>JBBHKE010001969.1:510921-557840 GCA_037447655.1 Zygnema cylindricum
AACTTCTTCGTCCCCCGGTATCAGATAGTGTTACCTTTGATTCTAAAGGAGAGGTAGTTCCGTCTGAGCAGTCAACGGTTTTCCTTCTAAAACCGTCATAACAGAAAAGATATTCTTTACTACGATGATCTATAGCATCTTGTAAAAACAGAAAACACTCAAAGCAGCTGCCTCAGCCCTTCCAGCCAAGCTTGAGATAGGAAAACTGCTTCCTATCAGGATTGTCCCACCTCTCACAAAAGACAAAAATGTTCTACGATATCTAGTAGCATCATTTCTTATAGAAAAGACAATACTGCCAAAATCTTCCTTTTGGCAACTGACGAGTCTGCCTTGATGGAGAGGAAATCTTAGTTTCCATTGTGATAGACTATGGCCCCCTGCTTCTTCAAAGACATTTATTGAAAAGTCTAGTTTTGACTTTAAGTAAGAATTGCATTGAAGGCGAGGGAAAGCCTTCGGAGGCTTATTACATTTCCCTTTTATGTCCGGGCAATATATGAAGCTTTTGGCTTGTGATATGGTTTCCATGCTGTAGATGCAATTATCTGCAGTCTTAAATGATACTTTGGTGTTGAATGTTTGTTGCTCTATGGGAAACAGCTCACAAAAAGACGAAACGTCTCACTGTTCACAATTCAGGGAGGTCGGATTTGACACTACACTGGCCAAAAACACTGGCCATATGCTAATTAGGGTTAAGGATTTATTAGGGTCATAGATGTCTCATTCGTACGGATTTTGACATTTTTACGAAATTTCGTTATTTTTTCTAGATTTTGAATCTTTCGTTAAATGCGTATACTTTTCGTACGGATAAAACGTACGAATATTATGTACGGAAATTTCAAAAAAGAGACGTTTTATTTCCGCGCACGAAGTTTGAAAGAAATTTGTACGGTTCATCATTACAACGACGCCGCCATTGAATCCGCCATTGAAGGCTCGATTGAAGCCACACTAAAAGCTTCCACGAACCTCTTCACAGGCAGCCATGTCTAGGCCTCGAGGAGCAGAGTGAGAGCATGTTAGCTGTTAAGGCTCCAAAGGGACATGATGGATTTTTTTTGTTTCAATTATGATTTTGTCATTACCCAATTTGAAATACAAAAATAGTTATTTTTTGTTTCAATTTTGAATTTATCATTACTAAATGTTGACATATAGAAATGGATACTTTTCTTTCAATTGTGATTTTGTCATTATTCAATTTTGACATTCAAAAATTGTGATTTTTTGCTTCGAGTGTAAATTTGTGCGACATGTTGTAATAGGGGCAAGCGCCCGCATGGCGCCGACAGGGCGCCGGCGATGAGCCCAGCGCCGAGGCAGTCTGGTCGCTGGCAACGTGACAGTTTGATCGCTGGTTGCAGGTTCAGCGTCCAGCGAATCGTCGTTGGTGGTCGTTTAGAACTTTTGAAATTTTGATAAAGTTGTCATCGTACTTTTCGTTATCGATTAAATGTTTTAATATTTATTTTTAGTATGGAGTCAAAGTCGGTCAACGCATTTTATAATTTTTGAACTTAGTTTCATGCGCATATTCGTTATATTTTTGGCGTTTCATGCGTGCGTTTTATGCGCATGAGACATCTATGATTAGGGTTAATGCCACGCCCTTCAACATGGTTGTTAACATAGTTCAAAAGTAGGCGTTTTTATGGAAGGCCTTTGGTAGGCGCACAAAACTTGGCACTAAACTTGCATAGAGTAGGCATACTGTATGTGTGTGCGTTGTGCACACTCTTGTACGAACGTACGAATGTGACGTATGACTATAGTGCAGCGCACGCCGCCAAAAGAATTTTTTAAGCGAACTGACACGGCGTAGGATGACATTCCGCGAGAAAGAAAACCGCTAGATTTTTTTTTTTATCGTCCCATACTACCTGGTTGGTCAATTTGAGGCTTTATTTAGTGTGGCCTTCGAAATTGCAGACACTAATATGACAGATAGTCTTATCGTAAGTTGTGTTGTGGGCTTTTCATGTGATCTTCTTAGATCACTACTTTGATCGAAGACCGTCCGATCGTCCAAATCTGACGGTCTAAATAAAAAATACATCAAAACTCACAGATTTTTTTTTGTCCGAATGTTTTTCAAAATTTAGACATGGCATTTAATTCTCTATCGATCGATGTGCAACTCAACCCTGTAACTATTTTTTTTCATTTTGCGACCAATACAATATGGGTTTTTAGGTCATATTGTATGTTTTACATACAATGGGCATATTGTATGGGCCTACTTTCACCTACTTTTGAACTATGGTTGTTAACACTTTTTTGTGATTTTTGGCCGAAAGAAGCTTTGACCAAATTGGTATTATTAACTCTAATGGTAGTGGGCCGGTGATAGTGGTTCTATGTGACAAATTTAGTTAGTGTCAGAAAACAAATGAGGAAAAATATTATGCAAGTACAAACATCCAATCAAATAGAATTCTCAGTGATAGCATCCAACAGGTTAGCCGGTTCAAAGAGGTTTAAAGATATAAATTTCAATCTGGAAGGAATTATAAGCTGACATGTGGCATAAAAAGTCAATAAAGTTGCAAATCTTTTCTGGCTAGTGCTTTGCAGTCCATAAACAACAACCATTTACAGTAAGGGCAGACTTCTATTAGGGAAAAAATGGGGTTTTTTACAGTTTCGTACAGGTTCGTACATCTTTTTTTCCAAGGAAAACAACATTACAAAAAAATGTCTAAGGTTTTAGGCGTAAATTCGGACCGTCGGATTCTATTACACTTTTTACCCGAGACGCCACGTCACCAACCCTACAGTTTGTTAAAACCATGCACAGGGAGGACAGTTCTCGAATACAAAACGTGTAAAAATAGTCCGTGTGGAAAAGGTTAAAAAAATCCACGAGGAGCGCGCGCACAGTTGCGTACACATCGCATGGGCCATGTGCCTTCTGTTGATATTTGACTATTTTTTAGGTCTTTATAGAAAAAGATCAAAGGCAGTCTGTCCCTGACTCCCTTCTCCAAGCCCCCACATTTGTTGTAGTCACTGAAGGCTTGATGGGGAGCTAGAGCCATGGCTGCCTAAGCTCACTAGAGAAGACAGGGGGTGGATTAGGTTTATTTACCAAAAGGTATTTGACGGACCCAGGAATTGATCCTGGTACCTGCTATACGTCATGTCACGGTAGACGTTAGCCCTAACCGTTAAGTCTAGGACTAATATTACGATATGTAGGGTTTGATAAATATATAAAGTATTGCACGCAGATTAAATCGTTTAACGGAGAATAGATACTTAGTGCATAGACACAGTTTAATTGAGTACGGAGTACGGTATTGGGACGAAACGGATACCGCGCATTTGTTTCGATATCGAAACAAATACCGCGCACCAATTTTCGACGGCTTAAATTGAATGCCGATTTAAATCGGACGGCCGCGATAAATGTCGAGATCGCGGAATAGGTTTTTTGGCGTTTTACGGTCACCGCCACGTCAATTGACACGTGGCAGGATAACATTGGATTTCGGGATCTCCGGGGATTAGAGGAACTAATCCGGATATGCCATGTGTCGACCTTTTGGCCATGTCGTACGATGGCCGTACAAGAGGTACACCGGCATCTGTACCTTTATATACGTTACACTATTCCTATTGGTTCGTACCTCATCACTAGGGGGCTTAGAGAGGGGTTTTGGGACTTAGAATATTTCTGGTAGGTAGTTGCCTCTCCCCAGAGAGCACCTTGTATAAATGGCAAACTTTGGCCAGCCATAACTATCAATTTACTTGACCATTTTCAGTGATTCTTTTTGGTGCAGACTCAAGGGAGTCCACGCTACACAGGAGTGTAGTCAGTCAGAGTCTTTGCGTGCCAGGGTGGCTGCATTTCTAAGGGAAAGTCAAAGTGGGTGAATGTGTCCAAATCTCATATTCTAACTTTGCATTCTGTGGTGGAACTGAGCACACACAAAGTGTTATTTCACAGGGGTGAATATATATTGGGGTTCTGACTGTCAAGGGGCCAGTCACTTGGGTTTATATCAACTTGGAGTCGGCACTATCTAGATTAGCTTCTTTGGATCTGCATACTCTGAGGGCCAATGGAGGTCTCGGAGTTTCACCTTCCGCCAGGGTGGTTGCGAATCCGCCGAAATTGTCCCGTCACGCTCCCACCATCGAAATTTACTGCCTCCTTTTTGTCGTTGCAATTTGAAATTTTGGGTAGTACATTTAATGCCCTCTGTACGAGTCATTAATTACCTCTAGTGGTATAGATATTATCTTCGCCAGTACAAATATCACCTCCGTTTGTACAAATATTGCGTTCTGACATTGCATTCAAAGATTCTTTCAAGATTTTAAGCATCTAATATTAACCTACGTGTTACCAATCATATTGAGCCACGCAGATAAAAAGTGGTTCACTGACGCAACCTAATGGAAGGCACGCCATTCGGTAAAATATTCCGTACAAATACTGAGATGGCTAATGGAAGTCCACCCTAAATCGATTACTAAATGGGGAAGTTAGAATCTCCACGTGGATTCCAACTAGGAGGCTAATGGTTGTTTTTGCAATTTCGTGTCCTCCATTGGACTACAAAATTAAGGAAGCCTCTAGGTAATTTTTAACTAACCCACTTTCAACTCCCACCACTGTTGCCCAAACAAACAAGTTGATAATCCGACTGCACCCTTGTGCACTGTGGACTCCCTTGAGTTTGTAGGAAAAAAAATCATTGAAAACGGCCAACCAGCCGATTAGTTATGGGATGGCAAAGATGCCCATTTATACAAACTCTCAAAGAGAGAGGTGACTATCGACCACAATTTCCTAAGTCATTATTCCCTCTCACAACCTTTACCTACTGAAAGTACGAACCAATCATATAACTGTGCAGTACAGAAAAGTACTATTGCCAGTGTATTTTATGTACGGCCTATGTACGACAAGGCCATTAAGTGGACGCGTGTCCACTTTTTACTTGTCCTTATGTTTTTCGAAATTCTCGCGACCGAATGTTATCTCTCCACGTGGCGCCAGGTCATGCCACGTCACAAAATGCCAAAGTGACCATTCCGGGATCTCGGCGGTGATATGTGCCGTTGGATAGAAACTGACATTTAATTTTAGCCGTCGAAACAAATGACCGATTCATTTGCTTCGTGTGGGATCATGTTCGCACTGTATTTAAATAGTTCTATATTTTTTCATTCGTAATTCTGGTAATTGGAGTTAAGGTTGTATCACAATTTAAGTATTTATCAAACTCTATGTATCTTAAAGAACTTCTATGACAGACCGGTTGGAGGTGACGGCTCCGCCTCGCTCTGCCGGTCGGAGGTTCGAGTCTTGCCGGACTCAACCTTTTGTTAAGAGTGACTTAAGTCACTCTTTAGTCCTGCTTAGTGGAGATGAGGCAGCCATGGCTCCACTACTCTCTCTCTCCTTCAGTGACTACAACAAGTATGGGGGATAGAGAAAAGAGGTGGAGGCAGGTTGCCTGTGCTTTTATTTCTTTTTCCTACTCAGCTATTCGGACTTAGAAAATACTCTATAAATCTATTGATTTCAACAATTTTGCCTTTGTTTATAGATAATGGTGGCATTCCATCAGAAAATTCTGTAATCAAACGGCGAACATTACAGGATGCTACATTTTGGACGATGTTCTATCGCGCAGACTCTGTAATCCACGTGCTCAAAATTGAATGGTACCACGTAAGATAAGACCGTGTATTGAAAATCCTCAAATGTTTTTCTTACCGACCAGCTTCAAATTGAAGTCTTTATTTGCGTACCATGTACGTGTGGACTAGGTAATCGTACGCGTTAAATTTTACACTCTTTGTAGACGCCTTGTCAGTTACCAACTCAATTTTTTCGGGTTTCTAACTTTTATGTTTTTTCACGTGACGAATGAGCGTTGCCACAAATAGTGTGACGAATGGGCGCTAAAATATAGCGTGATGAAAGTTCGTTACGAGATTATTTTTCTGATTTCGGTTAGGATTTTTGAATAGATTTATCATGTGCAAAATTTTTAGATTTCCGTTGGTTTCCGGCTTGACACGTATGCTCATTATCCAGCGTATCGTGGCTCAAAATTTTATATAAATGGTGATGTATCTTGCAATTCTATAGGCTCCATTGCCACACTGAAATCACAGTCCAAAGAAGCTTATCTGGATAGTGCCAACTTCAAGTTGATACAAACCCAAATGACTAACACCTTGACAGTCACAACCCTGATACATATTCACCCCTGTGAAAACAAGACCTCCATTCTGCTCAGTTCCACCACAGAATGCAAAGCTTGAACATGTGATTTGGACAATATATTCCACTTTGACTTTTTCTTAGAAATAATGCCATCCTGGCAGGCAAAACTCTGATCGACTACACTCCTATGTAGCTTGGACTCCTTTGAGTCCGCAACAAAAAGAATCACTGAATTTGCTCCCCTGAGCAATAAGTTAAGGTTGGTCAAAGTTGACCTTTATAGTTACAAGCTCTCTTACAGAGATTTACCTACATTTCACTGAGACTTCGTCTACCTACTCACGATTACGTACTACTAAACCCTAGTCTATTAGGAACACAATAAATTACAAGAAGGTACAATTGGCAATGTACTTATTGTACGACCATTGTACGACATGGCCTACAAGGTGGCGCCTGTCAAATCGGGAGCCATGGTTTCTCCTCCCATCTTCTCCGCTATCCAATAATGTGGCGCCATGTGGAACCGCGTCACGCTATGTTTTTGAATGCCGCCAAAAGCTCACTTCAAGTGGCGACTGCAACGATGGCCGTCTGATCAAATATATTTTACACTGTTCAGATTCGCGTACGTGCATCAATTGTTCCTTGCCGTTAGTTTGGTGTTAATTAGCCGTTGCGTTAATGTTTATATTGTTTTCATACCAATTAAATGTATCGTCTTGTTAACACCTTAGTGGATAAGGCATACGACTACAGAAAGGTCCACAGACCAAGGTTCAAATCCGGCCTAGAGCAATATTTTGGTTATTTGTCAGTTTGTCTAGGAATTCTCTACGTATACACTTTTAATTACCTATTGTTCCCTATATATCTCTGCGTTGATTCTAGTCTATAGGTTAAAGCTATCGGCTAACAACTTCTTTAAGGGATGGCAAGTAGTAGGATCAGATCCTGGTGGTAGTCTCTTTTTGGTACAAAGTAAGAATTAGCCTATTATCTGTCTCCATGGACAGTATAGACAGCCATGGCTCAAACTCTCTCTCCGGTCTTCAGCTCTCTCTCCGGTCTTCAGTGACTGCAACTAGTATGGGCACTGGAGAGTTGAGCGAGAAGTAGGCTGCCTCTGCTGACTTAGTCTATTTATTTTTCCATTACAGACATAGAAAATACAAAAAATTCATCATACCTAGTCAAGGTACCTCACCATTATAGATACTTCGAAGAGAATGTTTCTCGAAAACAAATCTCAAAGTCATTGTTACCTCCCAGACCTTTGGAGAATTTTGGCAAGATTATCTTTAATGTTGTTCACGCTCATCACAATTTACAGAAACTTTCGAAGCTAATGCTTTGTGAAAAACAAATCCAACGGTCATTGTTACCTCCCAGACCTTCATAGAATTTTGGCAAGATTTTGTGTAATGTTGTTTGCGCATAAAAACAAAATAAACGATACAGACTGGTATGGATAGGCGCAGATTTATGTAAACTATGCAATTGTGAGACCTCCATAAGTCCTCAGAATGGACATCTTCAAAGAAGCCTCTATGATAACCCTGACCCCTTTGTGTTTCAGCAAGAACAACTGCCACCCTAGCTGACAAAAACTCTCACCACCTTCACCCTTGTGAAGGCAAGACTCCCCTGAGTCTATAGCAAAAAGAATCTCTGAATTTGCTCCCCTGAGCAGTTAGTTATGGAGGGTCAAAGTTGACTTTTTGTACAAAAGTTTTTTGGGAGAGAGGGTCCTATCTACCAATTTTTCTAAGTCCTATATCTCTCACAAACTCTATCTACTGATGTACGAAACCAATCATATTACACTTCCGTACACAAAAGTACAGCTGTCGATGTACTTTCTGTACGGATACTGTACGACATGGCCTAAAAGTTGACACATGTCATATCCGGATTCGGTCTAGTAATCCCCGGAGATGCCGCGATCCAAGGTAATTTCGCCACGTGTCATCCGATGTGGCGATGACCACAAACCGCCGAGATTCTCTTCCGCGATCTCAGCTTTCTTCCCGGCCGTCCGATTGAATGTAGATTTCAATCGTAGCCGTCATAAATACTTGCGCGATATTTATTTCGTTAAAGAAACCAATGCGCGATACTCGTTTCTTATACATACCGTAATCCGTACTTTTACATAACAGGATCTATGTATCCTGTAAACAGTTTCAGTTAAATGAATTATCCTAAGTGGCAATTTTAAAATAAATAACAAACCCTAGAACATGTATCACTAGTCCTCGACTTAACGGATAAGTCTACCGGCTACCGGCTGCTTTACGTTCGGTAGGTACCAAGATCAAATCCTGGTTCCGACATCTACCCTTTTAGTAAAAAAACTACCTATCGGTAAATCAACTATTCTAATTCCCGTAAACCTCTGGATAGCCTAGGTAGCCATGGCTCTAGCTTCCTCTCTAACTCCTTAGTGACTGTGACAAGTGTGGGAGTTGGAGAGAGAAGTTAGAGATAGACTGCCTCGGCTTTTTTCTGTATTTCTATTTAGACCTAGAAAATACTTAAAAAGGACCATCAATTTCTACACTCCCCTTATTTTCTAGTCAATCTTTAATTTTAGACCACACTTCTCCCTACAAAAAATTAGCTTATGGGAAGGCACAGGTTTGGTCATCATATCTGCTACCATCTCGCTATCTAGTTGGTACACTAAACTGATTATTTTATTTTCTACTTTCTCTCTAACAAAGCTGAGTCTAATGTCCATATGTTTGGCTTTGAAATGATGTTTAAGATTGGCAGAAATAGCGATTGCTGCCTGATTATCACAAAATATTTTCTGCACACCACTCTTAAGGTGACGAAGCTCACCAAGCAAAGAATTGACCCAAATCAATTCTTTTATAGCAGAGCAAGAGGCCATATACTCAACCTCCATGGTGGACTGAGCAATAACCTTTTCTTGTTTGCTACTCCAACAGCAAGCCCCATCACCCACATATAATACATATCCAGAAGTACATCTCCTCATCGGAGCATCACCATAACTGGCATCACTCCAAGTAGTGATGTCAATATTCTCCCCACCCAAATGCAACCATAGATCCCTATTTCCTATCAAATATCTAAGGATTCTCTTAGCTCCCTCCGAATCCCTCTTAGTGGGAGCATTTAGACTTCTACTCAGCACTCCTACAGCTGCAGCTAAATCCGGCCGAGTACAATTCATAAAATAGATTAGACTTCCCACTACTTGCCTGTAAGGAATAGTCTGCATGAACTTCTGTTCTTTAGGAGACAATTCCTCGTCTAAGACTATGACTCCTTATTCCTCACTCCCCTCAATTCCTTTCTTTAACTCCATTGGAGTTGTACAACTATTAGCTTTATCCATCTGAAATTTTTTATGCATGTTCCCTATTGCCTCCCTTTGAGTCAATCTTATAATCTTTCTTTTTCGGTCTCTTTCTACTTGAATTCCCAAAATATATCTTGCTTCTCCCATATCCTTCATTTCAAATCTCCCCTTAAGATCGGTTTTCAGTTTATTAATTTTTTCCATTGATTTACTTAAAACAAGCAAATCATCAACATAAATTGCAATAAATATAACACCTTCATCATCTTCAAAACCATAGATTGATTGATCTGAGCTGATCCGGATATATCCCAGACCGATAAGAAACTCATCAAGCTTCTTATTCCACTGTCGAGGCGCTTGTTTTCAAACCATAAAGAGAATTAATCAACCGACATACTTTTCTCTCCTCTCCTTCCTCCACAAATCCTTCGGGTTGTCGCATGAAGATCTCCTCTTCCAATTCTCCATGCAAGAAGGCTATCTTGATGTCCATCTGGTGCACCTCCATGTCATCCGCTTCTGCTAGACTGAGAAGTATGCGGACGGAGGGAAATCTAACGACCAGGGCAAAGATTTCCTCGTAGTCAATTCCCTCCTTTTGTGAAAAATCCCTTTGCCACTAATCGGGCCTTGTACCGCTCAATTATGTTATCTGGGTTCAGTTTTAATTTGAAAACCCACTTACAACCAATTAGTTTTTGGTTAAGTGGACAATCCACCAGCTCCCAAGTATCGACTGCCATAATTGAGGCCAACTCCTCATTGATGGCTTTCTTCCACCGGTTTCTTTCTGGACAAGTCATCGCCTCTCCATAAGTCTAAGGTTCATCTTGATGAGATAGTTTTATTACCTTGTTATTAACCTGTTTTTCTTGCAATCGTTTGCTACTTCTCCTCCCCCCCTCAAAATCTGAGGCCGGAATAGATGTTTCTCGTGGATTCTTTCGAACTATCTCACTTCTCCCCTATCCCTTGATTCTGAATCAATTTCCACCACGTCTTCCGCTTCGGGTAGAGTTGTCACTAGAGTTTTCGCAGCCGAGTCCTTTTCAGTCTGATTTGTACCTGCAAGGATGTCATCTTCTCTAAAACCTGGATAGTTAGGAAGCTCAAAGTCATCGGATTTTTCTGACTCAAATCTGATTTTTACTAACTTTGTATACTTGAAGGGATCCACACACTTTCCTTCATCCATAACTACTAGATGCTTTACTAAGATTATATCTTCCCTTTTTAGATCATAAACTCTATATCCTTTAACATCCTCATCATATCCTAATAAGTATCGCGGTTTTCCTTTAGGATCTAGCTTCCAATTAGACCGATCTGTATCTAGACTCAATACTTGACTGTTGAAAACCTTTAAGTGAGATATGTCTAGTTTCCAGCCTGCCCATCTCTCATAAGGTGTTTGATCTTTTATAGCTGAAGTAAGAACTCTATTCTTGAGGTAATTAGCACAATTCATTGCTTCTGCCCAAAACCTTTTTCCTATCTTTTTATCTGACAACATACTTCTGGCACTATCACTTAGTGTTCTATTTAACCTTTCAGCCACCCCATTCTGTTCCAGGTTTTCTGGAACTGTCTTTTGGTGTTGGACTCCATCTTCCCTCAAAAAATCCTCAAACTGGTTAGAAGTAAACTCTCCACCATTGTCACTGCTTACTCTCTTGATTGGAGTTTCATGGAGTTTTTGGCTCTATGCTTTAGGATTGTCTAAAACAATCCTAAACTTCTGACTTGTTTTTCAAAAAATACACCCTGGAATACCGAGACCAATCATCAGTGATAGTCATCATAAATCTCTTCCCCCTCGGTGAGGGAAATTTAGCCGGTCCCCAAATATCTGTGTGTACTAAATCTAGAATTTTTTCTCCCTTATAGGTGGTTGTTTTGGGAAAGGGTAATCTGTGTGCTTTACCTTGAGCGCATCCACTAGAATCACTCATAATCCCTTCCACCACTCCCATCTTTTTCATCTCTCTTAACTTATCTAGATTCACATTGTTGTTCTTTGGTCTAAAATAGACCGCAGAAGCGACCCAAACTATCACGCAAAAAGCTAAGCAAAAGTAGGTCGACCAACAATCATATGAAATGCATCCTCCATATGCGTACACAGACGCAACAAACAACATTTAGGGTTTCATGGAATAATCAACATAAATAAACCCTATGACAACATCTAAGGTTTGATGGAATAATCGACATAAACAAACCCTAGGACAAATGCATAAACAATGCATATCAAACATATATAAAATAACATAAATAAATAATAAAAACACATACATCACACATAAACAAGAGTATAATCAAAGTATAATCAAATAATCATTATATCATTCAAAGAGCATGACCTAATCGACAACCCTAAAATACTACATCTTTGGTCCCCACTTTACTAACCAGCATTGATGATTCATTCCTAACAAAGCTCATTCCTATATACAGTATACACTTGTGAGCTGTCAAATAATCACTAAGTGTCATAAATTACGTTACTGTCACTAAATCCTATTTACGTATAATAACCTTTTAGTAAGAGTAAACTAATCGTAAGCGTACACCTGAAAGACAAGCAATCGTAAGCGTACACTTGTCTGCAAATACGACACATAAAGACACACAATTAAACTGTCGATATCCTCATTGATCACCTAAAATATAACTATTTTAATCAACACTAAATCATTAATTCAAATAAGACAAAACATTGATGCTTCAAAAATTTACACCGACGCATCCAAAAATCCGCGTCATAAGTGACAACTTGCTTAGTCACTTGTCGATAAGTCCACGCAGCAAGCCGATGTCACATACTTACGGCCCACTTGATCATACATTCTCAAAATAGTGTGATCCATCAAAAAGCGGTGGACGCCGTCTGCCTTCGAAGTACAATACAATCCACTGGTTGAAATAATACGGTACCATCAAAATCTTGTCCGTACCGAAAACCGCGTACTTCGTCATAAATGCCGCACGTCAAAATTGAAGTATACTTATCCAAAAAGATTCTTTTGTACCATCGCGTACTTTCCATAATTGTCGCCCGTCACATTAGATTTCGTACGGCCGGCGTACAATTTAAATATTTCAAACATTTCATATCGGATCGCGAAGCGATCCGCCGTCCATTTCCATTTTGTATTCCGTATTATTCGTACGCTTCTTCGCGTCACTCAATTTGTAATTTACGTCACTTTAAATTCATTCGTACAATTTCCCCCCAAACTACAAATCCATTCGAACCACCATATTACATTTGGTTACTAAGTATGCGAACATGCGAGCGCACGCATGTACGAAAATGAATCTTCCAAAAACAACACACATGCCCAAGCCTCTTATGCCACATCATAATATCATGAACACCAGCATACTAAAGTTTCTTTGTTTCATTACTTAAAATCGGCCTAAACATCCCTTAGCTACCTTTCTCAGCAATGAAATAGACCTCCTCCTTAAAACTAGCAGTAAAGACTCCTTCCTTAGTGCTAGTAAAAAAACCCTTATCATCTAATACAGATGTAAAGATGAGGTTTTTGTGAAACTCTGAGACCTCCATAAGTCCTCAGAGTAGACAGCTTCCAAGAAGCCTCTAGGATAATCCTGACCCCTTTGTGTTTCAGCAAAAATAACTGCCACCGTGGCAAACAAAAACCCTAACCACCTGCAACCTTGTGAAGGCAACACTCCCCTGAGTTGATAGCAAAAAGAATCTCTGAATTTGCTCCCCTGAGCAGTAAGTTATGGAGGGTCAAAGTTGACCTTTTGTACAGAAGCTCTCTGGGAGAAAGGGTCCTATCTTCTAAAGTTTTCTAAGTCCTATCTCTCTCACAAACTTTATCTACTGATGTACGGAACCAATCAGAATAGTTCCGTACGCAAAAGTACAGCTGCCGGTGTACTTTAGGTACGGACATTGTACGACATGGCTTAAATGTCGACACATGTCATATCCGGATTCGGTGCCATAATCTCCGGAGATTCCACGATCCAACGTAATTTCGCCACGCGTCATCCGATGTGGGGATGGCCACAAACCGCCGAAATCTTCCTCCGCGATCTCGGCGCTAATTGCGGCCGTCCGATTAGAATGTAATTTAATCGTAGCCGTAATAAATACATGCGCGGTATTTGTTTCATTTACGAAACAAATGCGCGGTATTGAGTTTTAGTCCGTACCGTAATCCGTACTTTATATATTACCGGATCTATGTATCCCGTAATCTATTATAGTTAAATGAATTATCGTACGTATACATATTTAATTAATTATCAAACTATATACTACGTAACATTAATCCTAGACTTAACGGCTAAAGCTACCGGCTATTTCTTGTCTGCCGGCCGGTAGGTACAAGGATCAATTCCTGTCGCCGGCACATACATTTTAAATAAATAAACCTTAACTAATATAAATTTCTCGTAAACCTCAGGATAGCCTAGGTAGCCATGGCTCTAGCTTCCTCTCCAATTTCTCAGTGACTGCGACAAGTTTGAGAGTTGGAGAGAGAAGTTAGAGATAGACTGCCTCGACTTCTTTATTTCTTTTCAGACCTAGAAAATACTTTAAAACCATTAATTTCTACACTCCCCTTATTTTCTAGTCAATCTTTAATTTCAGACCACACTTCTCCTTGCAGAAAATTAGCTTAGGGGAAGGCACAGGTTTGGTCATCATATCTGCTACCATCTCACTATCTGGTCGGTACTCTAAACTGATTATTTTATTTTCTACTTTCTCTCTACAAAGCTGAGTCTAATGTCCATATGTTTGGCTTTAAAATGATGTTTAGGATTGGCAGAAATAGCAATTGCTGCCTGATTATCACAAAATATTTTCTGCACAACACTCTTAAGATGACCAAGTTCACCAAGTAAAGACTTGACCCACATCAATTCTTTTACAGCAAAGCAAGAGGCCATATACTCAGCCTCCATGGTGGACTGAGCAATAACCTTTTGCTGTTTGCTATTCCAACAGCAAGCCCCATCACCCACATATAATACATATCCAGAAGTGCATCTCCTCATCGGAGCATCACCATAACTGGAATCACTCCAAGTAGTGATGTTAGTATTCTCCCCACCCAAATGCAACCATAGATCCCTAGTTCCTACCAAATATCTAAGGACTCTCTTAGCTGCCTCCCAATCCTTCTTAGTGGGAGCATTTAGACTTCTACTCAGCACTCCTACAGCTGCAGCTAAATCCGGCTGGGTACAATTCATAAAATAGATTAGACTTCCCACTACTTGCCTGTAAGGAATAGTCTACATGAACTTCTGTTCATCAGGAGATAATTCCTCGTCTAAGACTATGACTCCTTCTTCCTCACTCCCCTCACTTCCCTTCTTCAACTCCATTGGAGTTGTACAACTATTAGCTTTATCCATTTGAAATTTTTCAAGCATGTTCCCTATTGCTTCCTTTTGAGTCAGTTTTATAATTTCCTTTTTCGGTCTCTCTCTACTTGAATTCCCAAAATATATCTTGCTTCTCCCATATCCTTCATTTCAAATCTCCCCTTAAGATCGGTTTTCAGTTTGTTAATTTTTTCCATTGATTTACTTAAAACAAGCAAATCATTAACATAAATTGACATAAATATAAAACCTTCCTCATCTTCAAAAACTTAGATTGAGTGATCTGAGCTGATCCGAATATATCCCAGACCGGTAAGAAACTCATCAAGCTTCTTATTCCATTGTCGAGGTGCCTGTTTCAAACCATAAATAGATTTAATCAGCCGGCATACCTTACTCTCCTCTCCTTCCTCCAAAAAACCTTCGGGTTGTCGCATGAAGATCTCCTCTTCCAATTCTCCATGCAAAAAGGCTGTCTTGATGTCCATCTGATGCACTTCCATGTCTTCCGCCGCTGCTAAACTGAGAAGTATGCGGACGGAGGGAAATCTGACCACCAGGGCAAAGGTTTCCTCGTAGTCAATTCCTTCCTTTTGTGTAAATCCCTTTGCCACTAATCTGGCCTTGTAGCGCTCGATTGTGTTATCTGGGTTTAGTTTAAATTTGAAAACCCACTTACAACCGATTGGTTTTCGGTTAGGTGGACAATCCACCAGCTCCCAAGTATTGGCTGCCATGATTGAAACCATCTCCTCATTGATGGCTGTCTTCCACCGATTTCTTTCTGGATAAGTCATCGCCTCTCTATAAGTTTGAGGTTCATCTTGATGAGATAGTTTAGGTACCTTGTTATTAACCTTTTTTTCTTGCAGTCTTTTGCTACTTCTCCTCCCCCCCTCAAAATCTGAGGCCGGAATAGATGGTTCTCGTGGATTCTTTCGAACAAACTCAACTTCTCCCCTATCCCTTGATTTCGAATCAATTTCCACCACGTCTTCTGCTTCGGGTAGAGTTGTCACTAGAGTTTCCACAGCCGAGTCCTTTTCGGTCTGATTTTTACCTGCAAGAATGTCATCTTCTCTAAAACCCGGATAGTTAGGAAGCTCAAAGTCATCGGAATTTTTCTGACTCAAATCTGATTTTTACTGACTTTGTATATTTGAAGGGATCCACAGACTTTCCTTCATCCATAACTACTAGATGCTTTACTAAGATTATATCTTCCCTTTTTAGATCATAAACTCTATATCCTTTAACATCTTCATCATATCCTAATAAGTATCGCGGTTTTCCTTTAGGATCTAGCTTCCAATTGGACCGATCAGTATCTAGGCTGAACACTTGACTGCCGAAAACCTTTGAGTGAGATATGTCTGGTTTTCGGCCTGTCCATCTCTCATAAGGTGTTTGATCTTTTATAGCTGAAGTAAGAACTCTATTTTTGAGGTAATTAGCACAGTTCATTGCATCTGCCCAAAACCTTTTTCCTATCTTTTTATCTGACAACATACTTTGTAGCACTATCACTTAGTGTTCTATTTAACCTTTCAGCTACCCCATTCTGTTCCGGATTTCAGGAACTGTCTTTTGGTGTTCAACCCCATCTTCCCTCAGAAAATCCTCAAACTGGTTAGAAGTATACTCTCAACCATTGTCACTCCTTACTCTCTTGATTGGAGTTTCATGGAGTTTTTCGCTCCATGCTTTATATTGTCTAAAACAATCCTCAACTTCGGACTTGTTTTTCAAAAAATATACCCGCGAATACCGAGACCAATCATCAGTTATAGTCATCATAAATCTATTCCCCCCCCGGTGAGGGCACTTTAGCCGGTCCCCAAATATCTGTGTGTACTAGATCTAGAATTTTTTCTCCCTTATAGGTGGCTGATTTAGGAAAGGGTAATCTGTGTGCTTTACCTTGAGCACATCCACTACAATCACTTATATCATCACTTTCACTGAACTGAATCCCTTCCACCACTCCCATCTTTTTCATCTCTCTTAACTTATCTAGATTCACATGCCCAAGCCTCTTATGCCACATCATAATATCATGAACACCAGCATAATAAAGTTTCTTCTTTTCATTACTTAAGATCAGCCTAAACATCCCATGGCTACCTTTCTCAGCAATGAAATTGACATCCTCCTCAAAACTAGCAGTAAAGACTCCTTCCCTAGTGCTAGTGAAAAAACCCTTATCATCTAATACTGATGTAGAGATAAGATTTTTGTTCAGCTCCGGAATAAACAATACATCGGAGAATGTTAATATGGATGTCTTTCCTTCTACTAACACTTTCAGATCTACCGAACCTACAAGAGTAGTAGTGACTATCCTCCCATCCCCGTACTCTATCTCTACGGTGGGAATCTTTCTTATCTTGGTGAACAAGTGCTTATCCTTACACATGTGCATGGAGGCACCTGAATCTATAATCCAGCCAGCTTCACCTTTCAATCCACCGTAAGCACATTTCTGCCTTCGTGGAATTTCGACCTCGTTTTTTGCCTCCAACTCTTTATCCAATAAGAGCTCATCGTCCTTGTCCTCGAATTCCGCCTCATGTACCTATGTCACAAGGGCCTTTTTCTTTCCTATCGGGATTCCACCGGTCTACCCCTCCTTTAACCAAAGTTCGGTTAGCTTAGTGCACTCTGCCATATTGTGCCCCGATTTCTTACAAAAATGACATAAACCTTTGGGAGCCCTTGTTCCGAACTCGTCAGTCTGATTTTTCTGCTCCCTCCCCCCATAGTTTCCGACCGGTTTCCGAGGATCCTTGTTCCTCCAATTGGTCGCAGCTGGCAGGGATTGCCCACTCTTTCCTCCCATTCGGATCTCAATCGTATTCTCCCGAACGAGAATCATCCCTACCACTGAGTTCTATATCCACCTTGAGTGCGGCAAGTCCTGCATGAAACAGTGAGACCTCCATTGGCCCTCAGAGTAAGCAGATCCAAAAGAAGCTTATCTAGATAGTGCCGACTCCAAATTGATATAAACCCAAATGACTGACCCCTTGACAGTCAGAACCCCAATATAGATTCACCCCTGTGAAATAAGACTTTCTGTGTGCTCAGTTCTACCACAGAATGCAAAGTTAGAATACGAGTTTTGGACACATTCAACCACTTTGAATTTCCCTTATAAATGCAGCCACCCCGACAGGCATAAACTTTGACCAAATACACCCCTGTGTAGGTTGGACTCCCCTGAGTCGGCAACAAAAAGAATCACTGAAAATGGTCAAGTAAATTGATAGTTATGGCTGGCCAAAGTTTGCCATTTATACAAGATGCTCTCTGGGAGAGGCGACTACCTTGTGAAAAATTATAAGTCCTATTCTCACTCTAAGATCCTATCTATTGACGTACGACACCAATCACTTTACAGTACTGTACAGATAAGTACAGGTGCCGGTGTACTTTATGTACGACAATCGTACGATATGGTTGAAATGTCGACACATGTCATATATCTATTTGTTCCCGTAATCTCCGGTGGCGCCGCAATCCAATGTTGACGTGCCACGTGTCATCCTATGTGGTGATGACCGTAAACCGCCAAAAGTACATATCCCGTGATCACGGCGCCTACCGTGGTCTTCCGATCAAATCTGGCTACATTTCTAGCCGTTGGAAATAGTCGCGCGGTATTTGTTTCGCGGACGAACCAAATGCGCGGTATCCGTTTCAATAAAGAAATCCGTACTCCGTACTATCTATAACTGTATCTATGCCATGCGTATATATTTCCAGTTAAATGAACTAGTCTACGTGAAACTATTTTAATATTTATCAAACCTCTTACGTGGTAACGTTAGCTCTAGTCTAAATGTTGATATTTGAGTATTTTCTAGGTCTATTTTAGGATAGGAAAATAGCAGAGGCAGTCTGCCTCTAACTTCTTCTCCTAGCCCCCACACTTGTTGTAGTCACTGGAGGCTGAAAAGGAAGCCAGAGCCATGGCTGCCAAAGCTGTCTAGAGAGACAGGTAGTAGAATCTGAGTAGATTTACCAAAAGGTATGACGGCCCCAGGATTTGATCCTGGAACCTGCCGTCCGTCATAATAGCCGTTAGCCTGAACCGTTTAGTGTAGGACTTGTGCTAAGTGATATAGGGTTTGATATTTATTTAAACCGGTAGACGTAGGTTTTCCCATTTAACAGATTACGGTCTATAGGACATAGAAACCGTTGTACTATTAGTACCGGACGAAACAAATAGTACAGACATTTGTTTCGACGGTTCGTATTTAATACCTACATCAATCGGACGGCTGTGGTTAGCGCCGGTCTCGCGAAAAGGACAATTTGGCGGTTTTCGGACTCCGCCACTCTGGATGACACGTGGCAACAACGTACGGGATTACAGAATTTCCGGAACGGCAGAAAACAAATCCGGAAGTGACAAATGTCGCACTATGGCGACATCGTACAATGTACGTACAGAAAGTACTCCGGCACTTGTACTTTCTTGTACGGTACTCATTTACTGACGCGGCATGACCTGGCGCCACGTGGAGAGATAAGATTTGGAGGCAGGAATTTCGGAGATTATAAGAGCGAATCCGAATAAAACATGTGTTTACTTTTGAGCCGTGTCGTACATTAACCGTACAAAAGGTACACTGACATCTGTACCTTTATGTACTATACAGTAATGCGATTGGTTTGTACCTCAGTACTAGAGGGTTTAGAGAGGGGTTTAGGACTTAGAATATTTCTGGTAAGTAGCTGCCTCTCCCAGAGAGCACCTTGTATAAATGGCAAACTTTGGCCAGCCATAACTATCAATTCAGTTGACCAATTCCAGTAATTCTTTTTGCTGCGGACTCAGGAGAGTCCAGGCTACACAAGGGTGTAGTCGGTCAGACTATTTGCCTTCCAGGGTGGCTGCATTTCTAGGGGAAAGTTAAAGTGGGTGAATGTGTCCAAAACTCATATTCTAACTTTGCATTCTGTGGTGGAACTGAGCACACAGAAAGTCTTATTTCACAGGGGTGAAGCTCTAATGGGGTTCTGATTGTCAAGGGGTCAATCATTTGGGTTTATATCAAGTTGGAGTCGGCACTATCTAGATTAGCTTCTTTTGATCTGCGAATTCTGTGTGGCAATGGAGCCCATAAAATTTCACTAAACGGCTAAAGTCACCTGCTTAGGGCAGATTGACGGACGGTAGGTACCAGGATCAATCCTTCGATCCGTCAAGTACCTTTTGGTAAGTCTTACTAATTTACCCCCTGTCTTCTCTAGAGAGCATAGGCAGCCATGGCTCTAGCTCCCTATCCAGCCTTCAGTGACTACAACAAGTATGGGGGCTTGGAGAGGGGAGTTAGAGACAAACTGCCTCTGCCTTTTTCTATCCTTTTTACAGACCTAGAAAATACACAAATATCAACACTATACACGGTTGACTATGTTCTCGAACTCATCGGGTAACTTCAACAGTAAACGATATCCTTTTCTTTTTCACTAAAATCTTTTCCCGCACTCTCTAGCTCCATGAAAAGTGTAGCAAGCTCATTGCAAAAATCCAACATCTTACCCCCTTTGTATACATACTCCTTAATTTTCTGATCAGCCAACTGTTGTTGCTGAATCGTACCGCTTCGGTACATCTCTATGAGAGCTATCCAAAGATCGGATTCCCTTTCTACCTGCAAATGAGGACATGCAATCCCTTGAATAAGATGGCGGAGGATGAAGTGCTTTGCCGCCATATTGTTGAAGTCCCAAGTTTCAGTATCATTCTCCTCGTTCCTCGGAATAGGTGAGATGAATGCTGAACCAATTGCTATTGGTGTGGTCATCTCCTTCTCCGTTCTTTTGTCCACCACCTCTCTTTCCTTTGTCTCCTCCGTTGAAGATGGATCTGCTTTCCTTGTGAATCTGCTTCCTCCAAACCCTGGAGGGATTCAAAGACTTGATGGACGCCCCACTCGTCCATTCACTATCCCCCAAAACCTTGTCTCGCATAGAGCCCCTATCATCATAGTGGTCAGAATATTTGTGTGCCTGGGCGGCGCTTATTCAGCGGGAAAGTAGAAGGGGCAAATATTATCCTAGAGGCTTTACATAGGCTGCTCATTCTGTGGGTCAATGGAGACCACAGAATTTCAAAGCCTCTAGGATAACCCTGACTCCTTTGTGTTTCAGCAAGATCAACTACCACTCTGGCAAACAAAAACTCTCACTACCTTCACCTCTGTTAAGGCAAGACTCCCTTGAGTCGATAGCAAAAAGAATCTCTGAATTTGCTCCCTTGAGTAGTAAGTTATGGAGGGTCAAAGTTGACTTTTTGTACAAAAGCTCTCTGGGAGAGAGGGTCCTATCTACCAATTTTTCTAAGTCCTATCTCTCTCACAAACTCTATCTACTAATGTACGGAACCAATCATATTACACTTCCGTACACAAAAGTACAGCTGTCGATGTACTTTCTGTATGGATACTATACGACATGGCCTTAAAGTTGACACATGTCATATCCGGATTCGGTCCCGTAATCCCCGGAGATGCCGCGATCCAACGTAATTTCGCCACGTGTCATCCGATGTGGCCATGACCACAAACCGCCGAGATTCTCTTCCGCGATCTCGACTTTCTTCCCGGCCGTCCGATTGAATGCAAATATCAATCGTAGCCGTCATAAATACTTGCGCGATATTTGTCTCGTTAAAGAAACCAATGCGTGGTACTCGTTTCTTATACATACCGTAATCCGTACTTTTACATAACTGGATCTATGTATCCCGTAACCAGTTTTAGTTAAATGAATTATCCTACGTGGTATTATTTAAATAAATAACAAACCTTATAGCATGTATCACTAGTCCTAGACTTAACGAATAAGTCTACCGGCTACCGACTGCTTTACGTTCGGTAGGTACCAAGATCAAATCCAGGTTCCGACATCTATCCTTTTTGTAAGTAAACTACCTATCGGTAAATCAACTATTCTATTTCCCGTAAACCTCTGAATAGCCTAGGTAACCATGGCTCTAGCTTCCTCTCTAACTTCTCAGTGACTGCGACAAGGGTGGGAGTTGGAGAGAAAAGTTAGAGATAGATTGCCTCGGCTTCTTTCTGTATTTCTATTTAGACCTAGAAAATACTTAAAAAGGACCATCAATTTTCACAAACTACCTCAATTTTTGTTTTACAGGATGCCACCCTAACTCATCATCTTATGCTAGCGTTAAAAAAATGCTTGAAAAGTAAGTTAAAAGCGTTAATTAGCAATACTCCAGGTCGTTATACAAGAATTAGTAGCGTTGCGAGCACAAGTTTTTTGGTATGTGATTGCCAAGGGTATCGATGTAGGTCCGGTACGGAGTGGGAATACCCCCGATACGGCGGTACAAGTCCGTATTTATTTTTAGTGTAAACCTGATCGCTGGAAACATCATTGCCTGTCGTGGCAATAACATGATTGTTTCGTGCAAACGAACCTCAAAGGTATTTGCACAGGTAATTAACTGAAAGGACCACAAACAACGAGCTAAAAGTAAATTGTAGAAAACATCCAAACCATAAGATAGGTTGTTAGGTGTGCTGTGGGTTGAACAGAGGTCGACATGCAAGTATTCATGACCCAAGGCGAGAAAAAAAAAAGTACCAAAATACCGGCATCACCTGACCTTTAGAATTGGGTTAAAACCAAACCGCAAAATAAATCGGATGGTAATTGGTATAGTGTGCACCACATAGAAATAGGACATTTTTGAACTACAAGTTGTATAAAGACGGGGAGAAAGAGGAATAATAGCATTGACCTTTTTTACAGAAAAAAATCAACGTTTGGGTTCGCATTTGTTAGGCACACAACATTGTACGCCATGTCATGCCCCATCGTGTCGGCTGCTCGCGCGCACGATATCATGCCCGCACGCACGATATTCGGCAAGCGCGCACGATATAACACACGTATGCGCGATGTTATAAATGCATGCGCGGTATTTCTCACGCACGCGCGGTATTGTACATGCACGCACGGTTAAAGGCACGCGCGCGCGGTTTTATGTATGCACGCGCGATTTTATGCATGCACGTACGATTTGATGCACGCACGTCTATCTTTTTCGTTCGCACGTGTGAAATTTTGAGTTTGTTCATTTATTTATATGTTTGTTCAACCGTACTTGTTTCGTGCTAGACGTTTCGTTTCGTGCGCAGGTACACACTTTTTGAGTATTTCGTGCGATACCTTTTATTTCGTGCGTAGGTACTACGAATTTAAAGTATGGACGTGGAGTATCGTGTGGAGGCGAATAGCAATTTCCGGGCGACGCTTCGATACACCATTCATTTATTTATTTAAGTCACGAACCCATGTAGGTTCGCGCGCACATGTAGTTAGGGAGGGTTTTTACCCTCAGACGGTGGATTTTGTCAGGCGTACGTCAAACGACGTTGGCCGCCTATTTGAAACTCTGAGACCTCCATAAGTCCTCAGAGTAGACAGCTTCCAAGAAGCCTCTAGGATAATCCTGACCCCTTTGTGTTCCAACAAAAATAACTGCCACCCTGGCAGACAAAAACCCTGACCACCTGCACCCCTGTGAAGGCAAGACTCCCCTGAGTCGATAGCAAAAAGAATCTCTGAATTTGCTCCCCTGAGCAGTAAGTTATGGAGGGTCAAAGTTGACCTTTTGTACAGAAGCTCTCTGGGAGAGAGGGTCCTATTTTCTAAATTTTTCTAAGTCCTATCTCTCTCACAGACTCTATCTACTGATGTACGGAACCAATAAGAATTGAGTTCCGTACGCAAAAGTACAGTTGTTGGTGTACTTTAGGTACGGACAGTGTACGACATGGCCTAAATGTCGACATATGTCATATCCGGATTCGGTACCATAATCTCCGGAGATTCCTCGATCCAACGGAATTTCGCCACGCGTCATCCGATGTGGCGATGGCCACAAACCGCCGAAATCTTCCTCCGCGATCTCGACGCTAATCCCGGCCGTCCGATTAAATTCGGATTTAATCGTAGCCGTAATAAATACATGCGCGATATTTGTGTCACTTACGAAACAAATGCGCGGTATTGATTTCGAGTCCGTACCGTAATCCGTACTCTATATATTTTTGGATCTATGTATCCCGTAATGTGTTATAGTTAAATGAATTATCGTACAAATACTCATATAATTAATTATCAAACTATATAGTACGTAATACTACTGCTAGACCTAACGGCTAAGGCTACCGGCTATTTCCTGTCTGCCGGCCGGTAGGTACAGGGATCAAATCCTGCCGCCGGCGCATAACTTTTAATTAAATAAATAAACCCTAATATTAAATTCCCGTAAACCTCAGGATAGCCAAGGTAGCCATGGCTCTAGCTTCCTTTCCAACTTTTTAGTGACTGCGACAAGTTTGAGAGTTGGAGAGAGAAGTTAGAGATAGACTGCCTCGACTTTTATATTTCTTTTCATACCTAGAAAATACTAATAAAACCATTAGTTTCTACACTCCCCTTATTTTCTAGTCAATCTTTAATTTCAGACCACACTTCTCCCTGCAAAAAATTAGCTTAGGGGAAGGCACAGGTTTGGTCATCATATCTGCTACCATCTCACTATCTGGTCTGTACTCTAAACTGATTATTTTGTTTTCTACTTTCTCTCTAAAAAAGCTGAGTCTGATATCCATGTGTTTGGCTTTAAAATGGTGTTTAAGATTGGCAGAAATAGCGATTGCTGCCTGATTATCACAAAATATTTTCTGCACACCACTCTTAAGGTGACCAAGCTCACCAAGCAAAGACTTGACCCACATCAATTCTTTTACAGCAGAGCAAGAGGCCATATACTCAGCCTCCATGGTGGACTGAGCAATAACCTTTTGCTGTTTGCTACTCCAACAGCAAGCCCCATCACCCACATATAATACATATCCAGAAGTACATCTCCTCATCGGAGCATCACCATAACTGGCATCACTCCAAGTAGTGATGTCAGTATTCTCCCCACCCAAAGGCAACCATAGATCTCTAGTTCCTACCAAATATCTAAGGACTCTCTTAGCTGCCTCCCAATCCTTCTTAGTGGGAGCATTTAGACTTCTACTCAGCACTCTTACAGCTGCAGCTAAATCCGGCCGGGTACAATTCATAAAATAGATTAGACTTCCCACTACTTGCCTGTAAGGAATAGTCTGCATGAACTTCTGTTCATCAGGAGATAATTCCTCGTCTAAGACTATGACTCCTTCTTCCTCACTCCCCTCACTTCCCTTCTTCAACTCCATTGGAGTTGTACAACTATTAGCTTTATCTATTTGAAATTTTTCAAGCATGTTCCCTATTGCTTCCTTTTGAGTCAGTTTTATAATTTTCCTTTTTCGGTCTCTCTCTACTTGAATTCCCAAAATATATCTTGCTTCTCCCATATCCTTCATTTCAAATCTCCCCTTAAGATCGGTTTTCAGTTTGTTAATTTTTTCCATTGATTTACTTAATACAAGCAAATCATCAACATAAATTGCAATAAATATCAAAACTTCCTCATCTTCAAAGACATAGATTGAGTGATCTGAGCTGATCCGAATATATCCCTGACCAGTAAGAAACTCATCAAGCTTCTTATTCCATTGTCGAGGTGCCTGTTTCAAACCATAAAGAGATTTAATCAGCCGACATACCTTACTCTCCTCTCCTTCCTCCACAAAACCTTCGGGTTGTCACATGAAGATCTCCTCTTCCAATTCTCCATGCAAAAAGACTGTCTTGATGTCCATCTGATGCACTTTTAATGTCTTCCGCCGCTGCTAAACTGAGAAGTATGCGGACGGAGGGAAATCTGACCATCGGGGCAAAGGTTTCCTCGTAGTCAATTCCTTCCTTTTGTGTAAATCCCTTTACCACTAATCTGGCCTTGTAGCGCTCGATTGTGTTATCTGGGTTCAGTTTTAGTTTGAAAACCCACTTACAACCGATTCGTTTTCGGTTAGGTGGACAGTCCACCAGCTCCCAAGTATCGCCTGCCATGATTGAAGCCATCTCGTCATTGATGGCTGTCTTCCACCGATTTCTTTCTGGACAAGTCATCGCCTCTCTATAAGTTTGAGGTTCATCTTGATGAGATAGTTTAGGTACCTTGTTATTAACCTTTTTTTCTTGCAGTCTTTTGCTACTTCTCCTCCCCCCCTCAAAATCTGAGGCCGGAATAGATGGTTCTCGTGGATTCTTTCGAACAAACTTGGCTTCTCCCTTATCCCTTGATTCCGAATCAATTTCCACCACGTCTTCCGCTTCGAGTAGAGTTGTCACTGGAGTTTCCACAGCCGAGTCCTTCTTGGTCTGATTTGTTCCTGCAAGAATGTCATCTTCTCTAAAACCTGGATAGTTAGGAAGCTCAAAGTCATCGGAATTTTCTGACTCAAATCTGATTTTTACTGACTTCGTATATTTGAAGGGATCCACAGACTTTCTTTCATCCATAACTACTAGATGCTTTACTTAGATTATATCTTCCCTTTTTAGATCATAAACTCTATATCCTTTAACATCTTTATCATATCCTAATAAATATCCCGGTTTTCCTTTAGGATCTAGCTTCCAATTGGACCGATCAGTATCTAGACTGAACACGTGACTGCCGAAAACCTTTAAGTGAGATCTGTCTGGTTTCCGGCCTGTCCATCTCTCATAAGGTGTTTGATCTTTTATAGCTGAAGTAAGAACTCTATTCTTCGGGTAATTAGCAGAGTTCATTGCTTCTGCCCAAAACCTTTTTCCTATCTTTTTATCTGACAACATACTTCTAGCACTATCACTTAGTGTTCTATTTAACCTTTCAGCTACCCCATTCTGTTCCGGATTTTCTAAAACTGTCTTTTGGTGTTGAACCCCATCTTCCCTCAGAAAATCCTCAAACTGGTTAGAAGTATACTCTCCACCATTGTCACTCCTTACTCTCTTGATTGGAGTTTCATGGAGTTTTTTGCTCCATGCTTTATATTGTCTAAAACAGTCCTCAGCTTCGGACTTGTTTTTCAAAAAATATACCCGGGAATACCGAGACCAATCATCAGTTATAGTCATCATAAATCTCTTCCCCCCCGGTGAGGGCACTTTAGCCGGTCCCCAAATATCTGTGTGTACTAGATCTAGAATTTTTTTCTCCCTTATAGGTGGCTGATTTAGGAAAGGGTAATCTGTGTGCTTTACCTTGAGCACATCACTTATATCATCACTCTCACTGAACTGAATCCCTTCCACCACTCTCATCTTTTTCATCTCTCTTAACTTATCTAGATTCACATGCCCAAGCCTCTTATGCCACATCATAATATCATGAACACCAGCATAATAAAGTTTCTTCTTTTCATTACTTAAGATGAGCCTAAACATCCCATGGCTACCTTTCTCAGCAATGAAATAAACATCATCCTCAAAACTAGCAGTAAAGACTCCTTCCCTAGTGCTAGAAAAAAAACCCTTATCATCTAATACTGATGTAGAGATAAGATTTTTGTTCAGCTCCAGAATAAACAATACATCGGAGAATGTTAATATGGATTTCTTTCCTTCTACTAACACTTTTAGATCTTCCGATCCTACAAGAGTAGTGGTGACTATCCTCCCATCCCCGTACTCTATCTCTACGATGGGAATCTTTCTTATCTTAGTGAACAGGTGTCTATCCTTACACATGTGCATGGAGGCACCTGAATCTACAATCCAGCCTGCTTCACCTTTCAATCCACCGTAAGCACATTTCTGCCTTCGTGGAATTTCGACCTCATTTTTCGCCTCCAACTCCTCATCCAAAAGGAGCTCATCTTCCTCGTCCTCGGATTCAGCCTCAAGTACCTGTGTGACAAGGGCCTTTTTTTTTCCTCTCAGGGTACCACCGGTCTGCCCCTCCTTTAACCGAAGCTCGTTTAGCTTAGTGCACTCTGCCATATAGTGCCCCGGTTTCTTACAAAAGTGACATAGACCTTTGGGAGCCCTTGGTTCGAACTCATCGGCTTGTTTTTTCTGCTCCCTACCCCCATAGTTTCCGACCGGTTTTCGGGGATCCTTGTTCCTCCAATCAGTCGCTGTTGCCAAGGCTTGTCCACTCTTTCCTCCCCTTCGGATTTCAATTGTATTCTCTTGAACGAGAATCATCCCTACCACTGAGTTCCATATCCACCTTGAGTCAGGCAAGTCCTGCACACGGTAAACTATGTTCACGAACTCATCAGGTAACTTCATCAGTAAACAATTAACCTTTTCTTTTTCACTAAAATCTTTTCCCGCACTCTGTAGCTCCATGAAGAGTGTAGCAAGCTCATTGCAAAAATCAAACATATTTCCCCCTTTGTATACATACTACTTAACTTTCTGATCAGCCAACTGTTGTTGCTGAATCGTACCACTTCGGTACATCTCTATGAGAGCCATCCAAAGATCGGATGCCCTTTCTCCCTGCAAATGAGGACATGCAAGTCCTTGAGTGAGATGGCGTAGGATGAAGTGCTTTGCCGCCATATTGTTGAAGTCCCAAGTTTCAGTATCATTCTCCTCATTCCTCGGAATAGGTGACATAATTGTCGAACCAGTTGCTATTGGTGTGGTCGTCTCCTTCTCCTTTCCTTTGTCCACCACCTCTCCTTCTTTTGTTTCCTCCGTTGAAGGTGGATCCTCTTTCCTGGTAAATTTGGTTCCTCCAAACCCTGGAGGAATTCCAAGACTTGATGGACGCCCCAACCGTCCACTCACTATCCCCCAAAACCTTTTTTCGCATAGAGCTCCTATCATCATACTTTCCTAGTATATGAAGCCAGTTCCATTAAAGATTGGTACCCTAGAGGGTGGGCCCATAACCTGAAACTCTGAGACCTCCATAAGTCCTCAGAGTAGACAGCTTTCAAGAAGCCTCTAGGATAATCTTGACCCCTTTGTGTTTCAGCAAAAATAACTGCCACCCTGGCAAACAAAAACCCTATCCACCTGCACCCCTGTGAATGCAAGACTCCAGTGAGTTGATAGCAAAAAGAATCTCTGAATTTGCTCCCCTGAGCAGTAAGTTATAGAGGGTCAAAGTTGACCTTTTGTACAGAAGCTCTCTGGGAGAGAGGGTCCTATTTTCTAAATTTTTCTAAGTCCTATCTCTCTCACAGACTCTATCTACTGATGTACGGAACCAATAAGAATTGAGTTCCGTACGCAAAAGTACAGTTGTTGGTGTACTTTAGGTACGGACAGTGTACGACATGGCCTAAATGTCGACATATGTCATATCCGGATTCGGTACCATAATCTCCGGAGATTCCTCGATCCAACGGAATTTCGCCACGCGTCATCCGATGTGGCGATGGCCACAAACCGCCGAAATCTTCCTCCGCGATCTCGACGCTAATCCCGGCCGTCTGATTAAATTCGGATTTAATCGTAGCCGTAATAAATACATACGCGATATTTGTTTCACTTACGAAACAAATGCGCGGTATTGATTTCGAGTCCGTACCGTAATCCGTACTCTATATATTACTGGATCTATGTATCCCGTAATGTGTTATAGTTAAATGAATTATCGTACAAATACTCATATAATTAATTATCAAACTATATAGTACGTAATACTACTGCTAGACCTAACGGCTAAGGCTACCGGCTATTTCCTGTCTGCCGGCCGGTAGGTACAGGGATCAAATCCTGCCGCCGGCGCATAACTTTTAATTAAATAAATAAACCCTAATATTAAATTCCCGTAAACCTCAGGATAGCCAAGGTAGCCATGGCTCTAGCTTCCTCTCCAACTTCTCAGTGACTGCGACAAGTTTGAGAGTTGGAGAGAGAAGTTAGAGATAGACTGCCTCGACTTCTATATTTCTTTTCATACCTAGAAAATACTAATAAAACCATTAGTTTCTACACTATTGGCCAACATCTTAAGTAGTTTTATGCATGTAAAGTAGACTAGACGTAGGCTAATTTTGCTTAGGCATAGCGTAGCTCTTACTTAGCCTAATTTTCAGACTTAGAGAATTTAGCTTTTGGACAAGAATTTTCTCTTGGCACTGGAGCTTTTCTCTTGCTCTCTCTCTCAGCGAGTGCCCATGCTTTCTCTTTCTTATTGCCAACTAGCTACAGTGGCTGGATAGGTTAAAAATATTTGCCTTTGTTTTTGCCTCGTTTTTAATCCACACGGCTTCGGCCAAGTCCGGAAGGTTTCCCTCAAAACTTGTCTTTGTGGCGATTGGTGGAGTGGAGGCTTGAGGTGTGGCATCTTCTGTCATGCTGCGCCGTTCTCTAGACAGCTGGACGTTTTTCTTGCGTGTATTTATGTGTGTGGCATTTCTGTTTTCTTGGAAAAGTGTCATTTTTGCCTAAATCCGATTTTCTTCGTTTTGGTTAGAAGTGATTATTTTGCTTCGTTGCTTTCCTTTGAGATAACTCTTGTAAAGAATACGTGGAAGACCCGAGAGCCTAGTGGCTACCTCGCGGCTTAGTATTCTTGTCCAAAAGCTCATTTCCAAAAGACTTAGCCTTTCAAAAGCTTTAATTTTTCAAAAGCTTTTATCTGAATTAAATTATTAAAAATATCAAATTTATTTTATAAAGAAAAAAAATATCACCTTTCATTTCAGTTTTGGCTCTTAGTTTGGTCTCTTCTATTTCTTTCCAGTTTACATTTCATTTTCAGTTTTGCTTTGAAATAAAAATATTACAAAAATAATTAATTTTATAAATTTTATTTTATAAATAATAAAAAAACATTTTGTTTTGTTCTTTTTCTTTCTTTCTTGCAATCCTTTCTTTCTATCTTGTTGCCACTCTATTTCTAGTCTGTAGATTTAGGTCTGATTTTGTGTCAGATTTTTAGGGTTAATCTGCGGAATTAGGGTTTGGCCGCAGATTTAGGGTTTGGGCTGCAGATTTAGGGTTTGGGCGGATTTAGGGTTTATTTTTTTTTGAATTCTTAACCCTAGGTCAGCATATTACCATTCCTTGGTCGCAGATTTTTGATTTTTGCAGCGTGGTATTAGGGTTTGGGAAACCTTTTTGCCCAATTTTGCCGTACTTTGTGTTTTATTTTGAACTTTTCTCAATATTTCTTATCTTTCTTTCCTTTAGTGCAACTTTCTTTGCTCGCTAGTTGATGTTTGGTTTGTGGTGGATTTGATATTCTCTTTCTTTATCCTTTGCCAAATTTAATCATTCATAAAACCTAGCAAAGTAAAAATATATATTCATATATATTAGATTTGCACAAATTATAACATATAATTATCATTGCTTTTTAGTTAGGTATAACGTGGCATAGCGCTGATACGCATACCCTAGCAGGATACTAATTGCCAAGGTGTTTAGTGGTGGTCATGGGTACGATTATTCGCAACCGAGGCGGATCACGTTCTTGAGGACTCTGCAAAATCCGACTTCCTTCAACCAAGTCCGGTTCACTTTTGGTACCCACCAGAGTATAAAAGTTGTTTGTAAGTATTCCGATGCCTTTCGGGTGCAAGAGCGTCACGATATAGTGTGGACACTCGTGTAGACGATCAATGTGGATCGGTTCTATTACGAACCTTTCTTTTTGAGCACTTGCATTTTCCTTGCTTTCCTTGCATGCTATCTGGCCATGAGTGGCCTTGAGTTTCCCTGTGACTATCTGGAGTGGATTTTCTTCCTAGATCTTGCCGTGGGTGGCACTATTTAGACAATTTTTTTTCTGTGCCGCTGTAGGTCTGCATCCAAAGGTGCCTGGATAGTTCTCTGTTTGCTTTTATAGATCTGGCCCTTCGGCCTTGCCCCATTGTTTGTAGGGTAGAAGTTTTGGTAATTCAACTTTTTGCTAGATCTAACCACCGGGTCTTAATAGAGACTTCGTGTGTTGACTTATCTTGTGTGGTTTGGCCTTCCATTTGAAGCACCTCGATTAGGCCGCATCGTGCTTTCATAGTCGTAATCGAGGGTTCTCTCTTCGTTTATGCCCACCGATTGGGTTAACTAACGTTATCAATCCGGATCTATCCGCATCGGGACAGTTTTCCGTCCACTGCAGTTAGATCTTTCTAGTTTCTCCGAGTCTACGGACGTACCATCTTCGGTTGCGGTCCCTGAATCTCTGTTAGTCCGATCAGTATTGACCACAGTCTCCTTATTATCATCGGTTTCCTCTAGGTCATACCTGGATAGAACTTAAAGAGACTTTTCAAAGGAAATATTTTCCTATCCTCTCACATTTCAATTTCCGGTTAATCCAAATTTGGAACCACCAACGCATTCTTCCTTTGACGACATGGCTTCCTCTTCAGAGGGGGGCATGGGGAAGATGCAATTTTGCTTTTTGGGAATGAAAGACACCATGTCTTTATCCCATTTTCATATGCTTTATGATACCGAAATGCATGACTTGACATTTCGTTATCAAGACCGATTTGACCTTAGGGTCGCATTCTCTCTCCTCGGCCGATACCTTCGGGGTTCTGCTCTCACTTTATACACACAGAAGTATGAGAGTATCTGTCAAATGACAGAGCACTCTCCACCCTTTGCAGGACTTCCACCCGTTTCTGGCCAGGTAGAAATTCCCTACCAGACAGCTGTTTCAGCAGTATTCGACATTAATGGGGATGAGCTTTATCCAGCCATCCCCGAGATTCCTCTGTTGTATGATGTGGCTGCCCGTGCGTCTGTTCCAGCTAGACCGGGAGGATTAATTCTTTTACGTGACCCGCTATCAGTCATGTTCGATCTTCTTCAGGAAAAATACCGGATGCAAAATCCAGATCAAGTTATGGAGTTGATGAACTTCAAACGTAGGCCGGGTGAGACTGTCCCTGCCTTACGAGATCGAATGGAAACCCTTCGAGAAGCATTACCGGACCTTATGTCCGATGCAGAGGCTGTCCAAAAATTCGTGAGACAGTTTCCTCCTCAATCAAAAATATTCATTCAGACTCATCTGAATGAAACATACGGGCTGAAATTTACCTTTGAGCAAACGGCTGAATATGCGGTTAGGTATGAGATGCAACCGTCGTGGTGGGATGCTGATGAAAATCCCGAATCTCAAGGAAACCAATATGACCAATCCCCACCACCTCGAAGGAACCCGTGGCCTTCTAATAGGCCTCCAAAAACGTCGGCGATGGGAAATCCGCCATTTAATTTCGGAGACAGATTGTGTTTCCGATTTGACACACGGGGCACGATGCCCGCTTGTGCCCAAATAAGTCGGCCATATGCACCCATTGTCAACAAAAAGGACATTTCGTCCACCGTTGTCATGTTAAGGACCCTAATTTTTCCTATCAGAAATTAGATTCAGAACGGTGGAATTCTTGCCCGTTCTGCCAAGCCGGTCACTCATCCTTCCGAGACAGAGAAAGTGGCGACTCCGCCTAAGATCTCTCAAAGAGAGAGGGAAAAGGCCGAGTTACAAGTCATGATGGCCGCCATGATGAAAGAGCAATTCGTTGCCTTCATGGCCGAAATGAAACCCCAGTTCACGGTGATGGCATGGACAGTCGTCCACACGCCATCGTTGGTTGGTCGAATCCTCCGAGATTCCACTATCCAACAACGGGCAGCCACTTTCGATAAGGGATTCCCTAATCATAATCGGGACGGTAAATTAAAAAAATCCTGTATTCCAGTTTCTTTCGAGAAAGAATCTCTCTCTCCTCTACCAAACACAACTTCCTCTATTGTGGCGGAAGCTTTCACCATTCTCGATAGTACCATACATGATGCTCATCGAGTCAAGGAACCGCTAAGCATCCTTTCTGCCATGATTGATGAGGCCCCCAGGGGCTCTCCCTTTCCTAATGAGGTTCCCAAAGCCTCTCCCCTTGTTGATGAGTTCGCTGCAGCCGCCGCTTTGAGGGCGTTGCAGCTGAACCGTAGTCTTTCAGTTATTCAGCAGGTTACTGCGGATGAGCGCCGTGACCTTGATCCTCACATCAGTTTCCTGGACAATTCTCGAAAGTCCTTCTCCGTTAATGGTGTTGCTCCTTCTCTCCCTCTCATCGACACCGGAGCCAAACCCGTGATCCTTGGATCCGAATTTGCGCTCAAGCTTGGTCTGACAGCAAACAAGCTCCAAGCCACGTCTGCTCGGCTTCTTACTTAGCCGGTACCACGGAGCCGGTGCTTAGAATTACCAAGGACCCGCTTGTCTTTCGATTTCACAACGGAACCGAGAGTGAGTCTGTGGAGGTTCTGTTCCAGCATTGGTCACTAAATCCAACAACTACGAATGCTTAGTGGGACAGGATGTTATCTTCCGAATCGGTGGGGGAGTAGATATGCATGATCAGTCCTTCTCCTACCGTCCCTCTAATTTTTCGGGACGCAAAATCTGCCTCCCTCTTGTCTCGGCTCGTAAACCATTGCCCACCATAGCACATTTGGCTTTCGCTCTCCCTGCTTTTTCCATTATCGATCTAGGGAAGACAATGGCGACTCACTTTTCTCAAAAAACATCCTTCTAGGTACCCCACTGTTGCGAGATAGTTTAAGTGAGCCTGATTTTCTCTTCGACTCGCGTCATCTCTTGGATACTGTCGACCCGAGGTCTTTCCACACATTCTCCATGTCGTTGATAGTGATACTAATGAATGTTGAGTTTGCAGAGGGTTTATACATGTACAGGTGGCGATCAAGGGTTCCACAGGGAGTGCCTCTCTCCTCCATTATCTTTCAACCTGGCTGACCATTGCTGCCTCCATATTTGTTCCAGGCCCTCAGCTGTGTTTACCAGCTCCTCTACAAGCTAAGGAGCTCGGGGGGGGAATTATTGGGTCCACTTCACTCTAGGGGAGTATTCTTCCCCCTTTTCTCTTTGGGTCATTTTCACCTTTATACCTTTTCATGGTGTATTTATTTTTTGTCTTTTCATATTTATGTCCGTTTTTATATATGTGTGTGAGCATGACTTTGCTGGTTGTGATGCATGTTTGCTTGCTTACCTCTCATGCACGACAACTGTCATGCCGCATCGTGTCGATTGCTCGCGCGCACGATATCATGCCGGCACGCGCGATGATCGGCGCGTGCGCACGATATGATGCACGCACGCGCGCTATTTCTTATGCACGCGTGGTATTTCTCGCGCGCGCGCAGTATTTCTCATGCACGCGGGGTAATTCTCACGCGCGCGCAGTATTTCTCATGCACGCGCGGTTTTTTGCATGCACGCGCGGTATTCCGCATGCACGCACGGTTTTCGGCACGCGCGCGCAATTTTACGCATGCACGCGCGATTTCATGCATGCACGCACGATTTAATGCATGCACGAACGATTTTCGCACGCATATATAAGTTTCGTTCGTACGTGCGATTTAATTCCGATTTATATTTTCAGTTTTCGTTGGAAGGTACTAATTGCGTGCGATATGTTTCATTTCGTGCGTAGGTACACGATTTTCAAAGTTTGGACGCGAAACATCGTTTAAGCAACGTGACACGATTTCGAGTATTTCGTGCTAGACCTTTTATTTCGTGCGGTATGGTTCGATTAGTGCGTATGCGCGCGATTTCGAAGTATTGACGTGGAGTATCGTTTGGAGCGAATCGCGATTCCCGGGCGACGCTTCGATATATCATATTTATTTAAGTCGCGAACCCATGTAGGTTCGCGCACACATGTAGTTAGGGAGGGTTTTTACCCTCAGACGGTGGATTTTGTCAGGCGTACGGCAAACGATGTTGGTCGCCTATTGGCCAACATCATAAGTAATTTCATGCATGTAAAGTAGACTAGACGTAGGCTAATTTTTCTTAGGCCTAGCGTAGCTCTTACTTAAATTCTCACACTTAGAGAAATAAGCTTTTGAACAAGAATTTTCTCTTGGCAGCGGAGCTTTTCTCTTGCTCTCTCTCTCACCGATTGCCTATGCTTTCTCTTTCTTATTGCCAGCTAGCTACAGTGGTTGGATAGGATAAGAATATTTGCCTTTGTTTCTGCCTCGTTTTTAATCCACACGGCTTCGGCCAAGTCCGGAAGGTTTCCCTCCAAACTTGTCTTTGTGGCGATTGGTGGAGTGGAGGCTTGAGGTGTGGCATCTTCTGTCAAGGTGCGCCGTTCTCCGGACAGCTGGACGGTTTGCTTGCGTGTATTTATGTGTGTGGCATTTTGATTTTCTTGGAAAAGTGTCATTTTTGCCTTAATCCGATTTTCTTCGTTTTGGTTGGAAGTGATTATTTTGCTTCGTTGCTTTCCTTTGAGATAACTCTTGTAAAGAATACGTGGAAGACCCAAGAGCCTTGTGGCTACCTCGCGGCTTAGTATTAGACTTATTGGGTCCACTTCACTCTAGGGGAGTATTCTTCCCCTTCTCTCTTTCCACTTCACTCTATAGGAGTATTCTTCCCTTCTCTCTTTGGGTCATTTTCACTTTTATTCCTTCTCATGGTGTATAAATTTTTGACTTTTCATATTTATTTTCGTTGTTGTATGTGTTTGTGAGCATGAATTGGCTGATTTTGATGCATGTTCGCTTGCTTGTCTCTCATGCACGACAACCACATGAAAAGAACAAAGAATACAAAATGAATAGCCAAACAAAGTTACAAACAAGAGAACCACATGCCTAAATCGAGGGAAATGTGCATATATGAAAACTGTTCATGCACATCATAGTCATAGTTTAACTGTTTTGTATTGACTATGTCCGGAAGCACTTCTTTTCCCCCAAACTTCATCTCCCTTAGATGGCATTCGTGTGCTGGGTTGTCCCCTTGGTTCGGATACTTTCGTGACAGAATTTCTTGATGATGCTCTAAAGACAGATCTAGCCAACGTGGATGACTTTCCTCACCTTCCTGATCCCCAAGTGGCTTTTGTTATGTTAACCAGGTGTTTCCCCCACTACCCTTCTTACCTTACTTGTACTTCGCCTTTCACCCCGACGTTTGTCTCCTCTCTCTCCGCCTTTGATGATCACTTGATGGATGTTTTCCACACTTTGATAGGTCGTGGGGAATTCGATTGTGTCTCTGGGCCTAAGCATTCAAGCATCCTTCCCTGTCTCTGGGGGGGCTGGGTCGATTATAGATTGCCCGTGTTGCTCCCGCTGCATATTTGGGAAGTGGGTGCCTTATTGCCTCCACTCTTGTTTCTCGCTTCTTGGTCGGGGACACGCCCGTTCTCGTCACTACGGTTCTTCGAGTTTACAACAGACGGTGTGTTCTTCTTCCAGCAGTTTCCGTTGGACGCGTCATGTTCTCTTCCTATTCATGCCTTGGTGGATGCGTTGCCTTTTCCACCCTTGTTACGAAATCCGTTGAGTGTGTCCAAGAATCGATTTCCGATCGGGTTGTCGCTGCCATTAAATCAGAGCTTTTTGAGGCGCTTCCCTCTTATTCTTTGCACGCCTGTATTCTCTCTTGTGGTGGCCCAAGTTCTGGGTCTTGGCTATTCGCAACTCCTATTTTGTCCACTCTTCGATTCTCACTTGCTTAGTTCACTACCGCCCTCCAGTTTTTCCTTGGCCTCCCCTATCCTCCTTTACTTGGCTCTCTTGTTTGTGCGTGTGGTCGTATCTTGGGGCCCGATGGTGTCCATTTGCTTCGTTGCTCCCATGGGGGAGAATTGATCCACGCGCACGACACTATTCATGACGCCGTTGCGTCTATCGCTTTGTACGGGGGATTTTCTGTGCGTCAAGAGGTTTCTCATATCATTCCCTCACTCCGGATCGATGCTGTTTTGCTCGATGGTGCCCGTTGCATCTTCGGTGATATTGTTTTGGCGAACCCTACTCCGGCTACAGTTGTTGGTCAGGCGGCTCGACATGTTGGGGTGGCAGAGCGTGATGCCGCTAAGGCGAAGAAGCTTGATTATGCCCATCAGGACCCTATGGATGACTTTATTCTGATGGCGGTCGAGATCTTTGGTTGTTTGGGTGTTGCACTGGACAAGTTTCTCCGTATTTGTGCTCGGCGTGCTTTCGAGCGACGAGGACCTGGGAGCCCTCTTTTTTCGGTACTTACTTCTTTTTATCGTCAACGTTTATCTGTGGATTTACATCGAGTTCAAGCTTCTATTCTCCTTCGGCCGGCTATGGCGGTTATGGATCGTCGACGTGTTCCGGAACTCCCTCAACGTTCTCCCCTGGGTTGGGGGGACTTACGGGGTTGCTTTTAGTAGATATTTAATTAAGTTGGGGTTGGGCTTGTAGTTTTGCTTTTGTTTGTTGCTGTGCTTCTCATTTTGGGTTTGGGTGCTTTATTTTACTTGCCATCTTTATGTTTTCACGTTGCTTTCTTTGTTTTTTTTATTGCCCTACTTGTAGTTTTTCAGTTTTTGCCTTCCCGCCCCTTTTGTACCCTCGGACTCGGATAGTTTACCATCGTGCTTTTTATTTTATCTTGTGTGTTTTGTATGCATTTTTACTATAAATACACAGTACAAAAACGGGTAAATAGTGAGTATTCAAACATCAGAACAGTCATTCACTTAAATCTATAAACACGTTTACAAAAACAAAATATTGTTTTTTGCAAAGTAGTAACACTAAATGTAAAACAATCAAAAGTACACCAGTATAGAGACGGTCATAGTAGAAAATGGATGTAGAGCAGACAAAAATAGACCAATTCCTTGCACAGTCATAAAAATAAAAAAAATGTGCAATAAAAGAAGACACTACACCGCTCATCGCTATTAGTGTTAAAGATTTTTCCGCCTCTTAAAACATCTTTTCTTCGTGCATATTTGCCAGGTTGTCAATCAGATTTTTTGCTATTGGAAGGCAAAAATTCCACCTTCCTCTTAGCTCATCTTATTGTCAATCCAACAAGTGTGCACGAAGGAAGAATATTTCGAGTTGTGAAAAACGACTTTAACACCATTAACGATTAGTGGTGTACTCTCCATAGAGTGGTTTATTAGGAGTTTGAGGCCTTTTATGGTTTAAAAAATGGATCTAAAACAAACGAAATTACACCGATCTCCTCACTAATATCAACAAGAAGATGTAAAAAGAACAAAAAAAACATTATTTCCATGCAGACACGACATAAAATTGGATGTAGAACAAAAAATATATTTTGTAAAACAAAAAAAAAAATGTACAACAAACAAAAATAGAGCCGTCGCCTTTATACAAGCCGTTTACAATGTAAACAGGCCAAAAAATGTCAGGTCACAAATGAGCACACGACTGTACAAAACTACAATCTCTTCAGAGACCTATAATCCACTCTAAAAATGGTGTACCCAAACTCCCTTTTACGTCGACCTAAATAAAAGCCGTCAAAAATCAACTGATAACTGTACGGAAAACAGTTAGCAGAAACTGAAACTGTGCGTTCAGATTATCCTTCAAAACAAGGATAAGAAAAAGGATAACAAAAAAATAAGAAAAAACAAAACCCACTACTTTCCCTCTTTCAGAGGGCGAAGGATAAATCCCAACTAGAAAGTTTAAAAGAAAACCAAAAAGAACCACTTGCAAATCCTTTCCTCTCCCTCTCCTACCTCTCCCTCTCGTCCCTCTCTCTCCTCTCCTCTCCTCTCCCTTCTCTCCGAGCTAGAAAGAAGCTCTTCAAAAAGTGGTCGAGGGAGTTTTCTTAATTAACAAAAATGGAAGTTTTTTTTCGCCGGTTTTGTTAAAACTTCGGCAATCGCAATAGCTGTACAACGAGACGAAAAAATGAACCCTCGAAAAATTGTAAAAAGGATATGAAACCTTTTCTTCTGTCCCATTTCCACAAACATTTTATGCCTTTATCCCTTTCTCTCTCTCTCTATCTCTTTCTCTACCTCCTCTCTCTCTCTCCGTTCCCCCCTCTCTCTTTCTCTTTCTCTTTCTCTCTCTTTCTCACACCTTGGGTCCCATTCTAGACAAAAAACAAATGCTTTTCACTCTCCTCCCACTCCCTCTCCCTCTCCCTCTCCCTCTCTTTCTATCTCTCAGTATCTCACCATCAGTTATGCTGCATCAGTTCTCTGTCTCTCCCTCTCACTTACCCTCTCCCTCCCTCTCACCACCAGTTCTGCTTTCTCCCCCTCTCCCTCACCCTCTCCTTTCCCCTCTCTCCCTCTCTCCCTCCCTTTCTCCCTCTCTCTTTCTCTCTCGTCCTCTCCCTCTCTCCCTCTCCCTCTCTACCTCACCATCAGCTCCGCTGCGGCTGCCTAACTCAACGGACCGATGGACCTAATGTGTAAATGAGAATGGTGGTGTTCTTCCTCCCACGGTTGGAAAGTCCTCCCTTCCTTCATTTGTCGAATAAAAAAGACAAAATTGGCCCAATTTTCCGGTCGGAATAAACGCTCGTTCATTCGTAGGAATGTGAAGGCTCCCATTGGTTCGTCCTCATTCATGCCTTCGAATCTCAGCCTCGACTGTTGAATAATCTGCAAAAAAGAGAAAAAAAATTACATCAGATTTATTCAATTCAATTTTACATCAGATTATGAGTAATTTGTCTGTTATAAGTGAACAACAACATTATTTTTTAAGTGTAACAACAACAACAAGATTTTAATGCATGGTTTCCTGAGTTCAACGGAAAAAAAAACGCATTCTACATCAGGAAGGTTCAAGGTCGCCCTGACTACTCAATAATGTGCGAATAGAAAAAGCCCGGACATACATCAAACTTCTTTACTTTTTCCTAAATTGAATGGAAAAATCGAATTTCAAAAAGAGTTTAAACAAAACAATCCGTGACCTCTCTCCCTCTCCCTCTCCCTCTCTCTCTCTTATCGCTCTCTCCCTCTCCCTCTCTCGCTCTCTCTTTTGCTCCCTCTCCATCTCCCTCTCTCGCTCTCTTTCTCACCTGAGCATGAGCACTCGTATCGTATCTCGCTAAAGCATTTTCTCCCGAAATCCGGACTCCGGAAACTTTTGCGGCTCCCACCACCTGTTGTAAAAGACCCTTGGGACTACAACCTGCCCACATGCGTTGTTCCTGGTCTCTCATTTCAAAGCAAGAAGAGTTTAGCGTCAAAATAAAAAAACTAAGTACAAAATAGAATGTATACTACCACCATTATGATACTTTATAATAAAGGGAATTACATGAGTCCTGTAACTGGCAAATCTGGCCCAGTAATCGAAGTAAAATTGTGCGATTTTGTAAAAGAAGTACAGTTTTTCAGTACAATTACAGTGATTACTGGCCAGTATCGCCTATAATCGAATACATATAATTACACTATAACACCCATATGAGACTACTCAGAAAAACAAGTGATTATTTAAGAAAGCGAGGAGATCACAACAAAATTCTCACCTTATCTCTGCACTGTTTCGGGCACTCATATCGGCTGTTTCAAGAGTCGATGTTTGGTTGTAATTCGTTGATTGGGGTTTGACTGTTTGAAAAATATCCGAAACTTCAACACCTGGCAATTGTGACAGTTGCTGTTGAGGACTTTGGGTCTGAGAGGGTCTCACCAGACACATATTTGTCAAAAGAACTAATAGAACAATTAGCGACAAAAAAAAAGAAAAAATGAACAGATGCAGGGGCATCGAAATTAAAACTATATTGTTAATCGTTATTAGCATTAAGAAATAACTAACATGAGGACTGCTTTAGTGTTGATATTACAAAGACGATTCTGAACCGCTTAAAGAATGTGAAAGAAATTAACAAAGTGATAATAACACTATTTTAAGTTCCGAGGCCAGAAAAACCGAGATCGGATTAGTGTTATTGTTGTTATTGGCGATTCACAGTATAGATAAAAAATGGAGCACAAAGGCAATAGTTCTTACATAAGTAACCAGTCTCCATTTATCTCAAGCCCCACTCGAATATTAACAAACGCATCATTTGACGTTGCTTTGTCCAGTCCAACAAAAATATCCTTCTCTGCCAAAGGATCGTCACGAGTATCAAGCTCCAAAAGGCGAGACAATAAAAAATCAATTTGCCTTCAAAGTGTAATATTTCCATCCACTGGTGACTGTAAATATGCCTGTAAAATAATTCCAACTTTGGTAAAATAAGAGATAGAACAACAGGTTCTGGATAAAAAATTGAAAGACCAACCCATTCAGTTTTTCCCACGCACAAAGTTGTGAGGAAAAAGATGAGACTGACAAGCAATAGCACATCACAGGTTAAGAGTTTTCTGATCCATCCATGATTTTGTAAACAAATTTGCACGCCTCACATTTTCAAAAACCACAATGCGACTATCAGATGTCTGTATCAGTGTTTTCTCATATAGAAATACGACAAATTTACATGAAACTGCATGTCGGTTTAGTGTTAAAAATCTGGAAACAGTTTACCATAAGTCAAACAGGGCGATTGCTGACATTAATGATACATAAGACTTTGAAAAAAAGAGGCTTGCACAGTCAAGAGTCTTTCAAAACAATTGAGTCATAATGTGAGTCAATCCTGATTCTCTTCTGACTCCTAACTGGCAGAAAGTGAAAAGGATTAAGCGGATTACTAAAAACGGTGCCTTAATACATTGAGAATACTTCTTACAGGGCCCACATGCTTGAGAATGTCAAAAAGCTCCTCCTTTAATTCTAAACGCAAAAGTTCCCGGAGCACTCGCTGTGACCGGTGTTGCACTTCAGGGTCCTCCTCCCTGTTTTCCAACCACATTGTAGTTACATAAGAGTACATGAGAAAAATTATCATTGAAATCCGTAAAACAACTCATAGGTGGTGGTAATGCTAGAGAATAAAGCGGCATAAAAAAAGTTCCAAGTGGTTATGTCCATAAGCCCCACTGAGTGTGGCAGTTACAAGAAAAAAAACGAAAACAGTTCCAAGTGGTTATGTCCATAAGCCCCACTGAATGTGGCAGTTACAAGAAAAACAACGAAAACAGTTCCAAGTGGTTATGTCCATTAATCCCCATTGAGTGTGGCAGTTACAAGAAAAACAACGAATTTCTATCACTCGTAGTTGAACATTTTTTTCTTCATAAATTACAATTGCATAAAGACAGCATTGGCTGACGTGCATTATTATGCATGGAAAGCAGAACTACAACGGCAAAGAGCTACAAAACTAGGTTTCTTTTACTTCAGAAATGATGACAAGTACTGGCAAAACATGAAACTATCGAGAAAGTCATTAATTAACATTCTGCAGACTTTGTAGTGTCTATTTCCATGCCTCATTGGATAAGCGGATAACTACAGGGCTAAGGGCACAAAAGGACCCGTTATCTTCCTATTGGAAGATACAAGACCCGATTACTAATGTAACTGCCAAAAATCACAATAATCGTACAAAATGACGTATAGCTGTTGCTAAATTGTTACACGAAGATGCATACAGTTTTTCAAAATGTTCAAATATCATACTTGTACAGGGCCCTATGAATAGGATAGCATGGGCTTTCAGGAGCTGAACACGCTATATGATTATAATAGTATGGGCCCATGGGAAATAGACACGCTACAGTGACTGTGACGCATTAAGTGGTTAGAGTCCACATACCTGAAGGAGCTTTCAGAGCTTTGTTGCGACTAAGTTGTTTGACTCCGTTGTATCTTCCTAGTTTAAATGCCCAAAACAGGTACAGTCATTTGTCATATATCCACTATTCTCCTTTAAGATAAATTTTCCATTCACAATCATGACGTGGTTAGAACATGGAAGGACGTGACTTGTCAAAACTTTAGTTCTTTCCTGAACTTAGAAACCATAACACAAATGACACACTTGACAAAAAATGTTTAAGGTCTGCCTGATTAAACAACTATTTTTTGATAAAAATTATCAGACGTATTAAAAACAGATCACATTAGGGTATAATTATGATGGTTTTATCGGCTTTAAAAACAAAAGGACTCGTCATTAATGGACATGAAGCCCTCTTCAAGCTTAAAACGTAAAATAAAGCAAAATTTACCATGGCATATCCACTGACTTTCTTTTCGTATTCTAAATTAAAGAAATTCCATGGCCCTGGCCCCTCGCAAAGTGCACAATCAGACAAGATTTCTCAAAGAGGAAATGTACCATGAGAATATGACTAAAATTACTAAGTCATGGATGTTTTTGCGATTCAAATGCCAAGGCAGGAGGGAAGTGAAGCCCACCACCAAACAGGAATGGCCAGTAAAGCAGTCAACAGTAGAAAGCGTTCTCCTAGGGATACATCAAAAGCTGGAATCTGCCCAAAAGAAAACACAAAGGACTTAAAAGTGTCCAAATTGAACTGTTTCAACTGTTTCTTGCTTTCAATCAAAGATACATAGAACTATTCGTGGAGAAACAACAACCGAAAGGAGTTTGAAAAGCTCTTCGCAAAAAACACGTCATGAAACAAAGATAAATGAAGCATACTCACTTGCGTTAATAAAAAGGTTAGGAATAATGAAAAAAAATATCAATGGCAGAAAGCTTCATATGACAGGTATTGCACACACGTAACAACCTCACCTGTTCTAATGCACGGTCTGCTGATTGCTGCAGAAGCTCAAATCCTCCCTTAGGTTAAGGTCTGCGAGCTGTTCCAAATCAATTGAGCACACTTGAAGTTGCAAACTTAACTTACTTCATCAAGCGCACATTATTGCAAGGAGCGTGGCAAAAGGTGAAATGGAAGGAAAGAAGCTGATAGGAGAAATCCTCGCCACACAACATGAAAAGATAGATATCATGGGCTCACCACATTAGCCATCCATGATTGGTTGTTGTCCAATATTGACTGAACCTTATCTTGAAAGTCTTTAACCGCAAGATCCTGAAAAATCATTACATTCCCTCCGCAGCATCCTCTCAGAATACAGAAAAAAAAAACTTCAAACGATAGTGAATTGACGTAAAGATATTCACATTTGACAACATCAACACAAAGCCCAACAATATTCTACACATATGCATATCGTTTCACTGTTACCCATCCACCTACTTTAGAACAAAGCAATCCTTATTCATCATGCGTAAGTTGAGATATCCGAAAATAGTTACTCTTGCCGAACATGTTTCAATCACTCTACCAACATAACTCCTTAGAAGGACAGGAAAAAGGAGCATTAATTATTGCCCATTGCTATCTTGGTCATTCAGGCTAGACCCACAACAACAAAGAATTGAGAGATGAAAGTTACAAGTTGACAAAATTAAAAATCACGAAAAGAAACAATAATAATGACCATTGCTATTTGGTTATTGGGGCTTGCAAAACTCACATATCCCAAGTAAACTGGTGGAGCTCTTGTGTTGAATGAGCTGATTGCAGTCTGTCTTATCTGTCCATATGCGAAAAATCAGAAAAAAAAGTCAGCTAGAACAAAAAGGACATTTTTTGCTGAAAATACAAAAAGCTCTCTCACCACAGTTATCGCTACAGTTCATTTCACAAGCCCCGATAGTCAAAAACACTCAAAGATCATAGATTTATCCTCACATGTGTCACCAGCAAACTGAAGAACTAACAACAAAAACATTTTTTAGGACATGAGGGTTTACCTTCTGTATAAAACCAACCAACAAACTGAAGATGAGCAACAACAAAGGCATTTTTTAGAAAATGAGGGTTTACCTCCATGAACTCAGATAAAGCATCTTCCTCAGCCCTTCCAGCCAAGCTTGAGATAGGGGAATTGCTTTTTATCAGAATTGTCCCACCTCTCATAAAAGACAAAAATGTTCTACGATATCTAGTAACATCAGTTCTTACAGAAAAGACAATACTGCCAAAATCTTCCTTTTGGCAACTGGCAAGTCTGCCTTGATGGAGAGGAAATCTTCGTTTCCATTGTGATAGACAATGGCCCCCTGCTTCTTCAAAGACATTTATTGAAAAGTCTAGTTTTGACTTTAAGTAGGCATTGCATTGAAGGCGAGAGAAAGCCTTGGGAGGCTTATTACATTCTATATTTTTAACAGAGTGAAAAAACATAACATTGGACTCAAGTGTGGCTGTACCAGTAACTGAAATAATATTTATGTGACAGCAGTTCATCCAACTAGTTATAGATGTCCATTAGACATATTGGTGCATTAAATACAACGCCAACATCCAGCAAAAAGCAAAACTTTACAAATTGAAAGGATAATTCAATTTCACCAGTAAAATAAGGTAATACAGTTTCAGCAGGGAGAAATATTGAACGAATAAATAAAAATTTGTGTTTCTTTTGATAAGAACAAACCTTGTGAAGAGATGTTTGTAAATGTTCATAAACCTAGACGTCCAATAATTTTTATTTTCATAATATAAAGTATTTGCTGCTTTCTTACAAAAATATATTCGCGTTGGAGTTCATAAGCGTGGTTTTCTCGGTTGTCAATGCGACTTCAGGGATCTCTTGTGATATTATTCTACAACTGAGTTTGTTTTATTATTGGATAAGGTTATATTACCCTATCTATTTGTACCATATATCTTATTGTTGAGATTATATTACTTTATCTATTTGCTCCATTTTTCCTACTGCTAAGATTGTATTACCTCATCATTTTGTACCTTATTTTACTGGTGAAATTATATTATCCTTTCAATTTGTAACATTTTGCCGCTGCCGCTGGATGCTGACGTGTATTTAATACAGCAATATGTATAATGGAAGTTTGCTGACATCTATACCTGATTAGATGAATTGTTGGCATAGAAATATCAATCCAATTACAGGTACTGCTATTCTTGAGTCCAAAGTTTTGTTTTTTCACTCTGTTAAAAATGTGGAGTGTTATAAGCATAGGTGTTTCATTCCATAGTTCAAAAGTAGGTGAAAGTAGGCCCATACAATATGCCTATTGTATGCAAAACATACAATATGCCCTTAAGACCCATATTGTATTGGTTGAAAAATGAAAAAAAATAGTTACAGGGTTGTGTTGCACACCGATTGATAGAGAATTAAACGTCATGTCTAAATTTTGAAAAAAAATCGGACAAAAAAAATAATATCTGTGAGTTTTGAGGTAAAACTTTTTTAAACCGTCAGATTCAGACGATCGGACGGTCTCTGATCAAAGTAGTGATCTAAGAAGATCACATGAAAAGCCCATAACACAACTTACGAAAGGACTATCTGTCATATTAGCGTCTGCAAATTTGAACGTCCGCGTGTTTTAGTTCGCTAAAAAAATTCGTCCGTCGGCGTGCG
>JBBHKE010001971.1:0-15322 GCA_037447655.1 Zygnema cylindricum
CTGTTCTACCAACTGTAGAGGCGGAGGTGCCAGAAAAACGTGTCCCTCCAAACCCAGGTGGAGGTGGGCATCGAATTTGTCCAGACACTATGCCCCATAGATGCTTCTCAAATAGTTCTCCCTCCATTACCATTTCCCAATAAAGAAAATCTGATCCATCAAATATGGGCACCCTAGAGGGTGGGCCCATAACCCGAAATTATGTGGTCTCTATTAACCCACAGAATGAGCAGCCTATGTAAAGCCTCTAGGATAATATTTGCCCCTTCTACTTTCCCGTTGAATAAGCGCCGCCCAGGCACACAAATATTCTCACCACCCTCACCGGTGTGAGGACAAGACTCCCCTGAGTTAAACGCAAAAAGAATCAATGAATTTACTCCCTTGAGTAGTAAGTTATGGTTGGTCAAAGATGACCTTTATAGTTACAAGCTCTCTTACAGAGAGAGGTACCTAAATATTACTAAGCCTTGTCTGCCTACTCACGACTACCTACTACAAAACCGTAGTCCAATAAGAACACTATATAGTAGAAGAAGGTACAATGGGCGATGTACTTATTGTACGACCATTGTACGACAAGGTCTACAAGGTGACACCTGTCAAATCGGAAGCCATGGTTCCTCCTCCCATCTTCTCTGATATCAAATAATGTGGCGCCACGTGGCACCGCGTGACGGTATCTCCGTATGCCGCCAAAATCTCACTTCGCGTGGCGGCTATAATGTCGGCCGTCCGATCAAAACATATTTTACATGGTTCAGATTTGCGTACATGCACGAATTGCTCCTTTTGGTTAGTCTCCTGTTAATTAGTTATTGCCTTAATGTTTATATATTTATGAAACCCGTCACATGTATCGTTTCGTAACGTCTTAATGGTTAAGGCGTTAGGCTATAGAGAATCTAGAGGTGGTAGGTTCAAATCTAGACTTAGGTAACATTATAGTAAAATATCCTTTACTTCAAAAACTGCCACTCTCTAAATATAGCGGCAACCATGGCGCGCCTTTGATCCTCACTCTCTTTCTTTAAAGCAAAACTAAAATAAGGAAGTGAACTATTAATTACCTCTTTTCACAGCTACTCAGTTGCTACGCCGCTAAGTAGCTACGCTGCTATGTTGCCCTGGTTTGGAATCGCAGTTGCGCTGCTCTGACATCGCAACTGTAGCAGCCTAGTTGCTAGCTACTAATTACCCAACTCTATAACCCTTTTACAATGCCTCCCACTAGGGCTTCAACGTCCCGCTAAACCTTCCTGACTCAAGGAAATTGCAATTGGCGGAGTGTGCCGTACGTCTCTTCACGGTACTGTTCGACCTCCTGTTGCAGGGTGTAGAGTTGGTTTGGGAGCTGCTCACATCCGGTCTCCAACAGCGCAATACAATGGTCTATCGCAGCCAATCGTCTCTGAGTGATTCCCTCCCGAAGCTGGTCCTCCCTTTCCTTCGGTATAGCCTCTGGTGCTTCAGGTTGCGCCGGAATGGCCGCTGGTGCAGGCACCGCGGGTGGCGGAATTTGGGGTGCTTCGGGTTCTGCAAGTTGTCGTACCTAATTCGCTTTTGCTTCAGCTAGTTCCCACCTAGGTAGAGTCCTTAGCTTGAAGGACGCATGTTTCCTGGCAGCTTGGGCCAGCTGCAGAACGTTCTTCTGGGCCAACTTCAGTGCCTGTACCTCAGGTGTAACCTCTGCCCGAGAAATGATATCATTGAGGTGGACATCCCACGGGTGATATCAGCTAACTAACCCGGAAACATCCACCCTATACCATTAGTTATCTTCAACTACTTCTACAAACGGGAGGGCTTGGGAATTAAATTGCACATAACTTTAGTGGTTGTTCCCGAGGTCCTTTGTCCTCATAAAATTCCAGGCCAGGTGTGAGGATACGTTAGCCGGGATATAGATAGGATCCCCAGGCTTTCTCCTATGCCACTCCTCAAGCCACACCCCTGGATCCCAATAGAAGCGCTTCCCGAAACTGAAGGTGATATCCGGATGCCGTGTGTCGACAAGGAGTGGAAAGAGGTAATCGGGAATTTCCTCTCCTTTTTCACTCTCCTCGTCGGTCTCCCCTTCTCTTCCACGAAAGAGAAACACATCGTCTCCACTGGGGTATTGTGCTTCCGCTTTCTTTTCCGCGCTTTTAGAGGACTGCTTGCTTGCGGTTCACTCCTTGTTGGGGTCCCTTATCACCTCCAGATCCGAAGCGCGCTCCTCGATTGGCGGAGGTACTGGTTCTCGCTCCGGCTCCTCCGCCTCCGAGAGCTTATGATCCTCCTCATCTTCTTCATCTCCCTCGCGTAGTAGGTTATACACGGGGTCCTGTGAATTCTCTGACCCCTCCCCTCCACTGTTCTCTGCCCGCCCGGCCTCGCTACCGGCGGTATCTTCTGGTTCCGACCCCGCTTCTACCTCTCTTCTCTAGTCTGCCTCTACCATGGCCTCTGCTGCCACTAACAATCTATCAGGTCGGGGCATATCCCCTTGCCCCACCCGTACCAGTCTCCTCCCTCTACTTTCCTCTCAACTTGCTACGCTATATATTCTTGTTGTTCTATCTTTTCCTATGCATTTCACTCTATTGTCCATAGCCTATTTCAGCCATGGATTACTCTCAAAGCACCACAGACTACCCCCAAATCAATTGTGTTTGATACAACACAGGTTACTCCACAATAAACAGAATCTTACTCCACAATAAACAGAATCACCTCAAATTGCAGCGATATTCAGTATATTGTAGACACCGTAGCCTTCCATAAATCCACAAAGGCATCCAAAAGAAATGAGCTAGAGAGTTTCCCAAAAACGTTTGACAGATTACCAAACTAACGATGTAGACTCCTCACAAAATTCTATAAAACCAACAAAACATACCGAAACTACACACACATACAGTTTCTAGATCATAAAATACATCCACAAAGTTTCACATCAAAATAACAGTCAGAGTGATCATACTAACAAGTCAAAGTTGCAAAAAAACAGTTTGCCTTGTCTTTAATAAACTCAGCTGTGATAATTAAAATAATCTAAGTCCTACAAGTTATAATCATAGAGTCCTCTACTTAATGTACGGACGCATACCAGCCGTACGATATCTACTACCTACCCAATTTATCGTGAGTATATCGGAATAACAGAAAGAATAAATCTACACTAATAAACTAATTAGTAAAAAGACAAACCTCTCTTGTATAGAATATTTACATCGACACCTCCGAAAAATCCGCATAGTAAGCGTCAACTTGCTTAGTCACTTGTGATCCTCTTATGAATCTCGTCCGCCGACTTGATTCATATCTACCGCAGCTGTGTTGTCTCGTTTCGGATCATATTCAACATAACCATAGCTTCGTTGCAGCTGCGCCTTCCTATACCTGATCATATCCAAAAATAACCGTAGCTTCGTCGCAGCTGCGTTTGTCCCATTTAAAGTAAACTTGTCTAAAATATGAAAAGTTGTTGCCTAGTGATCTACGAAAAGCGATAACTTACAATCTCAAGAACTTTATATGAGACGAATGTCCTAAACCTTAGCAAATTCTGGTCCTGATTTGTGAAGGTCGTGGGTATAGCCTAGGTTTTTCAATGGAATATTTCGAACGCCTCACCTTTCATTTGAACCAAGTTCCGCCTCACCTTTCATTTGAACCAAGTTCTGTCGAAAGATTGTCGTGGATAAAACGTGTTGAAGAACGCTTAGCTCTCATTGACATATAAGAACAAATAGAAGGCTGAATGGAGGACTCATTCGACTTCTATATTCAAAATTTTCTTGCGCACAATCTTGAAAGAAGCCATCGAAGGATTTGTTCATATTGGTTTTTAATATTCAGTGTGCTTGATCTTAGGTAGGCAATATTGGATCTATAACATTGTTGGCAAAACACATGAACATGTAAAGCGATTTCGACAAAATTTAAAAATACAACCAAAATTATTAAAATAGTTTGGCGTGACGAGGATTTAAAAAATGTCAATAGATTTTGATAATATCAATTGTTACAATGTTTAGTGATCTTAGGAAAGTTCGCAAAAGATCTGACCAACCACCATGTAATGAAAGTTGTAAATAAATGGTTCTAGACAACACCATAGTCTATATGGCCAATAATATAAAGTGATCAACGCCATTCATATATAGCTTTCGGACTTGATGTTCAACAACAACAGCATGAAAATAAGTAAACTACCTTGTTTTTAGGACGTCGAGTAAATATCACTTTGTCTTTTGTTTTTTGAAACGATTTGGTCTACATGAGAAACGATACAGAAATTCCCTCATTCGTTTATTATTTTTTCCCGAGTGTTATTTTATTTGTTTGAACGTGGCATTTCCCAAAAGCATATTGGGTCGACTTTGATTAGTATGACACTGTCGTTGATGGCGTAAAACAACAAGTTATGGGCCAGCCCCTAAAGTTGCTTATATTTGATAAAAAACACAATCTTCATTGGGCAATCATTATGAATTATCAAAATGTGGAGAGGAAGCCCATAAAAGTTGCGAACGTAATGCTTAATAACTCATCTATGGAGTTGAAGAAAATATTCTTCTAAATATACATGTTTTAAGCTCGAATGTGCTAAAGCAAGATATGATTTGAGATTTGGTAAGCATCAAGATGAATTCATTTGAGATATTTCCATCAGTTTCAAAAATGTAACAGAAAAATTGTGCAAGATGTTGGTTTACACTAATCATTTACATATTTGATTACAACTGTAATATGTGGTAATATATCTGAGCAGTTCCATAGGTATCAAAAAGATCCTACAAAAAGTGCTAGTACAAAAAGAGATTATAGTGAGGCTAATAGAGTTGTAATTTACAGATCAGGACTATAAGTTTAACATTAAAATGAAAAAATCAGCTGATGTAATTCGAGTAAGAAACATTAAGATTAGGTGATAGTTTTACAGGTAATTGATTAAATTAAACAAAAATAGTTAAAGAATGCACGCTTTCAATACTCTGTTTCGGATTGAGGGCTCAAGTATATCTATTATAGAGTCCAAAAGCAAGTCACTAAATTGATATTACAATGACAACATGGGCAATGCTTTCCAAATGTGCGATGCAAACGAGTATGCTTTATCATCATGAGTATTTCGAGTGGATTGGATGACGGTTAGGTAACCTCCATGCATTCAAAAATAGTTTTCTAGGAGACATGGATGCAAAGCAACTAGAAATTTATCACGCGACAAAAGAGGTGGGGAAGGACGGGTGGATTTTCGACACTAGAGCCTTTACTCACATGTTTCTAGAACAATTATTGCTTCCAGAATCTTCAGCCTACAACCTTTACTAGGGTCTACTTCAGAAACAAAGTGATTGTTGATTCTTATGCTACTGGGTGAGCCAAAATCCACATAAGATTTTAAGGATTGATTGACAAATGAGTGCTCGGTGGCGTGTACTTTGTACCAGAATTGAATAAAGATGTATTGTTCACCTCTTTAATTAAGAGAAATTGTTTTTTCTTTTTTGAATAGGGGTTATATATAGTTAGAAAAAATAATACGATAGCTGTTGCTGGTACTCGAGGCGGAACCAACAGTTTAGGCTAGATTTGGTGAATGATGTAATTGAAAATATTTTTTGTATAAGGGTGTGCTATCACAATCTGTGGTGTACAATGGTGAAACATGTGCACTTAGAAATTTAAAAACATCATTGATAACTAACAATGTGGGTGATGATTATGCTCTAGAAAAAAATCTCAAGCTTCCGGTTTGATCTAAGATCGGACATAGATCTGAAGAAGTTTCTGAACTTTTCCTTTTTCATATATGGGGGGCCGACCTGAATACCTCCTATAGTAGGATAGAGTCGTGTGCTGACTTTTTACTGATGACGACTACTCTAGGTGCACCACTCTTTTTCTTCTAAAATACTTTGGTAAACTCTGCAACAGATACATTAAGATTTATAAAAATGGATAATGGATGCAAAAATACAATAAATAATACTTGATCATAGATAAAAAAGGAAAAGAAATTTCAGAATGCTCTCCAAGATCCGACATTTTTCAGCTTCCATAAACACAAAAGCAAGAAATAAGACGTTCAGTTCTTCAACTTATATTGTGGCTCTTTAACATAACTAAAACACGAGGAAAATATTAGTGACTAAAATGTTGTCAAATAAACAAAATTTCAATATTTTATCTATTGTTTCGAAAATTTCAATAGACCACTTCATAAACAAATTATATACACATACTTCTTCATCCCTCTAAAGTTACCAGGATCACCTCAAGTTTTACTCAAAAACTTCCAAAATATTTATAAATATCTTTTCAGAATTTGATAATGTGGATTGTTAAAATTTTCGAGTAAGGTTTGACCAATCACTACATTATAAACGTTATAAGTAATCGTTGTACACAACACTATAATCCATATTGCCAATAACATATAGTGATCAACCAACTGACTTACAACCGATGACACGATCAAAGTGAGTAAGCTACCTTGTTTATGGGACTATTAGTGAATAAATATTTGTCTTTTCTTTTTGAGATGGTCTGGTCTTCATGAGAAATGATGCGCAAGTAGAATCATCGATATTTTATTCTATCTCAAGTGTTATACTTGTTGTCTGAAAGTAATTTTTGAAATTTTAATATGGAGCCCGTGAGATTTGTGAACGGAATGCTTGCTAGCACGTCTATGGAGTTGAAGAAGAACTTATTGTAAATAGACATATTTTAGTGCTTGAATGTGCTCAGGCAAACTATGACCAAAGATTTGGTATAGGCCCACATCAAAATGAATGCATTTGAGGTATCAACAACAATTTCAGAAATGTAACAAGAAATTGGTGGGAGGTATTGGTTTACATTATTTACTAACATACTTGATTTCAAGTCTATAGGTGGTAGTATATTTGAGAAATGCCATAGCTATCAAAAACTTCCTTGAAAAAGTGCTAGTTCAAAAAGAGACTATACTAAGGCCCATGGGGTTCTACTTCTCAAAAGAGGACTATAAGTTGAACATAAAAATGCAATAAATCAGCTGACCTAATTCGAGTACAAACGTTGAAAATTAGTGAGTGTTTTGACGGGTCATGCTTGCTTAATGTGTGATGCCAACAAGCACGCTTTAGCATCATAGTGTTTCGAGATGGGTGGGACGATGGTTGGGTCTCTTCCATGCATTCAAGAAAGCCTTCGGTATTTTGAGTGAAGCGAAAGAAAAACACAACAACAGTTTTCTAGGAGTCATGGAAGCAAAGCACCTAGAAATCTATCATGCAACAGAAAAGGTGGTGGAGGACGGGTGGATTATCGACATTGGAGATTTTAATCACATGTTCTCACGACAAACATCTCTTCCACAATCTTTAACCAACAACCCCTACTAGGATCTACTTCAAAATCAAAGCGATTGTCGAGTCTAATGCCACTAGGGTGAGCCAAAATCCACATGAGATTTCAAGGATTTAAAGACAATGGGTGCTTGGTGATAATAAAAAATAATTGATCATCGATAAAAAAAAAGAGAGAATTTTCAGAATGCTCTCCAATATCCGACAGTTTTAAGATTCCATAAAGACAAAGCAAGAAAGGACACGTTTAATTCTTCAACTTATATTGTTGCTCTTTTATAGAATTACAACAGGAGGAAAATATTACTAAATAAAACGTTGTCAAAAGAAACCAAATTTCAATATGTTACATAGTGCTTCCAAACTTTGAATATACCACTTTATGAAAAAAAAAAATATACATACTTTTGAATACCTTGAAAGTAACCTGGATCACGTCAAGTTTTACTCAAAAACAAAACTTCCAGAATGTTCTTAAATAATTAATAAACTCCTTGCATACGTCAAACTTTACTTTTTCACTTTAAAGATAATGCATCGTCGAGCTTCGGGATACTTGGTGTTTCCGTCCTTGGGATTTAAGTTTATTTTTCCGTTAAACAATTGAACTCCAAGGAAATCGGAACGGAAACAACCGCCGACCAAAAGAGTCTTGTTGATCTGTACGAAGCACAACAAGACAAAGGACAAAAAGAGTAACTGTCAGAAACCTGCTCAGAATCAATCTATTTTGTAGCGATTGTTGGATATACATTTTCTCTTGTTCAACCTACATTTGATTTTTCCAACGAGCATCTACGCCTCATTTGATGTAATTTACCGTGATAAAATGTTCAATATTTTAAGAAAGGGATTAAACGAAAAATAAACCAATCTAATTGCTTAACAACATTTCTATGCTGTTTGACAAGATTGTTGCCAATGTTCATGTGCTTCTTGCTATCTATGAAGCCAAGAATCTTCTTTTTTTCAGTGTAAGGTTTTATTAATTTCAAATCATGAACTATTATTGATCTAGGCTACTAATCTTGGTGATATGATTTGCAGATAAACTAGTTAAAAAAATAATATACCACAATCCAAAGGGAGAAAGTTATTGGAAATGTGCTATAAATGGTTACCCTATACTATGCGGTTAAAGCATGGGTTTACCACATATAGCTCTCCCAACACATTCGCTATAAACTAGAGAGAACGTACGTTATTAAACGTTTTGTAGAGAAGTTTCGCCGGGCTGCCCGAGAAAAAAAACTGATCCCCATAGGTCCGCGGCGCGCCTTTGAGTCCCCCTGCAATTAGTGTGGTTCCTTTGGTCGCCGGAATCTGGACGTACGTTTTGTTGAAGCGCTCCACCACGCCCGAACTGACGGCCCGATTAACCGGACCACTCAGGCTGCGACACGTCACCAAATGCCACGTCATTGTGGGGTCAGCAAAACTATTTCACCCTGGAGGACATTTTTATTCATCGGCATTCCGTACATTCCGTACGGCTGTGAGCAATGAATGGTAATTTCATTTTTTGAGAAATGGAGAAGTTCAATATTGTGATTAGCTTTCGGCGACATTTGTCTTTTTCGTAAATATATCTTCTTCTTTAGCACAATGCCGACGAAAAAACAACCCACCTGAAGGATATAATAATAACATAATAATAATATAATAATAGTATAATAACACTAAAACACTTGGTAAATAACCCACCTGAAGGAGGGTATAGAACGCGGAAAGCCCGAAAAGCGAAAGTCGCAGGGAGTGGTCGGATTGGTGGGACACGTGGCAGCCAATAGTTTGCGAGTGCTCTGCGCACGTGCGGGAAGAATGAATAGGAGAGAGAGGGCGGAGAGGAGGAGAGGGAGGCGTGGTACGGTCGCCATTGTGAGGGAGAGTTGGAAAGAGAGGGAGAGATGCTGTTTCGTTGGACGAGGTTTGGACTTTGAAGCGGAGAAGTCGAACGTTTTATGCGGCAGTTCGACGTTTTTAATTGGTTCGTTCGCACGTGCGAAAAGGCTTGTCGGCCGGATTGAGGGTCTCGACGCAGTTTCCGGGAAAGCGCACATTTGCAAAGACAAGGTGCGCCGTACGGCCTCCGGGGACTCGTCATCAGGCCGCCGGCCGACAACCTCCGAAGACCACCGGCCACGAGCCACGCCTAGGCGCTGCCGGAAAATACGACCTTACTGTACGGACATGCGACTTTTAAGGGCTCCGTGTTCAACCGGTCAGCTTGGAAGTCAAACATGTTTGTCAAAGATGAATTGACGGCCGTCAGATTCTCCTTCAGAGAGAATCGGACCGCCAGCATCTGTGTACCGATGATTGCTTCTATCCAAAGATGACGTCATCAGCATAACCGCGAAGATTCGCTGTTCTTTTGTCGATTAGGGTCACATAATCCTCTGTACCGGAATACGGGTACGTCCCCATGCATTAAAGTATCGACTTATTTTGTCGTTTTCCCCTAAAACGCAGTTCCGTACTATAAAGACTATAGCCGCTCAACAAAAAAGTACAGCAAACGTCAAGTCGATGCTTTGAATGCAATTCATGTTTGTCGTCATGTTAACGAATCTTGTCGTTTTCTTTATTCGACCCCCCGGTCAAGAGAATCCAGCCCGTCAAAAAACTTCATCGAAAATCACCTCGCGACTGGATTTCAGGGAAAGTACCTCCCAAACAACGAATGAAAAATGGACCACGCACGCGCCACACGAGTGGTAAAATTTTAGGACGAGAGAGAGAGCTCGCTATTTTTCTTCCTGCCCGTCACGTGCATGTACGGAAAAAACGACCATCTACGGAAAAAATCTGCAGGGGTCTCGGACCTCCACTATCATTCATGGGTCTTTTGTCAGAATTATGCGCCGTCGTCAGCTCTCCCCTCTCCCTCTCACACTATCGCTTTTACATTTCAATTTTTAGAATGTGGCATGACGACACTGGCATTAAATGAAAGATATTTACAAAATAATTCTTTTGACTACCTTTATGTATATTCTTATTGCAAGTCGAGTGAGAAAAGGCAGAAAAACGAAATCGGATAGCGATGGCAAAAATTTCTGTAATTTTGTGACGTCGACGTTGTCACAAGTGAGTATGGCGTCACAATGTCACAAAACCCTAAACATCTGTAATGTCACAAAATTACAAAAAATCAGACGTCCACAACCGTCGCTGTTTTTGTTGGCGTCACCAATGGTCGGAAGTTTCGTAGTCGTCTTCAACCGTCACACATTGTACCTACGTCTACAACCATCATGTTTCAAAGTTCCGATTTCATTTTTGCACATTGGGACGATTTTCAAAGTAGTATGGACCACTTCACTATAGTCCAAAATACTTTTTCAAAGTATCGCTTACATGGGGACGTACCCTAAGTGACGCCGACAGTTTTGCAAGTAAGCATTTTATCGACAATATCACAAAACACATACGTCTTCAAAGTTAGATGAAACATGGTGTGACAATGCCGGATACTGAAAAGGTGTATACAAATGTCACGACTTTAAGTGACCGTGTCTATTTTTGGACATCGAAAGACGCGAGAAACTACAGTAAAGTGTGTAATGTAGTACAAACAGTTGCAACCCTAGTTTGGAGAATCGTCACTACACCGTGAATCGCTATTAGCGTGTTGAACGCTAATTGAGGTACCCTATTTTTTTTGGGCAAATTCTCAAATAGAATTAAACATTCTAAATGTATTTACACGTTATTTGAGGTGGACCATTAAATAGGATTCATGACTCTGATATAGTGCCGTTATAAATAGTGTGGTGTACGGAATGTCAAAGACATACTATTGTGTACTTTTTCAAGTAGAAAAGTACATAAAAAACATTCACGCTGTCCTGTAGTTGCGCTAACATGAAAATGAGTAAATATTTTACGGCATACGCGGATGTAAAAAAAACGCGACGGCGTTCGATTTGAACAATTTCGTACATGCACATATTTTAGTGTGGATGTATTATGCCCCAAAAAATTTTACAAAGCAGTGTACAAATTAGAGTATACGAACAATTAGAATAAAAATTATTTCCACAAAAAACGACATTCTCAAATAGCATAAATGTTGCTAATTGTTTTAGGGAATTGCTAATCGCAGAGACGATTTTTGTTGCGCGCACGTAGTTGTCAGAATTGTACATTTAAATTACAATTTTTGTTTAAACTACGTACCTTTAAGTTCATATTTGACGGTCAATGCGTCAAACAACTTTGACTGGCGGAATATTGTAACAGCGGTTAAAAAAGTGTCGCGCTTGCGAACTTCGACCGGCATAAAAAAAAAACAATTAACACAGCCGGCGCAAATTTACTGTAACAAAACTGCGGCAGCCACATATAAATAAAATGCGCGCATGCGGCAGCCACATATAAATAAAATGGCTGCGCGCAGGTAGTTTATCACTTCACGTGAGCTTCACTATGAGATCACACACCGACATTTGACTTATCGTATACGCATCGTATCTACGATATTTGATATTTAAGATTTTATACGCGGGTAATTTTTTTTATTTTGTGCGAACTTTATTTCGTTTCCTGGGAGTTTATACATGTTGTACGTCGTCCTTTAATTTGTGTCCAAAGTTCAGTGTAACGGTTTGCAAGTAGATTTCATTTTTGCGGCTAAGTCAAATGTCGGTGTGTGATCTCACAGTGGAGCTCACATGAAGTGATTAACTACATGCACGCAACCATTTTATTTATATGTGGTTGCCGCAGTTTTGTTACAGTAAACCTGCGCCAGTCGTGTTAATCGATTTTTTTTATGACGGTCAACGTTCGCAAGCGCGACACTTTTTTAACCGCCATTACAATATTCCGCCAGTCAAAGTTGTTAGACAGATTGACCGTCGAATCTAAACTTAAAGGTACGTAGCTTGTACGAAAGTGTACTTTAAATGTACAATTTCTAACCACTACCTGTGCGCAACAAAAATCGTCTCTGCAATTAGCAATTCACCCATTTTATTTATATGTGGCTGCCGCAATTTTGTTACAGTAAACCTACGCTGATTGTGTTAATTGTTTTCGACGTTCGCAAGCGCTGCACTTTTTTAACCTCCGTTACAATATTCCGCCATTCAAAGTTGTTCGACGGATTGACCGTCAAATCTAAACTTAAAGGTACGTAGCTTGTACGAAATTGTACTTTAAATGTACAATTTCTGACAACTACCTGCGCGCAACAAAAATCGTCTTTGCGATTAGCAATTCCCTTGTTTCATTACGTTAATAGCGATTCACGGTGTAATAGCGATTCACGGAGTACTGCACAGCAAGGGTATCGTACAACCCTCCATACAAGTGTGGGACCCGCGGCACCCCGCGGCACCCCTTCGGCACCTCCGACACCTCGCGCGATTGGGTATGCGAAAAAGGCTCGTATGCTTAGGGTCATTTATCTTTCCTTTGGGTTGTTTTTTTTAATATTAAAAAACACAAACCCCGGTAAAATAAACCCTAAGCATACGGTTGCGAGCAGATTACGGGTCACATAAACGCTTTCGAAACCTCGGAATGCGCAAAAAGTTGCAAGATTCAGTACAGTACTGAGCGGGTGCGGTTTTTAACTCTCTGTTTGAGGACAGCGTGCATAACAACGTTCAAAATTTTATGGTATTTACTCATTATTGTTCAAATCGCGCGATTTTTTCCTTTTTTTGCGACTGAAACGTATAATTCGTCACTTTTGAAAAATTCGCAAAAAATCGTGATGTACTTTTTGTCCGGTAAACTGAACGGGAATTTACGTAAACTTTACGGTATTTACAGTAACTTTACGGTTTAGTACAAAAAAGTACGGAATTTGACGAAAATATACGTTGCACTTCGTAGTTTTTTCTTTCCGGTAACCGAGCATAACTTTTAGGGGAAACGTACGAAATTGTACCAACAGTGTACGGACTATGACTAAAAGAGACGGGAAGCGTACGGAAAATGTTCAAACTGCGGGATATGTAAAATTTATTTTTGTTTACATGTACGGAATAGTACGGACGGAAATTCATTAATTATTTTTACTTTTTTTCCTAAAGGTTCAATGCGTTTGTTACGTATAATTCGTCGTTCGCACTAAACGCTGTGAACAACTATATATTTACCATAGTTGTTCAAAACGTATTCTACGCGCGATTTGAACGCGCGTACAATAAGTAGAAAATAGAGAGGTCGATTTGAAAAAATCGTAAAAAACGTTATTGATTTTTTTCTGTACAAATCCGTACATGTTAAAAAAAAATTGAACTGAACATGTACCGCAGTTTGTACGTTTTTCGTTAAATGAGCGGTAGAATGTATTAGGTAATAATAATTTTATCACTCCAATTTTTGGCATTTTAACGTCTACATCTACCGGTTACGGAGGTTGTTTCGGCGGATACAATAGACATACGTATGCCGAGGTTCGAATCATGCGGATTGCTTCATTTTTGTCAGAAATAAATTGTCTCTTTCTTAGACATGCAGCCACGGCCTTTAACGGCTTCAACGACAGTTTCACTAACTACTGCCGTGGCGTCGGTAATGGCGTCTTCCTTGAATTTTCGCTTTCAACTGTTGAAGTTTTTATGGCGACTTCTTTTCGAAAATTTGAAGAAGACGCCCATACACATTTTGAACATACGGCGCGCAAATTGTGTGATGCCGCAACGTCTCTTTTTGGAATTGTTCGTAGACATGACGATAAATTTCGGTACTTATCCGTGTACATGCTGTTCAGTTTACTGAACAGAAAGTACCGATACGTGCATCAAATATTTTCGTCTACTTCCGTATAGTTTCCGTGAAAATTCGTACAGTTACTGTAATCTGTCTATAGGTTTCCGTAAACTTCCAGTTTCAGTTTACAGTAGACGTTTTTTTGCAATTTTTTGAAAAGTCACGTACAATACGTAGAAACTGGAAAATGGAAAAAAACGCGCGTATTGAACAACTTGGGCATTTACTATTTAGCTTTTTTGATTTAGTTCGAACTATTTTAGTTTAGTATGGGTTCTTTGTTCCAACATTACCAGAGGGAAACGGAACTAAGGGCATTGGCCGACACCCATTTGCATCGTACTACACCGTGTACATGAGTGTTATATTTTTTCTTCGCTTAAAATTTACTTTTTCCGTGCACCCTTTTCCGATCTCCGATTTCCGATTATAGGCACGCCGGTGAGATTCTTTCCTCCAAGCGCAACCGTTGGATTTATAATCGGAAAAATGTAAGTGGCAAAAAAAGATAGCGATACTCGATGTACACGTGCGAAAATAAAATTATATTTTTCCTGAAATTTTGAAGAGATAAAAATTTTCTGTGCGTCCAGTTGACAACTTTAACACGTATGAAAAGTTCTCGTTGATGCCGCCTTCATTAATTGAAATTTGTCCAAGAGCTGCCGAATCTACTTGTCAGCCTGACGTTTATCGTATCGCTGTATCTACCCACAATCCACCCCTCTACAAAGGCTCTTTCCATTGGCTCGCGGCACTTTAAACTTTGAACATTACAACAGCACTTTAATTCTTCTACGTGTACAAAAGTTTCGTTTTCAGCCACGTGCTGCACGCTGCTGAGCGAGTTGAAGGTACGACCACCAATCAAAAGGCTCAGATCGGTGCCTGATTACCGGAAGCGTAAAGCTGTTAGGGTTTAACCGCGCCCATGTGGTAACCGTAGAGCTCTAAAAGTAAAAGCTGGAAGTACCTTTCTTCCACCAGCCTGGCACTTTCTGGCACCGACCGAATCGAATTTCTATACGCCTGCGCTCTCTTCTCGACGCAGGGGCCGTTTCCGCTCCACCGCACTTGCTCCAGCTGGGGACAGCCACCACTACAGTACTCGTCACACACTGTCCCGTAGTGACATTTTGTCGCTGTCTATAGACGCCGATTTCTACAGCAAAGACCAACCGTCGGATTTTCTCATCGTTCTAAGGCTTCTTGAAAACATATGAACGGCCGTGCGGAAAAGTTCTGTC
>JBBHKE010001973.1:0-115000 GCA_037447655.1 Zygnema cylindricum
CATCATTAACGAGCGTTTTTTTGTCCATGGTAATAAAAACCTCGTTTTCATCATCGCTCTCAACAAAAAATTGTGGTAACCGTCCATACTTTGCAATGTTTTTTGGTTTATTTGTTTTACATTGAGGACTACCGAAATCAACGTCATCACCGAGGTCGTTTACGAGTTATTGAAGTTTGACCCTCGCGCTTTCAATTTCGATTTTCGATACCCCAATTATTTCAAACTTATGTTTTTTTTGAGGATCTAAAAGAGCCGTGACAATATGATACTCGTGAAGGCCCCACTTCGGTAGTGCAAATTTCATAAAAAGTATTTTCAATTTTTGCAAGTTTGGGGAATTGTTGAGGCATTAATTTTCACCGCCATCGTAAGATGTTTTTCTTATCTTACAGTGGTTATGGACAGACAATTGTTAAAACACAACCAAATGTAAAGTTGGTTCTTAAAATATTTCCAACTGTAGGGTCGCTTCTTAAAATGTTTCCAAAAATCGTATAAGTTCGGTAAGATGAGTCTTATCGATACAAGCAAAAAGTGCCAATTTATTTTTTGCTTGAGCGACTAATCATATCCCATTGAATCCATCGTAAATACTCTCAAGCATCCAAAGCAAAAAATTCCACCGAGTTGTGTTTTCTTCTTTTAAATTTTTTTTCAAAAGATTTTGCAAATCACTCTGTTTGAAAAACGTGACAAATGATTTACAAGAGTCAATTATATCAAACAACTCATAAACTTCCACATCGTATTTGTATTGTTTGAAAGTTCGGCTTTTGTTCAAAATCGTTGTCACAATTGTAGCAATTTTATGGGCTGCGCAAAGTATCCAAGTAAACATACTCGGTAGACCTTCAATCGCAAACATGTTAGAGCCATTGTCGGTCGCAACAACTCAACGATTTTCCAAAACATCAAAATTTTGACATTTCAAATTTGGTCAAACAATTTTTGAAAGTCGTTAAAGCATATTCCGCGGGATGTTTTTCCTCCGGAAAATGATCGACTTGAAGCGTGCATGCATGAAGTTTAAATTCTTTGTCAATAAAATGAGCGGTTACTGACATAAATGAGGTTCTTTTTATTGTCTCGGTCCAGAGATCGGTCGTAAATGCGACAAAAATATTGCTATCAATGTTTTCTCTAAGTTTTGAGATAATCAAACTACAAATATCTTTGGCATAAGATATTATCTAGTTTTTTACGCTTTTTACGGACACAAATAGTTGGTCAATGTGAACACTTTTGTTGGATGAAACACCAACATTAAACAATGTTTGACAAAATGCTTGAAAACTTGGGAAGAAAAACAAACTATAAGGAAATACCATACAATTACTAACCATGATCAAGTATGGCTAGGTTTTGTTTGAATTGTTGTCAAGTTTTTATAACTTAAATAGCATTCCCATTTATCAATTTATTTTTTGAATCATGTGAGTAAGCTAATAATTAGGATTTGTCTTGGGAAATTGACGTAATAATTTGATTTCAGCTGATTTATTAACTAATAATGACTACATGTCGCGTGACATTGATATAATAATATGATATATTTGTGGAAACGCGGTATAAAACGCATAATTAGCACTTTGAAATAATGTACGATGTATGAGTAAGCCAATAATTACGATCTGTCGCGTTATAATGTTATAATAATTTGATATATTTTTGGAAACACCGCATAAAGTGCATAATTAACACTTTACAATAGATTACGATTTGGGGCCCTTATCTTTTTGTAAGATTCGCAAAATGAATAGTGTTAGTACCGTGTCAGATTTGCGACGCTAATCATGATGCCACGTACTTCCACAATACCAAAAGTACAAAGAACAATAATGTTGGAAAAAAAAGTACAAAATTTTCATTTTTTTGGTTTTTTGTTTGACCGACCGTAACCGACCGTTTTTTTTTCCTGGTGAGTCAACCGACGGTAACCGCCCGACCCCCAAAATTTGGCAACCAAATCCGTTCCGGATCCGGCGCGGGCGGTCGGTTAACGGTCGGTCATGGTTTCGGTTGGATGTTTGCGACCTGTGACGGTCGAATAAGCAAAAAACGAAAAAAAAAGAATTTTTTGTATGTCTATACTATCCAACATTATTGTACTTTGTACTCTTGGTATTGTGGAAGGTATAAGGTAAATGCACCATTAATTTTGTACTTATTCGGGTATGGGTAATCACGAGAAATCGAGTTTCGGTTAATTTTTATTTTCGTAAACGCGTTTCGGGTAACGGTTACCAATTTAGGAGCGTGACATAACCCGGTCAGGCGTCGGGTACTCAGATTTTGAAAAAAAAAAACGGTCGGTTTCGGTTATCTAAAATTTTGACTTTTGGGACCTCTACCAAGGAGGCAGAGGTCGCAAAAGTCAAAATTCCCGATACCCGAACCCTACCCTTTTATTTATTCAAAATTTGAACACCCGAAATCCGCCCGCGTTATGTCACGCTCCTAAATTGTTGTACGATACCCGATATGCGTTTATTAAAAAAAGAGATAAACCAAAACTCGATTTCTCACGACTACCCGTACCCGCCCGTACCCGAATAAGTACAAAATTAATGGAACATTTCCCACATACCTTCCAGGCTTCCACGAAATTAATAGTACGAAGTACAATAATGTTGTATAGTATGGATAATACTGTACTCTACAGTATTGTACACCGCCAATTGCTATTAGTGTAGAAGTTTCTTTAGCGTATATGAATAATTACCGTGGTTTAAGCTTACTAAGAATTTGAAAATTTAGAAAAAAAACATACAATCTAATTGTTTAATAATTCTAATTTGGGTCTTTGAAAAAAATAAATGTCGGTCGCAAACATACTTACACTAATATAGGTATTCGTACAAAATTCGACAAATTGTACACAAATCGTTCGTTCACACAGTCGAAACGTGGTTGCTGGGCGAATATGTGCAAGCGTGATGTTTGACAACCAGATTATATCCCCTTTTTAGAGCGCATTTTCTCATGCGTTCGTGGTTACTAAAACTCATTAATTAGACTTTTTCACTTAAAAAGGTACAATTTTGCACGGTTTGACATTGTCCGTACACCACACTTATTAAATGATGACGTACTTCCGTTTTGTACGGTACAAAAAATTCAACCCTAAATAGAGTAAATAAAAGATTAGAATGAACTACGCTAATGGAGAATAAAAAGAAAAAGCGGGACGGAATTAGCGTACACTACGCTAATAGCGATTGGCGGTGTAGTGGAACGTCTACGAAACCTTCAATTTTTTTTTGTTTTTTTGCTTACTCGACCGTACCCGAATTTGTTTTTTTATTGTTTTTAAATACCCGGACCGAATCTGGCCGGCCCCCAAAATTTGGCATCCGAATCCGTTCCCGATCCGACGCGGGCGGTCGGGTACCGACTGGGTACGGATTTAGGTACACGATTGCGACCTCTGGAGGGAGGGAGGGAGGGAGGGAGGGAGGGAGGGAGGGAAAGGTGAAAGTTTACAAACCAAAATAAAATACACACAACAATGGTGTTCCTCCAAAAGCATTCAATATATTAAACACAATGCAAATACAACTTTTCCTCCTTCCTTTTACTTCTGACCTTCCTACGCCTCCTTAACAAGCTACGCCTCCAAAAGATAATACTACCACAAAGTCTCAACTAATATATATAGGTACATGATTAGAAACGCGTAGGAATCAACGTGGTGAAATGAACGACCGATATGTTGAACCGACTTGAACAACACGGTACGACTAGGAAAGTCGACCGCGAACCAACTTGAATCACACGGTACGACTTGAACTTACGTGAACCGAAACTACCAAGCAATTTCCACGTCACTTCTATAGTACTATTCAAACATACGTGAAACGAAACGAACACTTAATTTCTACGTTACTTCAAATATCCAGCGACGAAACAACTTTCGTCGCTAGTCGTCGCTACTTTAGCTACGAGAGTATCTCGTCGCTAAGTAAGTGCTCAGTACAATATCCTAACATTCCCCCTCTTACTGAGACACTTAAAGCCCCCTCTTACTCTATGCCCACTAACTTCTTTCCCATTTCATAGACTTCCTTCAATGCTGCTTTGGTTAACATATCAGCAGCTTGTTCTTCTGTAGGAACAAACGAAAATTCAACTTCTTTTTCCGCAACCAAATCTCGAACAAAATGCCACTGAATTTTAATGTGTTTAGTGCGCTTATGCAAAATAGGATTTTTACTAAGTGCAATGGAAGACATATTATCACTTAATATTTGCATGCATTCTTTTTCCACTCCAACCTCCGATAAAAATTCTTTAATCCACACATCATTCTTCGCAGCATGACATGCAACCATATACTCCGCCTCCGTTGATGAAAGTGCCACAGTAGGTTGCAAACGGGAATTCCACGAGATAGCTCCTCCTGCAAGTAAAAACACATATATTAACGTAGACCTTCCTGTTTTAATGTCCTTCTCCATAGTCGGCATCACAATATCCATAACAACTAATGCTTCCACCTTTCCTTTAAACAATTCCAAGACTAAGTGTTCCAGCCAAATATCTAAAGATTCTCTTCACTGCCTCCCAATGTATTTTTTTCGGATTGCTACAATACCGAATAACCACGCTCACTGCGGCACTAATGTCTGGCCTAGTACCGACACTCAAATACATTAAGCTTCCGACCGCCTCCCTATACGAAACATCAAGTCAGGACTTTCAACAAAATTAGAAACTTTATCACGAGGATGAAGGGGAGTTCCAAATGGCTTACAATAAAAAAACCCAAATCTTTCAAGTACCTCTTTTGCATATTGTTCTTGTCTCAACTTAATATCTCCGTTCCTCCTCCTCTGAATCTGAACTCCCACAATGTATTGTACATCTCCTAAGTCTGTGATTCTAAAATACTTTCAAAATTCAATCTTTGATTCTCCAAGTTAATGCAAGTTGTGAGAGATAGAAATGAAATCATCTACGTAAACACTGAAAATTACCATGCCCCTACCTTCTCCCCGAATATAAACTCCACAATCTGCACTAAGCCTCCTAAATTCCAAAATTAGTATGACATTGTGAAGCTTATGGTTCCATGTTCTTGGTGCCTGCTTCAAACCATAGAAAGCCTTCACAACCTCCATAGTTTTCCATTCTTTCCAGGAACTCCTTCTGGAATTTTCATATACACCTCCTCTTCTAATTCTCCATTCAAAGCGTTGTCTCTACATCCATCTGTTGGATATGCATTCCTTCCGCCGCCGCCGTTGCAATAATTGCTCGCAAAGAATCAAACTTAACCACAAGAGCAAAAGTTTCCGAGTAATCAATACCCTCCTTCTGCTGAAAGCCTTTACATACTAACCGCGCCTTATATTTTAGAATTTCTCCTGAGGCACCTGTCTTTGTCTTAAAAACCCATTTTGAGTGTATCGCTTGCTTACCAACTGGTAAGTCTACTTCTTCGAAGCACCCATTTGCTTTCACAGAATTATACTCCTTTATAAATATCGGTTTCCACTTCTCCTCCCATCCGTCCGAGTCTCTTGCCTCTTGATATGATTGAAGATAAGCCGGACGATTTTCTGTAATTGCCTTTCATAAGAGAAAGGATTCCGCCCTTCCTTCTCTAAGCTCGGAAATTGCCCTCTGATAATTGGTTTGCTTTTTATAAGACTGCCCTGGTGAGAATCGTTCCGGTGCCTTCCCTTTCGTTGATCTCTTGCTTCTCCGTACGTTTTCTGCAAATTCCTTATCCGAATCACTGCTCTCGATCTTGTCATCACCCTCCTTCTCAAAAGGTGTCTCCTCTGATGTTACATTGTTTGTGTGAGTGGATGATTCTCTAATGACCTTGTCCCCCTGTGCTTCGTTGCTGGTGGACTTAGGTTTCGGAACTTTCTCTAAAGCTTACTCTACAAATCACTTCTTTTTCTTTGTCTCTACCTCTATCAAGACTTCTTCTTCCTCCTCCTCTCTTTTGAATTTTTCATAATGACTATCCTCCTTGTAATCTTGGGCCCGTTTAGACTCATTAGCTCCTTTTACCATCCATTCCAAGTTTTCATTGAACTCCACGTTTCTAGACTCTCGGACCCTTCTAGTAACGGGATTATATATCCGATACTGCATCGAGTTTTCACTATACCCCACAAAGTATCCATCCCATGACCGTGCTGCAAACTTCCCCTCCCGGTTTCTTTCCTCTACATACCCCATAGCCTCACATCCCCAAATCCTTAAATGTTTTACCGTAGGCACTTGTCCACTCCAAAGTTCCTCCGGTGTTTTTTGTACCTAAAGCCGAGTTTATTCTCCGGTTAGTAACATAATTAGCCGCCCTGATTGCCTCGCCCCAAAGTCGATGAGTGAGTTTTGTCGTATGGAGCATGGCCCTCACCATCTCTTGCAATGTCCGATTTTTCCTCTCTGCTATTCCATTTGATTGTGGGGAATAAGGAGCCGTGAACTGGTGCTTAATCCCGGTCTCCTTACAATATTCGGCGAAGGCAAGAAATTCACCTCCACGGTCCGATCGCACTGCTTTTACCTGCCTCCCACTTTCCCTCTCAGCCATGATCACAAAATCTTTAAATGTCTCTAATGCTTCTGATTTTACCTTCAAAGGGTACACCCATGTCTTCTTGGTGAAGTCATCAACGATCACCATAATGTATTTATTTTTTCCAATGGTTTCTAGATGTATGTCACCACAAAGGTCTACATGAACTAGGTCTAAAGGGGCATTTGCTTTGAACTGAAGGTCTTTCAACGGATGAGGCTTCCATTTATGCTTCTTTTTTGTGCATCCTACACATCCGATAACCTTTTCTCCTATCGTCACGTCTAGTCCCCAAACCGCACCATGACGAATCATCTCTTTGATATTACTCTTTGAAGTGTTACACATATGATGATGCCACAAAGTAAGGTCCTCCTTGTTGACCTCAGCCGAATGAAGGCGCCCTTCTTTGTCGGCCGTCCTATTTTCTGGTTTTCTCCAAATCAGCCTACTTTGCATATTTTTAGTTACAACCCCCTCTGCAAATGGTCCTGTTTTACTACTCAAAATGATTCTACCCCCTTCCATACATGTGGCTCTTCCACCTTTCCTCTGAATTTGTGGGACACTTAAGAGATTGATACACCCCCTTCGATTATAAAACATATTATTAAAACGTACTCTATTGACTCTAGTTTTCCTTTCCCTATCTTGTGTCGGTAGACCCAATCGTACTGTTCCCATTGTATCAATAACCATCATCGAACCGTTAGCCACTATGATGGATTTTGGTATAGTGAGTTTTCTAATATCATTGAATAGTCGTGGGTCTGAACACATTTGATGGGTAGCACCTGAGTCCATGATCCAATTGTTAAATTTTCCTTTACTCTTTTTGCCCCGTGTGTGAAATAGGATATCCTCTTTTTGCTGTGATTCCTCCATAAGTGAAATGAAGAATTTTTGATCCTGTCCCACTGGCCCATCCCCTACAAAATCCCCTCTACCTGATGAACCAATTCCTCCACTTCCTCCGTCTCTAAATTGTCCCCCTCCGCAATTGTTTCCCTTGTTTTGATAACAACCGCGAACAGTGTGTCCCTATTTATGACAAATGTTAAACTGTTTACTTTTGACTAGGCATTCAAAAGAGCCATGCCCAATCTCGTTACAATTATAACAAGTCATCTGAGATGTATCACGTTGATATGAGCCTCTCCCTGAGCCCTGTGACCTGCCTCCTCGTCCACGATGTCCACCTCCTCTCCCCCTTGATCCCCTAAAGCTGTAAGCTCCTCTGTCATCCTCCTCTTGATAACTCTGATAGGAATACCCCTTGTTTTCCTCTTTCGGTGTTGCTCTCTCCTTCTCCGTACTCTTCAAGTGATTGATAGCTTATGCCATCGTCGGTTTCTCTCGCCCCTTGATAACCTCCTTTGCTACCGCAAACTTGCTTGGAAGACTCCTCATAAAGACAAACAACCTTTCTTTTTCTATAGGGAAGTTATTGAGTGAGTTAAGTTGTTCTATGATGACATCAAACCTTTTGACTCCATCATCAATGGACTTATTCTCCTTCATTCTAAACCCAATATATTCTTCAAAGAGATAATTTTCATTCGCCTCAATCCCCATTTCAAACGCATTTTGCAAAGCGGTCTAACAATCAAAAGCCCCATCATGAGTTAGAAGGTGTTCATGCATAGAACTAGCACAACTTTGTATAAGTGCGGTGGAGGCCGCCATATCTTTCTTGTCCAACTTATGTGCTCCGGCTGGATCCACGGAAGGATCCGGTCGCGTTTCTTCCCCGATAATGATGTCCCAAAGTTTTTTCGGTGTGAATGCTCCTCGAATGTATCTCTTCCAAATTGCATAGTTGGAACCCGCGAAGACGATGGTTTTATTAAACACTTTAAAATCATCATCTTCGCTCTCCTCCTCTTCCTCATAAAGTTTAGATTTCCCCTTCTTTTACTTTATTTTCTTAGAGTTGAGTGAGTCTCCACTTACTTCTCCATCTACGACATCTTCTTGTGTTTTGAGAAACTCTTGAAAGCGTTCAAACGTTCTTTCGTCCATCTTCACATTTTTCTCCCCCCATTCGTCATAGTCATCATATTGTGTCATTGTAACTCCTCCTCCACTAACTCCCCCACTAGCTCCTCCACAAGGTTCCGCTGGGGATTTCCCTTTTTCCGCCATACCGGCAAGTGTTGCCAGTAACGTGCTCCGATACCAAATGAAAAATTACAAACCAAATAAAATACACACTCAACAATGGAATTCCTCCAAAAAAGCATTCAATATATTAAGCACAATGCAAACACAACTTCTTTTCTTCTTTCCTTTAACGTCTAAACTTTCTACGCCTCCTTAACATGCTATCCCTCCAAAAGATAATCCTACCATAAAGTCTCAACCAATATATATAGGTACACGATTAGAAACGCGTAAGAGTCAACTTGGTGAAATGAACGACCGACAAGTTGAACCGACTTGAACAACATGGTACGACTAACCGCGAACCAACTTGAATCACACGGTACGACTTGAACTTTCGTGAACCAAAACTACCAAGAAATTTCCACGTCACTTCAATAGTACTATTCAAACATACGTGAAACGAAACAAATATTTAATTTCTACGTCACTTCAAATATACAGCGACGAAACTACTTCGTCGCTTGTCGTCGCTGCTTTATTTACGAGAATGACTCGTCGCTAAGAGATTTCTCAGTACCAAATATAACAACGTTCTCCAAAATGAGTGGCTCGGAACTACTCGGGCTTATGGCCACCTGTCCAACAAATTTTGACGTTATAACAGAGTTGTTTCCAAGTAAAATGCTTAAAGGGGAAGAAAACATAACAAGATTTGTCATGATTGATTTAGAACATGACATGTGGTGCGAGGCACCAGAATCTATTAACCAATCATGATTATTACCTAAAGCATTGAATACCTACTCATAGTCCATTGTATGGATGGGAGCAAGTACAAAATTGGTGTGGTTAACAAGCGTTACGTCTAGATTCGTTGGGCCAGATTGAAGAAGTGGAGGAGGTACAGTTGGCGCAAATTAGAATTGAGGCAACATGTTGTACCAAGGGGGAGGAGGCCCGTAAGGGTCGTACGAAGGAGTAATGAATGTTGTAATTGCGTGTCCAACAAGATTGTACGCGGCAGGCGAAATGGGCGGCGCTCTTGGATTTGGAGCGTTGTATTTGTTTTGACCGCCGCTGCCGCCGCCTGACGCACGTTCACGTTTACGAGCGAGGATTAGACACGCGTTGATGACATGATCTTTCTCTTTACAATATCTGCAAAAGGTAGAAGATCCTGCAACACCTGTAAAAGGTTTTTTTGAGACAAAAGTAGTTAGCGTTGTGGCGTCAGATGATGTCACATGTTTCATTAATTTGTCTACTTTCTTCATAAATGTACGGATTGGTAAATTCAGTCAAGGTGACATTCGCATGATTTTTATCAATCGTACCAACAAAGGACTAAAAATTGGGCGGCAATCCAGCCAAAATTACGCTAATGAGATCTTCATGAGTCACAGGATAATTAATGCATTTTAAAAGACCGGTGTATGATTGTACTTTTTGTATAAAAGACAGCATATCTTCGGACTTATCCTTTCCAAGGAGAATTAATTCTCGTCGTAGAGCCAAACGATGAGGCCACATGTCAGTTTCATACGCGGCGCACAGAAGTTGCCATGCTTCATTTGCGGTTGTAGCGCTTCGTACAAGATTTGTGATTGTTCCATCAAGCGACAAAATCAGACGTGACAAGGCGACGGAGTCCTTTTCTTTCCACGCAATGATTGCAAACTGGGCAACCGCAAAATTATCGTCATCCTCATCTGGCAAAATCGGAATGATGACATCTCCTATGACGTGGCCCCACAATTTTTCAATACTGAATAAATGCTAAATTAGAAACTTCGTATTGTAAAAGTCCTGTCCTTTAATTTTATGTACAAATTTTGACAGGACCGAAGCTTTGGGCCCATAACTTAATAAATTAGTGGCCATAGATTTAAAGCAAATGATCAAGAAATAGTACAACGTGCATAAAAGGGGACAAAAAGAAAAAACGGTAAGAACAAAGTTTGACACGGCCAAAGCTGTGGGCCCACAATCTAATAAATTAGTGGCCATAGATTCAAAGCAAAGGAACATGAAATAGTACAACGTACATAAAAGCGGACAAAAAGAAAAAACAATAAGAACAAATGAGATTGTCGTAAACTTAAATTCAAAAATAATTGGATGAAATAAGACAATGAGACGTTTGAGTTTTATAGTTAAACTCAAACGTGTAAGATGCACTATACAGGAGTGGAGGTACAACTTATCAAGGTACATCCAATAAGTGGAACTTTTAGGTATATCCAAAAGTGGAGGAACAACTAGTTAGAAAGATTCTAAAAGCTAGTGGAAATCTTTCAACGCTAAAACATCATTTATAAGTAAGGTACAACAAGTACATGGACACTTATTAAAGTGGTACACTTAAGACTTATTGTTCTAGGACTTTAATCATAAAAAACCTAACTAAAGCATAGTGGTTTAATAGTAAGTTAATATCGAAATCTAACAAAGGTAATGGCGAGGGAGAGGGAGGGGATAAGGGTGAGAGAGAGGTTCCGCGAGAGGGTGTAAGAGGGTGAAAAAAGAAGAGGGATAGGGAGAAGGAGAGGGAGAGGGAGGGAAAGAGGGAGAGCGAGAGAGTGAGCGAGAGAGTTGGATGAATGGTGCCTAATATCCTTAAAGACAAAAGAGAAGTATAGAAGAGAGGGACATAGAGGAAGAGAGGAAGAGAGGCTTAGAAGAGAGAGACAAAGTGAAGTTAAAAATTCGAAAAGAATAAGTATCGGATGGTAAAGAGAGAGAGGAGAGTACGTTTTGAGAAAGGAAGAAGGTTAGGGAGAACAAAATGCAGGGAGGGGGCAAGGTGAGGCAGGGAAGAAGAGGGAGAGGGAGAGGGAGGGTCGATAAAGGAGAAAAGAGGAACGACATATTGTCTTTCCAACGAAGTGGTCCAAAAAATTATGGACTATAGGCTTGTGCAGGTGCCAAGTGGGCCAAAAAAAAGAGAAGGGTGGATATAGAGAGGAGGATCGTCCATCGTACGGTTACCGATTTTACACTCGCCATGGGCATGGGATGATAAAAAAGAAGGAAATAACCCTATTGTGAGAAAGGAAGCGAGAGGGTGAGAGAGAAAGAGAGAGAGAGAGAATGGATTAGGATTCGCCAAGTAGGTTCCAGCTTCAACGAGAGGGAAAGTGACAGAGAGCGAGAGAGAGAGAGAGAATGAATTATGGTTCGCCAAAGAAGGTTCCAATTTTCAATGTATGCTTATGACCTTATCCGTTTTTAAATTTGATCGATTACGAGATTGGCTTTTTTGAATTAGGGTGGACTACCATTAGGCGTCTCAATAATTGTACAGAAAATTTTACGAAGAGGACGTGGGCTCCATACGGTGACTTGCTCGGTTCAGTTTCTCCGGCTTCGACCAACTCCACAAGTTGCTTTTTGAGTTCGTCTAATTCGGTGTAACTCATTTTGTACATCCGATTAGCCGGGGGTACAGCTCCGGGCACAAGCCCTATCTTGTGGTCTACCTCGCGCTTCGGAGGTAATCCTTTTGGGGGCTTCGAGGGAAAAATATCAACATAATCCTCGAGAAGTTTTGTCACGACTTCCGGGGCCTCTTCGAAAGTCTTTCTAGTGTCGTCACTTTCTTTTGAGTCGAAGTCGGTGTTTTTCTTCTTCCATTCCTCTGGAATATCCTCCTTCGCCTCCTCCATAGGATGGACGACCGCCAGACCAATCGTCTCCCCCTTTTTGAGTGCCCTCTTTAGTTGTAAGGCCGAAAGTAGGCGTCCCTCTTCCGCTCCCTTACCAGCCGCTCCTGCTTTTACCTCAAACTCTTCTTCACCTTTCTTCACTCTCATGCCGCCACTTCTCCAATCGATCGTCGGATTCCATTTTCTTAGCCAAGGCTTCCCCAAGATTACCTCATGCTCTCCAAGAGGCAGTACATGAAGTGTGTCGTGCCATTGAAACCTCCCAATCCCGACGCGTAACCTCGGAGTACGATGGGTAATGGTTATGGAACTTCCGTCGGCCAATTGTACCGATTGACGATCCTTTAGCCCCACGAGAGGAAGTTTCAACCTTTTCACAGTCACCTCATTCATGAAATTCCATGCACCGGAGTCCACCATGAAACTAGTTGCGCTCACTCCGATTCGACCTCGAAATATCAAAGGGTCTCCTCCTTCACCAGCTAATCTCATGACGTTAACTTTGCCCTTTTTGGAACCTCTCCGTTTTGGGCACTCTCAAGCCATATGGTCCGGGGAACCGCATTGGAAGCATAAACCATTTTGCTTCCTCCGTTGGAGCTCCTCTGGGGACAAGTCATTGGTCTTGGCTTTGGTAGTCTTCTTCTTTTTCCGCAGCACGTTGACAACCTCCTTATCCTCATTAATTGCTCCGAGCTCTATGGGAGTTGGACCATCGTCGCGTCGACCTCCTCCGCCACTACTCGACCCATAATGGTAGGGTCTAGGAAAGGTGAAGTCTACCGAATTAATCCGTTCAGCAAAATGAATGATTGCCGAGAGACTAGGAGGTGTACTTTTCGTAGCCAGCCATTGCTCCACATCCCTACAAATGGATGCCTTAAGCCCCTTCACGTAGCGATCCACAACTTCATCCTCCGTCATCGTAGGTATTTGAACTTTGCACTTCAAAAACCGCTTTGTAAACTCCAACACTGAAGTTCGTTGCCACAATATTGCAATTTTATCACTCGCAACTTTAACCGTATTGACAGGTTGCCAAGAGTCGCGGAGGAGTTAGATGAATAGAGCCCAAACAGTCGGCGTCTCATCATTTTCCCCCATTGTCCTCCACCATGCTCCCGCAGCTCATTTGAGAAGACCACCCGCGTAGTGAATCTTCTCACGGTCTGATAGACAAGGAAAATTTTTGAGATAATTCGCAATGGAGAACAACCACGTGTCAAGGTTCTTGTGTCTAGCCGAATCAAATTCGTTGGGAAGCCTTAACTTCGGTCTCCTTAAGCCTCTCTCCGCCCCTCCATGTAGTCGTTCACTAAGACGAGATTCCAATGTTGCGACGGTGTTGCTCATTTGCGCATTATGTAATCTAACGTTTTCTAACTTCTAGAGAACTTGCGCTAACATTTCTGCGATGGATACGCCGTGGTCGGCCATGCTGTCAAGTCACGATGAGTGGCTTTGATACCAGTGTAAAAGGGACAAATTACCACAGTGCACAGCGGAAGATACCAAGGATCTCCTCGTAGCAACAGCAAGAACACACCCCAAGGACTGGTAAAGGTTGCGCTTTATTATTCAGGAGAAGATTACAACATCCAGCGCTCGCTGCGAAGGTCTACTCAAAGAGTCTCTCCTTGCACTAAGTCTACTCCACAATTTAAATTAACTGTTGGCTAGTTAACCTATTACTGTACAATTGTACACATGGACCTTCACGGTCAACCGAGATCTATTAAAAATATATTTTTAGAACAATATAGTTCAGTCTACATTCTGCAGCGTTGCTATGTTGCGTTGCTAAATTGCTACGCTACTCTACTACGTTGCTACGCTGCTATGTTGCGTTGGTCTAGAATCGTAGATGCGCTGCTCTGCAACCGCAACTATAGCAACCTAGTTTCTAGCCGCTAAGTACTAAACTATGTAACCTATTATAGTTATCGGTTATAGAACGGTCAGAGGTTTCGATATATCAGTGTGAGACCAACAAATTCCATATCGGCGATAACTTAAAAAAAAAAAATTATGCATACAATAGTACTTTGTAACATATTGTATTAAATTATTGACTTTGTATAATAAAGTACCTTCCATCGCACCCGTACATTTTTTGTACAGTAATATACAGTGTCCGTATTTGTCTGTACTTTCTAGGGTTATACAAATAATTTGTAGGGTTTTAGAGTACATTTCTTTAAGTTCCGATTATTTAGTATAAGTGCCACACACTTTTCATGCATGTACGTTCAGTGGTCGTATTTTCCGTACTTGTTAGGGATATTAATTTTAGGGTTTGGAGGATTCATTGCCGTACATTTTCGTATATTTCAGTACAGCTGCACTTCATTTTTCGTATATTTACGTGCAATGTTTGTACATTACCGTACTACGTAGGGTTATTATATCGGGGGGTTTTAGGGTTTATAGGGTAAATTGTCGTACGTTCCTATAAATTGCAGTAAGGTTGACAAATATTTGTCGTATTATTAGATTTGTAGAGTACACTCTCCGTATAAATTCGTACATTTATGTTAATTGTTCGTAATTTTAAAGTTTTTTCAAGGGTTTTCTAGTGTTTCGCTTTTCGTACATTTTCGTACATGTCTGTACAAGTAAATCTATCTGAATTTTACTAAAAGTATGAAATCGACCAATATTACGTAATCTTCACAAAAAATGCCAAATCCGTACAAATTGGACATCTATGGGCGTATCTAACGGTCGAAAGGACATTGAGGAAGGGTATGGGAGCGTGGAACCCAATTAAAACCCCCTTAAATAATAAATAATCAAGGAAAAATCGTGATTTTTTTACCGAAATCGGTGGGAAGGGGGTCCGCGGCGCGTCCGGGGAATATGATGTACGGTTGAGTGTACTGACCGTACACTTATATGTACGGTCCGTATATATATCGTCGATAGTTATCAATATCGGTGTTATCGCCGATAAATACCAATAAATATCAGTTATTTATCGACGATAACACTGATAACGATATATCGTACCAATATATCGATTATCGTGTACCGGAAAAAAGGTCCATATCGGTTATCGACAAATCCTTACTGATACACAACACCAGTAAATTGAGTGTGTCGCACGAAAAAGTGCACTCAGATTTGATTTCAAGCATAGTTCAAAAGTAGGCGTTTTATCCATAGTTCAAAAGTAGGTGAAAGTAGGCCCATGCAATATGCCTATTGTATGCAAAAGATACAATATGACCTTAAACCCATATTGTATTCGGACCTATACGGACCAATTAAAACATTCGGACCAAAAAAAAATATTTACACTGTCAGATTTGGACGATCGAACGGTCGCTCATCAAAGTGGCGATCTAAGAAGATCACATGAAAAGCCCATAACACAACTTATTATAAAGGCGCCGCCCAAAGTCCTACCATAAAAACGCCTACTTTTGAACTATGGTTTTATCGTTGGCCTTTGGTAGGCGCAAGTTGTGTTATGGGCTTTTTATGTGATCTTCTTAGATCGCTACTTTGATAGCTACACCTTGAATCGTTATTAGCGTATAGAAATTATTAGTGTAAAGATAAAATTAGCGTCATTCATTCTAGTTCAGGTCCAGGAAACGTGGCAGATTATGGTCCACGTCCTTAAATAGTGTAATTTATTATTTTTAAGGTATCAATGTCAAAATTTTGGGGTGCCGATATAGCGTACATAAGGCTAATAACGATTCACGGTGTACTTTGATCAGCGACTTTCCGATGACATTTATTTCTCTATCGAACGATGTGTAACTCAACCCTTACTTTTTTTTGTCATTTTGCGACCAATACAATATGGGTCTTAAGATCATATTGTATGTTTTGCGCACAATAGGCATATTGTATGGGCCTACTTTCACCTACTTTTGAACTATGATTCCAAGCATAGTTGTCCAAATCGCGCGATTTTTTCCTTTTTTGCGATTGAAACGTATAATGCGTGACTTTTGAAAAAATCGTAAAAAAACGTGTACTGTAAACTGAAACTGAAAATTTACGGAAACCTGTAAATTTACGGAAACCTGTAAACTAATTACTGTAACTGTACATTTTTTTACGGATATGTACGGAATAATACGGGAAATATGCGTCGTACTTATTCGTACTTTCTGTTCAGTGAACTGAACAGTAATACCACGGAAGTTGTACTTTATATAATCGAAAATGTACGGACATTTTCGAAAAGAGACGTTGAAAGTCGCAATAATTTCGCGCGTTCAGTTTGAAATTTGTACAGGCGTCTTCTTCAATATTTTTTGAAAGAAGACGCCATGGAACATTGAAAACGAAACTGCGAGGAAGCCGCTTCCCCGTATCCTACCCTCCCTCGCAAGCTTTTTACTATCCTCGCCTCCGGACTTCGACAAAAGCAATCATGCCCAGAAATCGAGGAGAGGAGTGGGAGCACGTGAAGGCTCCCTCGCAAGCTTTTTACTATCCTCGCCTCCGGACTTCGACAAAAGCAATCATGCCCAAAAATCGAGGAGAGGAGTGGGAGCACGTGAAGGCTGCAGACGTGAAGGCTTTTTTTGGAGTAATGCGCTGTCTGCGAGATAGAGAAAAAAGGCAGACAGAAGGCGGCCATGTCTGTCTGTCAGATAGGCTCGGGCAGACGAAATTTCATAAAATTTCAATTTCGTGGCAGTCGAACCCGGGTATGCCAATGTCGTTGAGTGCCCTAAGGATGTCGATTGGACTACCAGTTGGTGAAGAGGTTCCGATGCTAACAAAGAGTGTGATAAAAATATAAAGAGTTTATTGTTTTACCGCTCATTTAACTAAAATAACTTGCAAACTGCGTTATATGTAATAGTTTTTTGTTTTTTTATGTACGGAATAGTACGGAAGGAAATTCATTAACGATTTTTTGCGATTTGATCAAAAGGTTCAGTGCGTTTGTTACGTATAATTCGTCGCGTACGGTACGTTCGCACTAATCGCAGTGAACAACTATGATTCCAAGTCATAAAGACGATGAGAAATCGCGAGAACCTGTTCTCACGTGTTAAGGCATCGAATATGTGAATACAGATTATCGCGGATACCATAGAAGCATCGGAATGTGTATCGATTTCTTTAACTCTAATAGCGATTCACGGTGTACTTTCAACCCTTTTTAAAAGTTTTTCGTACATTATTTCCGTACACAAAAAGTATAATAATTTCCTGACAAATTCAAACATTAAAAAATATAACGCATTTTAGTAAAAAAGTCAAAATCCGTACGAATGAAACCTTTAAAGTTCGAGGCCACCCTGGACCAGCCAGCAGAGAAAAGACGACACATGCTGAGTCAGCAGTTAGCAGCAGTTTACCTCCCATCCACGTAGTACAACCTCCTCAAATCTGGACCGTGCATTCCACTGGAAGCCTATAACAACAAGATTCCGTGCATACTATTTTAAGCGCTGAACGGAAAAACGAAAATGATCATTACTAAAACATCGTATTTAAAATTCCTTTCGAAGACGAGGTAACGTGTTACTCTCTGCTAGTGCATCTCCAAAGGCAATGTGCCTCTGAAAATGGCAGCCATGGCATGCCGAGTTCTCTTCTCTCTTTTCGGCCTTTTAGTCCATCTGCAAACTGCTGTGGCTGGAAATCATGACTGGTACGGGCCTATACAGCGCAGTGACAGTGAGTCTCTCTCTCTCTCTCTCTCACTCTCACTCTCTCTCTCCCCCTCTCCCTCTCTCTCTCTCTCTCTCACTCTCACTCTCTCTCTCCCCCTCTCCCTCTCTCTCCCTCTCTCTCCCTCTCTCTCCCTCCCTCTCCCTCTCTCTCTATCTCTCTCTCTCTCTCTCTCTCCTCTCTCCTCTCTCTCCTATCTATCTTATCTTACTCTCCTTTGTTTCTCTCTCTTTCCCTCTCTCTTTCGCTCTTTCTCCGCGCCGTTTTACTTTTTTCTTCCCTCTTTCCCCCTCTCTCTCTCCCCCTCAGATTCCTACCCCACCCAAAATTTCTCCATCACTAGCTTTTCTCAAAAAATCTTGTTCCACGTCCTTTTTCTCCCACTCTCTTACCCTCTTCGCCTACAAATTTTTCATTTATCCCGAAACCCTCGATGCGGACTTCCAGTAAACGCTGCTAGTAGACTTGTCCGTACATTTACTGAACCGCCAAATGGAACGTCACCCTTATGCGGGGATTTCGTTAGGACGTGCAGGTAAATGTACGGAGATATTTTACTTAAGCTATTTCCAGGCGGAATTTACATGAGGTCGTACCAGTAAACTACACTTTCCTTCGTACACACTTGTCGGATAGTGGATCTAACGTTTGAGATTGAGAACCACGATTATCACCTTCTGATTGGCGGTCTCCATGTGAAAATCGGACGTGTGTGTACGAGAAAAAGATGTTTTAGGTGGCGGAAAAAAATATAACTCTAATAGCGATACACGGTATACATGTTTTGTATTTGTGGTGCCACGAAAGCTTGATGTCAGATGATGAGAATTTTTGAAAATCTTCACAGCGCATATTCCATAGCTTGATTGGTACCACGTAGGCCAGCTTTTAGATATTAAATATCGACAAATTTTTTTCAATTGTACAGTATAAATGTCCAATTTGATAGAGCGTACTATATAACTGTACCCGATGTACAGTAAAGGTTAAAACAAAAATCCATAAGCGCGACAAGCCGACAAACCACTATGGCCTGTTCTCCATTGGCGGTCCCAGTAAACATGCGGATACGTCTATTTTTGATGTTTACTGGCACTGCCTTCCATTATGTCGTGCCAGTTAACATCGTTTATCAATTATGATTGGCGCCATGTAGGTTAAAATCAAGATTTTTAAAATCTGCCAAATATCTTCAACGGAAAGTCAGAACGAAATATTTGTACCTACGTAATGTACTTAAAGTATACCAGCGTAATGTACTTAAAGTATAGTACGAGTATGCTCTAACGTACTATTTGTACCTTCATCAGGGTTTGTAACAAACCCTAACTTCTTCACTGGAATGGCTTTTATTTGAACGCCTACCTCCAACGGAAAGCCTATGCCGTATTATGTGACATCGTCACACTTTTACGTGTGTTAATACTTAATAGAGTGAAAGCGCGGCAAACTGTGGACAGTGGATGGCGTGTACGACGTGTTCGGTTCTCATCGCCTGTTCGTGTTGGCGATTTTTTTTACTCTTCACTTGAACATCGCGCACATCGTCCAGGGTGTACATCGCGCACATCGTCCAGGGTGTACATCGCGCACATCATCCAGTTTGAAGAGACTCTCTTCAAACTGGACGATGTGCGCGATTGTCCAGTGTGGAGATACTCTCCTCGGCGAGGAGAGTATCTTCACACTGGACGACGTGCGCAATTGCTTCGCGAATCTAGAAAAGCTAAAAATCCAACGGTCAATAATTACGCCTATAATGTTGGAGCGATCCAATAAACATGTTTCGAAATGTTTCGTTTGACAAAAAAAAAAATGTACGAATCTGTACGAAAGTGTACGGCATCCAGTAAACAATACCACTTTTACTCTAATGGAAGTTCACCCTAAGGCAAAGGAAGCGTGACAAGATATCTCCGGGCATAGATTTTTTTTGGTGGATTCTGGTGAATTCGCGTGCACGCCTGTCCGATGCCACATGCCCCGTGCAACGTGTATAGACACAATTTATCGTTCATCGTGGAGCACGTAATTTAATCCACGTGTAGTGATTTCAACGTCCTGTAGCTGGATACCGCCCTCCTCCAAGACAGTTAGAGGACGATGGCCATCCACAAGGCCACATGGAAAACGAGGATGAGGATCTAAAATAATCGAACGACAAATATTTGCGCCTGGACCCTTGGAGAATGATGTTTTTCAGAACAAAAAAAATTTAAATAGTACAAGATGGTACTTACGTGATCCGGGAAACTACACCTTGAATTGTTATTAGCGTATATAAACTATAAGTGTTAAGAAAAAATTAGCGTCATTCATTCTAATTTAGTGCTAGGAGACGTGGCAGATTATGGTCCACGTCCTTAAATAGTGTAATTTATTATATTAAAGGTATCAATGTACAATTTTTTTGGGTGCCGATATAGCGTACATAAGGCTAATAACGATTCACGATGTACAGTACACCCCGAATCGTAATTAGAGTAAATAACGTTAATTCGGTCGCCCTAAATTTCGACTCTATCACGTTAAATAGAGTATATGATTATTATTTTGTCATTATGCTATTTAAGGCAAGGTTTAATTAGAGTAAAAAACTATATTATAGGCTCGCTTTAAATAATGTTGAGTACGGACGACGTCCGACCGTGAAGAATTGTAAGTAAAAAAGTTAAAATAATAATTTAATAGAATCGTTCTCGCACGTGAAATCGCACTAGACAAAAAATCAATCATATCGAAAAAAAGCCGTTCGCATAAGGGTGTGTCCCCATGTACTTGTAACTTAGCGAAATTACTTTGTATTTTAGCGCGGATCCGCCGGACCCGGTTTTCAAGTGTCCCTATGTCTGTAATGACGAAATCGTAACTTACGCTTGTGACGATTGTACACGTCGACAGTACCTGTGACGGTTGTCAACGTCGACAATCTGTGGTCGCACGATATTTTTTGTACCTGCGTGTGACGTCGCATGTCTTACCGTGACATTGTAGACGTACCGCCTTCCAGCCTGTGCAATTTCACGGTCGAAGATGAGGCGCTTTGCCTTCGCGTCTCCTGTCCGGTCGACGTGAAATGGCATCGGAATTTGAAGACCCCTGCAAAAAAAAAAATCCGTACTAGATGAAAACGGACAAATGCAAACAAATTGTGTACTTATCTTTGTCTTATTGGAACGCAAACGGACAAAACACAGCGAACTATGTACTTTTATTTGTCCTTGGAAATCGTAGGATTTTTGTCGAAATTTACGGCACGCGCGAAAATATGTTCCTATTTGTCAATCGAAAAAACCTAATTTTAAATCACATCGCGCATGTGTTTTAAAGATAAGGTTGACGATGACGTTTTTTGTCGTCGAAGTGGGTCGAAAAGCACAAGACGACAACATTTCGTACATCCTAAGTTCAGGGATGACTCAAATTGTACTCTACAAATTTGTGATTCCTTCGTGCGGTTGCAACTTAGGCAGTACGGCGCTAAGTTTTACGGCAAAACGACAGGAAAAAACCCTTACTTATGCACATGGGGACACACCCTAACTCTCGTCCGTCGACAGCATCGTCGTCAGTGTGAACATTAGCTGACATTCAACGCGACAAATAATCCTAACGTCATAATGACGTCAAGACTATACTGACTGACAGATTTTGAACATCTACGTAATTTAGTGTTCATAATTTCAGCGCGGATAATTATTGCCGACATAGCCCAATATAGAGTACTTAAATTAATTAGAGTAAACTTCCTATGTGAAAAAGTTCTATCACACAAATTATAGTTCATAACTCTAATTGGTTTTTTTGTGTTTTTTTACTCTAATTTTTTCTTTACTCTAATTACGATTCGCGGTGTACTGTACAGTACAGTACAGTTCTGTGCTATACAGCTGCCCACACTCACGCTTAGATAGCCACATGGATAAATGTTAATGGCTCAGGCCGATGTGATACCATAGGCCCGTCACTAGAGTCGTCGCTCAAACGACTGTTCTTACGACCCTAAAAACCCTTTAAAAGCCCAGAAAAACCCTAAAAGCAACGCACGACCGACATCGTCACTTTCAAGATTGTGGATGACGTGTCGATAAGATCCATGACGCGCAAAATCCCGCGGCTGTGGCAAGCATTGACCTTTTCGCGCTGTTTTTTGCGGGGACTCGCCTTTTTATTCAAATCGTGCGATTTTTGACCCGAAACGTGTCTTAAGGACTGCAGCCCATTGGGCCAGTTTGCGGGTAAAAAAACGCTCGATTTGAAAAAAGTTTACACGTGAAATATAGCTGTAACAGCTCAATGATTGGGATAGCCGCGGGAAATCTGGTTGATCAGTTTTTTTTTTAGTGCGAGCACGATTTAGGGCAATGGAAAACAAATCAGAAAACACTAAACTTGTCCGTACATATGTTGATAGCTTTTTTCAGAAAATTGATTCGGCCATTTTTTTAAATTCATACCAAAGAAAACAAAGAAGAAGTCGCGCAACGAAACGCTTAAAAAATAGAATTCTCGCGCTTTTATGTTACTGCCGTACTTCGGTTTCATTTTTTTGTTTCTAATGGCGAGTGATGAGTTGGCCACAACTATTATGACTCGCTTCACGGTACGGACCGTACGGACTAATCCATCGGGTCATCGCAAAATTCGAGTGACTTAACTCGCAACTTGCCCCAATGGGGGCCCAGCCCTAAGGAAAAATCCAAAATTCCATCGGCTTTTTTGTCGTATATGATAGCTTTAAGGGAAAGTGTATCAAGAAAACGCTTAAAGTTTTCGGCGGGCGGCTTAAAATTTAGCGTCCCGACAACGTAACACATGGAAATATGTTCCGATTGCGATTTCCCCGAGGTTACGCTGATTGGCTTCCTTGTGTTCGTAAGTGCGGAAGCCCTCGGCCACAGTGAACGGCCGTCATCGACCGTTACTTTGAGAAGCGGCCAAAATCGAAGCTACAGGCTGGATTTCAAATCAAGTGGAATGGAGGATAGCTGTCAAAATTTTCAAATTTCTGTAGACCGTACATTTGTCGGATGTATGACCAGACGGCCAAACGTTTTCAGCCAGATTCTCAGTCTTTATGTACGGACTCAAGCTAGACACACCCTAGAAAAAGTCAAAAAAATGAGGGCAATAGAGTCTACTGTAACCATAGTTTTAAAGTAGGTGAAAGTAGGCCCATACAATATGCCTATTGTACGAAAAACATACAATATGGCCTTAAGACCCATATTGTATTCCGACCAATTCGGACCAATTAAAACATCCGGACCAAAAAATGGACCAATTAAAACATTCTGACCAAAACAAATAATTTACACCGTCAGATTCAGACGATCGGACGGTCACTGATCAAAGTAGCGATCTAAGAAGATCACATGAAAAGCCCGTAACACAACATACGCTAAAGGCGCCGACCAAAGGCCTACTAAAAAACGCTTACTTTTGAACTATGATTGTAACGGATAGCTCTTCGTTAGGCGAAAAGGTTAACGGACCTGCGCGCACTTTTCGTTCTCAAACAAAAAATACGACCAATAGAACAGATTTCAGTTATTCTAACTTTTACTATGTAAGACAAGCTTAACGAACGGGGCTCTCCGTTACAAGTGGATATTTTCTCTTACCATTGTAGATTTGTACCGTACATTTGGAGGACACGCACCGTTCTAATCGCCGTTAAAAAAAAATCGTATTCGTATCGGCGGCTCTCTAACAATCTTTGGTAGAGGTCGCAAAAGTTAAAAATTTAGATAACCGAAACCGACCGTTCTTTTTTCTTCAAAATCTGAGTACCCGACGCCCGACCGGGTTATGTCACGCTCCTAAAATGTTAACCGTTACCCGAAATGCGTTTACGAAATTAAAAGTTAACCGAAACTCGATTTCTCACGACTACCCGTATCCGCCCGTACCTGAAAAAGTACAAAATTTACAACGCTCATTGTTATTAGCGATAAGCATTTATTAGTGTTAATGAAAAATTATGATTAATAACACTATATAATACAAGGAGACGTGGCATGTTGTAGTCCACGTCTTTAAATAACGTTGTTAACTTTTTTTTGTGATTTAACGTTGTAAATAGTAGCGAATTATTAACACTAATAACAATGAGCGGTATAGTGGTACATCTCCCTTTGCAAAAAAACAGTTTGTGTACCTCTTCTTTTTACTATTTTGTCTTTTTGCAATCTCTCTTGACGAATATTATTTTTGCTCGACAATCACCTCCCTCAAGAGATTTTTTCCTAATTTTGCGTGTAATCGCTACATTTTTTGGACGGTTCTTCTTTCGACTACGATACTATGTTATGAATTATGCAAAAAGGGTAAAGTTTTTACTATGTATGCTTAAAAAAAAAATCTTAGTTTTTCACATGGAAAATTAATTAGCAAAAAACACATAGTGATAGGCAAAAAAAAACACAAAACAAATTGTAATATCAAATATAGAAATAAACAAATCACATCAAAGAAATCCTCGTCCTATTTTCGACTTTATTATACAAATTCTCAACCTCAAACTTAAAAATTACACAAATTCTATAAATATAAAATTTGGTATAAATACCACACTTTTAAAAATAAGCATTCCAGTTTTAAAAAAAAAAACCACTAGAAATATTGTGAAATACAACAAAAATTTCAAATAAAACAAATAAATATAACTAATACTAAAAAAAGAACAATAATTAGAAAACAAACAAAAAACAAAAAACTATCCACTTAAAAGATCTCGGTTGGATCTAACACACAAAAGATCACTAACAATTGAAGCCGCTATTGAGCTCCTCTTCCTTGTTATCGTGTTCGTGGCATCCAAAAAAATGTATTCAGACATAGAGCTAGAAGTCGAAATAGCTAGAATAGATATAGCGACACCAGATAGAATAGGAAATCCTCCATCTTTCGCACGTACATTTGTTTTTTTTTTCCACCATTCAAGTATGTTAAAGTTCAATCATTCGTCCCTGGTTAATTTTAAAACAAAATAAAGTTTCAATTTGTCATTAACGAGCGTTTTTTTGTCGGTGGTAATAAGAACCTCGTTTTCTTCATCGCTCTCATCAAAAAATTATGGAAACAGTCAATACTTTGCAATGTTTTTTGTTTTTTTGTTATACATTGAAGACTACCGAAATCAACATCATCACCGGGGTCGTTTGCAAGTTCTCGAAGTTTGATCATCGCGCTTTCAATTTCGGTTTTCGATACCCCGATTATTTTAAGCCTTTGTTTTTGTCGAGGATTTAAGAGAGCCGCGACAATATGATACTCATGAAGGCCCCACTTCGGTAGTGCAAATTTCATAAAAAGTTCTTTCAATTTTTGCAAGTTTGGGGAATAGGCGGGGCATTCTTTTTCACCGTAGTTGTAAGATGTTTTTCTTATCTTACTGTGGTTTTTGGAGAGACGATAGTTCAAACAAAACCAAATGTAAAGTTGGTTCTATGTTTTTTCCAACTTTAGGTTCGCTTCTTGAAACCTTTCCAAAAATCGTATCCTATTGATGTACGGGAGTAGTTGGTCGATGTCAACATTTTAAACACCAACATCAAACAATCCTTGAAAAAATACTTAAAAACATGGGAAAAAAAAAACAATAAGAAAATATCATACAATTACTAATCATGATGAACAAACAAGGTTTATACCAAAACGATTTTCTTTTATGGATCGACAAATAAAAAACAACATCATGACAAACCAAATAATAATAAAAAAATAAAAATAAGAGTACAAATATAAATTATTGATAAGAAAATAGCGTTGAAGCTCAAAAATATAAATTGTTAACAAAACAAGTTTTAATGAAATATTCCTTAAAGCCATCCTAAATGGAATTTTAAATAAATCATACTTGAACCGTCGACCATCGACCATCGACCATCGAAAATGGTCGAAGGTCCCAACAACGCATCAACGCCACCATTTTCGCAATTTTTTTTCGGTCACTCGTTTTCGCTTCTATTTCTGAAAGAAACTTACAAAGAAGTCCTCTTGAATTACCCGTGTTGGCCAAAGTTGAACACGTGTGATTGTTAATTGTTAAAGTACCATTTGTTGACTTGTATTGATAAACTATTAAACATGTATTAGAAGCCACAAAACCCCCCTTTTACCATGTATTTGTTTGATGTTTTAGCTTTATAAACATGTTCAAATTTTTTCCAACAACTTGAAATGGCCTTGCTTTCTTTCACTATGTAATACTGAGCAATTTCACCATTTTTTGATTTTGAAGTTCGTTTTGGATTTTACTTTTAAGAGAAAGAGGATGTTTTTCTCCATTTTGGTGTATGACTAGGTTTTGTTTGAATTGTGGTCATGATTATCTAACTTAAATAGCAATTCAATTTATCGATTTATTGTTTGAAACATGTGCGTAAGCTAATAATTACGATCTGTAGCGTGATATTGACATAAAAATTAGACATATTTCTGGAAACACGGTATAAAGTGCATAATTAACAATTTACAATAGAGTACGATTTGCGGCCATTTATCTTCAAGTAAGATTTGGGAAATGAATAGTGTTAGTACCTTGTCAGATTTGCGACGCTAATCATGATGTCACGTACTTCCACGATGCCAAGAGTACAAAGTACAATAATGTTGGATAATAAGAACAGTACATTTTTTTTTTTTTTTTTTTTTTTCTTACCCAACCGTAAACAATTTTTTTTTTTTTTTTTTTTTTTGCTTACCCAACCCTAACCAATTTTTATTTTATTTTTCCTGTAAATCAATCGCCTAAATCTGCTTGGCCCCCCAAATTTGGCAACCGAATCCATTCCGGATCCGACGCGAGCGGTCGGTTAACGGTCGGTTACGGTTTCGGTTGACCGTTTGCGACCTTTGTCGAGGGCCCTTTCTACTAAGCTATTCAGACCTAGAAAATACTCCATAAATCTAGTGATTTCAACACTCCCCTAATTTTCTAGTGTACTTTTGCCTTCTCTTTCAATCCACATTTTTCCTTTCAATATTTTAACTTCGGAGAGGGCACAGATTTGGTCATCATGTCAGCCACCATTTCTTCATCAGATCTATACACAAGATTCACAATTTTAATTTCAACTTTTTCTCTCACAAAACTGAATCTTATGTCTATATGCTTAGCTTTGAAATGATGTTTTGGATTGGTTGCAATTGCAATGGCAGCCTGATTATCACAAAAGACTTCATGCACTCCCTTTTTCATATACCCCAATTCTTGCAATAATGACTTGACCCACATCTACTCTTTCACAGCAAAACAAGAGGCCATATACTCAACCTCTATAGTAGATTGAGCAATCACCTTTTGTTGCTTACTGCTCTAGTAGCAAGCACATTCCCCTACATACAACACATACCCAGAAGTGAATCTTCTCATAGGTGCATCCCCATTACTAGCATCACTCCAAGTAGCGATGGTAGTGTGTTCCCCTCCCAAATGCAACCATAACTCGCTGGTTCCCACATGATATCTCATGCCTCTCTTGGTTGCCTCCCAATGTCTCTTCCTAGGATTATTTAGACTCCTACTGAGTACTCCAACTGCTGCCGCTATGTCCGGCTTGATATAGTTCATAAAGTATATTAGACTTCCTACAACCTGCCTGTAGGGGATAGACTTCATAAACTCTCTCTCTTCTAGACTAATTTGATCATCGAAGATTATCACTCCTCCTTCTACACTTCCAACACTTACTTTCTTCAAGTCCATGGGAGTGGTACAACTGTTCGCTTTTTCCATCTATAATTTCTCAAGCATATTACCTATTGCTTCTTTCTGAGTAAGTCTAATGATCTTTTTCCCCTATCTCTCTCCATTTGAATTCCCAAAATATATCTTGCCTACCTTAAATCCTTCATGTCAAATCCGCTTCTAAGATCTTTCTTTAACTTATTGATCTTTTCCAAAGACTTAGTTAACACCAACAGATCATCCACATAAATTGCAATAAAATCACACCATTCTCATCTTCAAACATATAGATAGAATGGTCACATCTGATCCGGATATATCCTAGACCGGTGAGAAACTCATCTCGTTTCTTATCCCACTTTCGAGGAGCTTCTTTCATTCTATATAAGGATTTTATGAGCCTGCGACTTTGCTCTCTTCTCATTCCTCCACGAACCCTTTTGGTTGCAGCATGAAAATTTCTTCATCTAACTCACCATTGAGAAAGGCGGTCTTAATATCCATCTGGTGTATTTCCATGTCTTTCGCTGCCGCTAGACTAAGGAGATTGCTTACTTATGGGAACCAAACAACTGGAGCAAAAGTCTCGTCATAGTCAATCCCCTCTTTTTGGGTGAACCCCTTTGCTACCAATCGAGCCATATATCTTTCAATGGTATTTTCTGGGTTCAATTTTAGTTTAAACACCCATTTACAGCAAATCCGTTTTCTATCCGAAAGACAGTACGCTAATTCCTAAGTATTTGCTTCAATGATGGAGACAATCTCATCATTTATGGCTCTAATCCATTAGTCTTTCTCCGGGCTGTTCACTACCTCCGAGTAAGACTGATGCTCATCTGGGTGAGATAGCTTAGTTACATTATGAGCATCATGTTTTTCCTGTATCCTTTTGCTGCTCCTTCTCCGTCCCTCAAACTTCGACGCTCGAATGGAGAGAAGTCTTAGATTCCTCCTTAGTGCCTCATTGGCTCCCCTATCTATAGAAGCCGGTTCTGGTTCCTCCTCTTCTGTTTCCTCGAAGTCCATATGAATATGTGAGGTTTCCGGTAGATCTCTTGTATCTTAGATCTGCCTTGAATCTTCAATCAGTGTTTCATTCATGTCCCTTTTGGAAACGACCTAGTTCTCCACACTTTCGGACTAAAATCTGATTCTTATATTCTTTCTATATTTGAAGTGATCAAATGACTTCCCTTCATCCATGACAACTAAGTGTTTGACCAGAATGATATCTTTCTTTCCTAAGTCATAGACTCTATATCCCTTAACATCCTCATCATATCCCACAAAGTATCCAAGTTTTCCATTAGCATCTAGTTTCCAGTTTTTCCTATCCGTGTCAACACTATAAACTTGGCTACCAAATACTTTAAAGTGTGAGATATCTGGTTTCCTTCCAACCCATCTCTCGTAAGGTGTCACTCCCGTTACAGCTGAGGTAAGGACTCTATTCTTAATGTAGTTGGCACAGTTCATTGCTTCTGCCCAAAATCTCTTTCCTATTTTCTTGTCTGCCAACATACTGCGCACACTATCTCTTAGTGTTCGATTCAACCTCTCAGCTACCCCATTTTGTTCCAGGTTATATGGTACAGTTTTTCTGGTGCTGCACTCCCTCATCTCTCAGATATTCCTCAAACTCGTTAGAGGTATATTCCCCCCCATTATCACTCCTTATCCTCTTTAATGGGGGTTCTATGCAACTTCTCACTCCAGGCTTTATATTCTTTGAAGTAAGTTGGTGTTTCAGACTTTGTTTTTAGGAAGTAGACTCTAGAGTATCTAGACCAGTCATTGGTTATTGTTATCATAAACCTCTTCCTTCCGACCGAAGGTACTTTTGCAAGTCCCAATATATCTGTGTGGACCAAATCTAGTACTTTCTCACCCCTAAATGTGGTAGTTTTGGGAAAGGGAAGTCTGTGAGCCTTACCTTAAGCACAACCACTACAATCACCCCCCATTTCATTATACCCAAATTGAATACCTTCTACTACACCAAGCTTCTTCATTTCCCTCAACCTATCAAATAACATGCTCCAACCGCTTATGCCAAATCATCAACTTTGGAACACCAACATAGTAAGCATTCTTCTTTACATTAGTCAGGTTAAGCCTAAACATTCCTTGGCAACCCTTATCTGCCATGAAGTAAACTTCATCCCCATACCTAGCTGTAAAGACTCCCTTTCTAGTGAAGGTATCAAACTCTTTGTCATCTAACACAAACGTAGAGACAAGATTTTTTCTCAGCTGAGAAATATAGAGTACATCTGAGAAGGTGAGTATAGAAGTCTTACCCTCCACTAAGACTTTCAGATCTACCGACCCTACTAGATGTGTAGTAACCACTCTCCCATCCCCATACTCTATCTTTACAGTAGGGATCTTTATTAGCTTGGTAAAGAGGTGATTATCACGACACATATGCATGGATGCACCTGAGTCGATAATCCATCCTTCTTGTGGAGCTTCCCGAATTGCTCTGAGAGCACACTTCTGTCTCCAAGGGATCTCCGTCTCCAAGGGATCTCCTTCTCCTCCAGCCACTCGTCTAGAAGAAGCACCTATGGAAATTAAAGGCTATTTTAATATTTTATAGGTTTTGTAAAATGCAGAAAAAGAAGCAGAGGCAGTCTGCCTCTAACTCCTCTCTCAAGCTCCCACACTTGTCGCAGTCATTAAAAGTTGGAGAGGGAGATAGAGCCATGGCCGCCTATGCTATCCAGACGGGGACAGACATTAGATTGGTAGATTTACCAAAATAGTAAATGAAGGACCCCAGATTTGAACTTGGTACTTGCCGTCCGTCAGAGCCGGCGGTAGCCGCTCGCCTTAGCCAATTAGTCCTTCACAAAGGTGAAGGTGGTCAGAGTTTTTATGTGTCAGGGTGGCAATTATACCTGCTGAAACACAAAGGGGTTAGTGTTATCTTAGAGGCTTAGTGTGAGCTTCCTACTCTGAGGACCTATGGAGGTATCAGAGTTACAACTCCCCATCCTCCTCCTCAGAAGAATCGTCCTCAATCTCTCTTTTCACTTTTCTAACCACAAGTGCCTTCTTCTTCCCTTTAGAAGAACCCCCTACACGGTTCTCTTGGATTCCCAGCTCTGACAGCTTAACACAATCCGATATGAAGTGTCCGGACATTTTGCAAAAATGACAAAGACCCTTTGGGGGCCTCGGTCCTCCAGACTGATCTCTCTCTCCTTTGTACGGTTTCTTCGGATCCTTCCCCCACCGGTTTGCTCTTGCAGCTAAAGCTTGGATGCTCTTTCCCCCTCTCCTAATCTCAATTGTATTTTCCTGCACAAGTATCATCGAGACCACTGTGTTGTACTTCTATGAGTTGTCAGTCATTTCCTTTACTAAGTACACTATGTTTTCATACTCGTCGGGTAACTTCATGATGAGAGTGTTAACTTTCATCTTCATTGTACCTGTCCACCCGACACTCTCTATCTCTATATACAAACAAGAGATCATTTCAGTAGTCTAACATCTTTCCCTCTTTGTAAGTATAATTTCCTAACTTTTTTTCAACCAACTAGAGCTCCTGAATAGTACGAACTCTATAGTTTTCCACCAAACTCACCAACAACTCCTTGGCCTTTTGAATGTGAATGTGGGGGGTTGCCAAAGCCTGAGTGAGGTGTCTTACACTGAAGTTATTGGCAGCCATGTTGATGTCTTCCCATGTTTGGGTATCATTCTCCACGGTCTTCACAGCCGCCGCTCCGGGTGCTGTGGTAGTAGGGGCAATAGGAATAAGAGGCGTCTCCTTCTCTTTCCCCTTTTCGGACACATAGCTATCCCCATCATCTGCCTTTTGTGCTGTAGCAGATGCACCTACTGAAAACCTTATTCCACCAAACCTTGGTAGAGTTCCTTGAGGTGGATATTTCACTTGTCCACTAACGACACCCCAGTATCTTGTTTTGCACAAAGCCCCTATCTCCATGGCTTCTCAATAGATGAACCCAAATCCTTTGAAGATGGGCACCTTAGAGGGTGGGCCCATAACCTGCAATTTTGTGTCCTCCATTGGACTACAGAATTCAGGAAGCCCTAGGAAGTTTTTGACTAACCTAATTTTAGCCACAACCACTGGTGCCCAAGCAGACAAATTGACAATCTGAATGCACCGCTGTTCAGTTTGGACTCCCCTGAGTCCGTAGCAAAGAGAATCAATGAAAACGGCCAGTAAACAGATAAGTTAAGAGTCGGCAAAGATGCCAATCTTATACAAACTCTCTAAGAGAGAGGTGGCTACCTACCAGATTTTTCTAAGTCCTAAACCCCTCTCACAACCCCTATCTATGTTGAAATTTATAGAGTTCTAGAGTATTTTCTAGGTTTAAATATGTTTTTCTAAAAGAAAAAGAAAAAGGACGGGCAGCCTGCCTCCACCTCCGCTCTCTAGCTCCCATACTTGTTGTAGTCACTGAAGGTAAGAGAGAGAGGTTGATCCATGGCTGCCTTAGTTCAACAGACAACTATTTTTAGTAGGTTACTAAAAATATACTTGACGGACCAGAGATTTGATCCCGGTACCTGCGGTTCGTCAAGTTAACCGGTAGCGGTCAGCTTTATCCTAATAGACTAGGACCAATGCTAAGTGCTATGGTATGTGATAGATATATATTTAGTTTGCGTGAATAAAATTCATTTAACTAGAACTTTATACGGCGTACATAGATTCAGTTTTATAAAGTACGTCGTACGACGCTAATTCGAAACGGATACCACGCATTTTATTTCGACATCGGAACAAATGTCGCGCAAGTATTTATTACGGCTAAGATTGCGTTTCGCATAAAATCCAACGGCGCACATCATCGCCGAAATCCCGGAGTGGTCACTTTGGCGTTTTGTGACGTGGCATGACCTGGAGCCACGTGGAGAGATGACATTCGGTCATAGGAATTCCGAGGAACGTACGGACGAGTGAAAAGCGGACACGCGTCCACTTAATAGCCTTGTCGTACATAGGCCGTACAAAAGGTACATCGGCAGTAGTACTTTTGTGTACGATACAGTAATCTGATTGGTCCGTACTTCAGTAGATAGGAGTTATTAGAGAGAATCAGGACTTAGAAAATTTTGGTAGGTAGTCACCTCTCCCTTTGAGAGTTTGTACAAATTGGCATTTTTACTGCCTCATAACTTATCGGCTGGTTGGCCGTTTTTAGTGATTCTTTTTGCTACGGACTTTGGGGAGTCCAAGCTGCATAGGGGTGCAGTCAAATTGTCAGTTTGCCTTCTTGGGCAGCAATGGTCGTGGCTTAAAGTGGGTTAGTTAAAAACTATCTAGAGGCTTCCTGTATTCTGTAGTCCAATGGAGGACACAGAATTGCAATCTACTAACGTACGGACCAATCACACGACTGTAAAGTACAGAGAAGTACTACGACCGATGTACTTTTTGTACTACATGTGTACGGCAAGGCTATTGAGTGGACGCTTGTCTCTATATGATTCGTCTTTATGATCCCCGGAATTTATCGCGTCCTAATGTTTTCAAGCCACGTGGCGCCAAGTCATGCCACGCCTTAAAACCGCCAAAATGTTCATTCCGGGATCTCGACGTTGGTATGGGCGGTCAGATCCACATCAGTGATTCATGTCAACTGTTGAAACAATTGTCTAATACATTTGTTTCGTGCGTGATATGTTCGCATTATATTTTACATGATTTATATGTTCGCTTTATGTAATTCCGTTAATCAGACTAGTTCGTTAAGACAATGTTTAAATAAATATCAAACCCAATGTCATGTAACAAACTTCTACAACAGACCGGTTAGAGGTGACGCCTACCCCACGCTTTGCCGATCGAAGGTCCGAATCTTCTTGGATTTAACCTTTTGTTAAGAGTGACTTATGTCACTCTTCAGTTTTGGCTATGGAGCTGAGGCAGTCATGGCTCCACCACCCTCTCTCTCTTTCAATGACTTCAACAAGTATGGGGGAAAGAGGGAAGAGGTGGAGGCAAAGTGCATGCGCCTTTTCTTTTTCTACTTAGCTATATAAACCTAGAAAATACTCCATAAATCTACTGATTTCAACAGGACACCCACCTTGTACCAAATATATCGTGATATAATATGCTGGTTTTGGTGCGATATATCGAGGCCTTTGACAGATCGATAATCGATATATCAAATATCGAACTTATCGCGATATGATTCTACTTGATACCTAACATTAATATTTTCACCGTCGTTTTTTTTGTTATTTTTCGCCTCCTTTGTTTTCCTATTTTTCGCCTTTTTTTGTTGCTATTTTCGCCATTTTGTTTTGCTAATTTTTTCTCTAAGAAGAAGATTCTATTATCAAATTCGAGATGGTTAGACCATCTAAGTACAAAACGTGATTGAAATGGGAAAATGTTCACTGCCATTAAAGGTTACACTTTGAAAACCCATAAGTAAGAATACTAATTACACTAGCTAAGTAACATTAAAAGCGAAAACATTGAAAACACGAGAAACAAAAACAAATACCGAAACCAAACTACAAGGTAAATTAGAACTTCTCTCTACACAAACTCCCGAGGAAAATCTGGGCTGTCGGCCTAAAACTTAAAACAAATCCACACTAAATGTGAGAACGTCAAATATCATCTATGTGAACCAGCTGGCACCGAGGTAAATCTTGCAGTCCACGACCATCAGTCACCACGTGCTTTTCCAGACAAGGGCCGATGCTTGAGACAGTTGGAGCGCGACAAAGACATGTTGGTGGTAAAAAGCAGATATGAGAGTCGGGGAAAGGCTACCTGGTCCCATCACCTCAAAATACCACCAAGCGCAACCACGGATGAAGTTTTTGAACGACGTATCGAAGGTCACATATATCTCCACAACAAATTGTATGAAGGTGTTGGTAGGGTCTCAGTGGGCGTAATTGCATTCGTTAGAGGTCGTTGCATCCAGGTCGCAACACCCATATGTAATGCCACACGCATGGAAAGATAAGATCTCGTAGGGTCGGTGAGAAATACATCCCCCAGTGTTTTCTTTGAGCTTTGCAAAATCAAAAGATCCACGCAAGGGCCACGTACACCCCTAGATTGAGAGCGTGGTAGAAGGATATGCGACACCTCACATTTCATTGTGTATGCCGCTTCACTACCCATCATACTTCACCACCCACTGAAGTTATTGCATCTCGAACCGTATTATGTGCCATTGCGCGCTCCCCACCGTGTGAACAACGAAGCAAATGGACACCCTACTCGTCGATATTTTGGCCAAAAGGCAACGAGGCTTACCCAAGAGAGAGGTGTGGCAAGCTGAGACGTAAGCGGAGTGCACAAGAAAATTGTTGAGAAGATAAAACAGCGTGAGGCAAAAATTGGAGTAGCGACGAGCGAAGCTCGAAGCACTTGGTCCCGAATAAGAGCGAAATAGAGCTCGCGCATCAGCTGTAGGTAGCGCCTTTTTGAATTCGGCGACGTAAACGTCCTCATTTATTGTATGGCACCTTACTTTGAAGTATTAGAGGTGTTAATTTGATAATGGGACAGCTCAATTTTTGGTGCTCCTACACATATATTACGTACTTGCGGAAAAAGGACAAAAGCATCAAGATTTGTCGACCTTTCTATGTATTCAGACTGTGGTACAGTCCTGGAGTGTAACGCTACTATCCGTACAGATTCTTAACAACTTGTCGAATCACGTCACTTCTAAGGGTATGTCCCCATGTGCATAAGGGTTTTTTTTCTGCCATTTTGCTGTAAAACTTAGCCCCGTATTGCCTAAGTTTCAATCGTACGAAGGAATTGCAAATTTGTAGAGTACAATTTGCGTCATCCTCGAACTTAAGATGTACGAGAATTTGTCGTCTTGTGTTTTTCGATCCACTTCCACGACAAAAAACGCCATCTTCAAACCTATGTTTAAAACATATGCGCGATGTGTTTTAAATCTAGGTATTTTCGATAAACAAATATGAACATATATTCGCAAGTGCCGTAATTTTTGAAAAAATAATCATACGATTTCCAAGGACAATGAATAGTACATAATTCGCTATGTTTTGTCCGTTTGCGTTCAATACGACAAAGAGAAGAAGTACACAATTTGTTTGGTTTTGTCCGTTTTCGTTCAGTACGGATTTTTTTTTTTGCAGGGGTCTCGAAATTGGGATGACATTTCACGTCGACCAGACAAGAGACGCGAAGCCGAAGTGCATCTTTTTCAACCGTGAAACTGCACACGCTGGAATGTTGTACATCTACAGTGCCACGGTAAGACATGCGACGTCACAAGCATTTCCAAAAAATAACGAGTGACAACACAGATTGTAGACGTTGACATCCGTCACAGGTATTGTCGACGTATACAATCGTCACAAACGTAAGTTACGATTACGTTCTTACACAGAGACACTTGAAAAACGGGTCCGGCGGATCCGCGCTAAAATACAAAGTAAGTTCGCTAAGTTACAATTACATGGGGACATACCCTAAGCTGAGATTTGAACAACATCATTCAAGATTTTGTCTGTTCCAAAAAAGAAAATGACATGTGGAGAGTACTTGAGCCGCTCATATATTTTAATATTTTAGACACAACGCAATAAAAGTATGACTTATGAAAGAAAAATGTTCGAACATCACCCTGAGTTGTGGTTAACAAATCGCCACGCGTACATTTCGAGGACTATACGAAAAGAAGTTGGTACGATTCAAATTTTCGCACTAAATAATGTACAAGTGGTTGTTGTATTTGAATTTCTATGTTGTGGAAACTCTTACATTATTTAATCTTCCAGTTCGAGTTTAGCTTGCAGTTCGATTTGAAAGCGTTAAATACGAAGCTATACAATAAGCTTGACGACAAAATGTACGGTTGTTCCTCAAAATGGACGTGGTCCAATAACATTTTGTAAAACGCTATACGTGGACATGACAACAGTTTGGAAAGTTGACGCATCCCGTTTTGCAAATGTATAGTGCGAACCGTCCAATCCGAGCATCGGACCGTCGATAAAAAACTCACAGTGTCAGAAAAATAGTACATCGTAAATGCAATATGTACGCAAGATTGAGTCCGTACGCATCTGAAAATTGTTTCGAGCGTAGATCTGGAGACGTGAATCCTGAACCGTCTACATTAATGTATCTTAGTAGTAACAAAGTACACGGTAAAGTACAGTATAGAATTCGATACGTAAAATTTAGGGAAATGATCAGCGCACACTTTATTTTGGTTGCGCGCAGTCACCCTTACGTCAGCTTGTCCAAGATTGTACATTTGAAGTACACACTGGTACCAAGATAAGTACAGTACCGTTGAGTTTCGACTTGACGGTCAATCCGTTGAACAGTTTTGACTTACGAGATATCGTAACAAACCATAGTTCAAAAGTAGGTGAAAGTAGGCCCATACAATATGCCTATTGTATGTAAAATATACAATATGAGTATATGACCTTAAGACCCATATTGTATGGGTCGCAAAAGGAAAAAAATAGCAACAGGGTTGAGTTGCACATCGATCGATGATTCGTTAGAGAATTAAACGTCATGTCTAAATTTTCAATATTCGGACAATTTTTTTTTTTTCTGTGAGTTTTGACGTTTTTTTTTTAAACCGTGAGATTCGGATGAGATCTAAGAAGATCACATGAAAAGCCCATAACACAACTTACGATAAAGGCGCCGACCAAAGGCATACCATAAAACGCATACTTTTGAACTATGTAACAAACGGTTAAAATTTGCCGCGCTTGTGAACGTCGACCGTCAAAAAATACCAGCAATTCACACGGCCGGCCAAGGTGTACGGTAACAAAGCTGCGACAACCACATGGAAATGGAAGAGCTGCGCGCAATGTCGCAAACCCATTTTCCCACCTAAACCTCCACTTTGAGATCTCAAATAGTGTGGCTACTCCAATCGTCAACTTATACTAATGTGTACTCTAAAATGTACAATTCTCGACGCTGACGCTGACGCTGACGTAAGGGTGACAGCGCGTAACCAAAATAATGTTTGCGCTGATCATTTCCCTAAAGATTTTCTGTATAGTGTTATTTATTCTTGCAAATTTGAAAATACGCATTTTTCGAAAATAGACTATTAGACTGTAACTCCGGTACTGTACTGTAGCTAATGCACAGTACAGTAGATACAAAAGTGTACTGTACTGTAATATATTTAAATGTACGAAAACGCATCTATAGGGTACAATGAGCGGAAATAATAAAGAAACAACAGTACTGTACGGTACCAAGGATTATTCTCGTTACTGACACTGACAGCTGTACGGATGCATTCTTAGGGTACAGTACTATTTCCAATCGTCGATCTCTGATATCGACGGCTACCTCGCAATACTTTGAGAGAATCTGTTGCTTTTGTTGCCAAATCTCGTACTGCCACGTCAAAACGGCTCAATCAATGCTCTCGATTGCGACAATCCTCAAAAAGCTTGGCCTACTGCGACTTCGTATAAGGAAGCAGATTTCTGACACCGTATTTTATTAGCGGTTCAGACAGAGCGTACGATACTCATTTAATGACGAAATAGTGTAAGGTGTCAAACTTGGCGGACCGTGGGGGCTGGCTCGAATATCTATGGAATGAAACCATACGAAGGATGTGGTTTCCCTAATGAAGCTCGTTTCTATAATCACCATGGGTGAGCGAATGGATCGACCTTTATTTGGTGTTGACGTTTGACTTGTGGGGAAATTAACCTGTAGGTGCCGAATTGTAACCAGAAATACAAGGGAGAGATTCCTGGTTACCTATTAATAGCATGTACTAATACTCCAGCAGGCCTATGACCTTTATAGTTATGATTTAGATGAAATTTCTTGTTTTATCTTTCGATCGACATCACCGCTACTTTTGCTTGTGTTAACTACATCGCCTCTTCATGTTGTCCCTCGCCAATTGTCCTAAGGCTCATTCATGGGCGACAGGGCTTTGGCCACGATGCCGAACCAATAGCAGTAACGGAGAAGAAATGAAGCTGGTCTACTTTGTTGGTGCAGAGGTTGGTGCAAATAGCAAAAGGTTAAGCCAACTATCACAGTACTACTACACACCATGGGCGAAGCAGCAATTTTTCAACACTTATCTCACCTTTTTAACTAAATAAAGACAAATAAACCCAAAACCCCACCCACGGAGTATAGGTTACCTAGTAACCAACCAATGCTACATTCTAGAACACCAACATACTTACCTACTATCTCTCAGTAGTCTTCAGGACAGGACTGATATTAAAAAAAAAAACACATGCAACATAACCTATATCATGAGAGCTCAAATTCCCATACATCGTCAACCCTAAAAGTCACAAGATAAGGCAACTGCAGTCAAAAACAGAAGTGGAGAGCGTCCTTGTCAAATAGAAAACCCAACCAATTACTCTTCCTCCCTGCAATCTACTGAACTTTATTTGTAAAGCTCATTTTACGAAAAAGTTTTTGAAAGGAACTTCCAGCTGAACACACTTAAAAATGTGTAGTTTCCAGCCAATCGGGAGGCGTGATTTCATTAAAAAATAATGACAAAATAGAACATGAAATACCCTTTGCTTTCCGATTAAAAAGTGATGAACCCTCTCTCCAAGAGATCCTCTCTCCTCTCCCTCTCCTTCTCCTCCCATCCTCTCTCTCATCCTCCCTTGCCTCCCTCATCCTCTCCCTTCCCTCCCCCCACCCCCAAAATAACTACTCGATATTAACCAGCAGCATCCAGTCTCGAGCCCACTGCACCAGTCTCTACCGATAACATTTTATTTGTTAACCACACTTCACGAAAAGAAAAAAAAGATACACAATGAAAAAAAGAAAAAAAGAAAAAAGAAAAAAACCATTTTGAGTCTGATGCTCTGGACTGACATTCTTTAAAAAAACTAAGATATACATTTTGTCCTTGAACTCGAAACAGAGGGAGGAGACAGATGGCAAAAGGACCACCCGGGACTGCCTCTCACATCCGTACAGTTGTTACAGTAGTCACACCCCTCCAACTGAAACATCTCACATGGAACATACTCCCCTCTCTCCAACTGAAACATCTCAATACTCTCCACCAACTGCAACATCTCACATGGAAAAATACTCTCCTCCAATCGAGACATAACACATGGAAAATACTCAGAGCCATATTGCAATGAGCGGGTGCACCTGCATGAAAATCGCTGCATACAAATTCAATTCCTCTATTGGAGGTTTACAAGAATTCTACAAGAATTTATGGCGCCTGAACTCCCTTTTTTTTCCTCGACTCTCAGCCCATAGCATATTTCTGTGTCCAGTTCCTAGCAGTTGCCTCGTATTTTGCTCTGTCTGTCTTATACATGTGAGCGATTTCTGGGACCAAAGGGTCGTCAGGATTGGGATCAGTCAAAAGGGAGCATATGGAAAGAAGGACCTGTCCATCAAACCGCCCAAAGAAGAAGAATTGGTCAGAAAAATCCTAATAGCCCGTAGTTTACATATGATTTTTGACCTAACCTAGTGACTTGTAAAATAATATAAAGGAAGAACATGAAAAGGAGGACCTATCCATCAAGCCGCCCAGAGAAAAAAAAAAGTGGTCAGAAAATTCAGAACAGCATCATTCTCGTAAAAGTTTGACTGAGCCTAGTGATTTGCACAATAATCGAAAAGGGAGAATATGGACAAAAGGACCTGGCCGGACGGAGAATTGGTCATAGAAATAATAACAGCCCATAATTCTATTACAATTTTGAACAAAGTTACTGACCTGTAAAATAATCTGTAGACATAAACCAGCCATCTACAAATGAAGAAAACCGGCATGCCAGCCATTTCTAAATGAACAAAACTGGAAAGGCTGGAAAATTTATGTGAAACAACACTTGCAAAAAATATACGCTAAAGCTTTGTTTGACTAACAATTGCAGACAACACCTTTGAATGCCTTGAACTACGCAGACGCAAGGTGCATACACCCACTCTAAACATGCTACTTAACATTTAAAAACAAACCAGCACAAGGCATATTCTTGGTCATGTCTTGGTCGACATCTAGTCATGTCCCTTGGTATTCGACAAAATACAGGATAACATAACCCAAGACGATGAAAGACATAGAATATAAGTGAGAATATGCCTATAGCCTGTGGACGCGTCATCCAGAAAGTGATCCTCAAAGAATGAAAGTTAGTGCGCAGAAAAATGAGATTTTAGGGAAAGAAGATTTTAGGAAGAAATTCTTACTTTAGAGATGGTAAGGGCCGGACTCCATTGCTCTTTCAAAATATCCAGACAGATACTGCCATTACTGTTCACATTAGGATGGAACACTTTTGTCCGAAATGCCACCTACATAAGACAAAAAGTGACCACAAAAGACTATCAACCAAATGAACCGTGTCCATTTTTCACAAGAACGGCACAGACTTCCAAAAGGAAAATCCTCCGAGCAAATAAAAATAAATCCTAAAATCTAATCTTAGGACATCCTCTCGCAATAATCTGGAAGATTGTATAATCTGATTCCTTACCTAACTGCCAATCATGCAGTTAATAATGTTTGAAATGCTCAGCAACCTCAAACAACACGCAGTGAATCCACAGAGAAAAACGTCTATACTTCATAAAATATACTCATGCCTGTCCTACTTGGACAGAAGTGACAGAGAGAGAGCGCGACTACAAGGCCACGAAGTCTGCTTATGATTATGGATATAGTCACGGTTATAGACGAAGTTACAGATAAAAACATCTACTGAAGAAAAAAGTCAACAATAATATTGTCAACAACTTAAGTTTACGAGAAACTACAAAAATTTTCCACAATTGCGTAATGAAACAGCCTGTCAGGTATTCCCTTATCCTAAGACAATCATTCAGAAACCTTATGAAATGGTACAGTAGGAACAACATGTGCTATCTTCCATATGTATGAGCATAAGTATAACATGCAATATAATAAGAATCTTTCTAACGGCAACTGAAAGCTTCCAAAGGAAACTATGTACTTCCAAATGAAGCTGTATGCTTTCAAAGGCGACCTTTATACTTTCAAAGGCACTTAAAGGCACTTAAGTTAGAGGCATTATTTCAAACCCTAACAGGGAAAAAAACCTGAAATTTCTGGAAAAAATTAAAGACCCTAGATTAATGCCGTAGCCATTACAGAAAGTAAGTCTTACACCTGAAAACAAGCAAAATTGAAACCTACCTTAGGGGGCTTGAATGGATAATCAGGAGGAAAATGAATAGTAACCAAAAATACCCCACCAGCATATGGACTATCTGGTGGTCCCATAATAGTTGCTTGCCAGTGAAACATATCTTCAGCAACAGGTCCTGTTTCATCCACATCAATCAAATTGATTAAGTCATGATTAACACGCAAACAACTCAGAAACTTTGCAGAAACTGATAGATCAGATTTTTGAAGAGACTGACAAAACCTTGCAACGACTGACTGACAGAACTTTGAAGAAACTGATCAGACCTTTGCGAGAAATTCACAATAATTGACAAACACTTAGACGAAACTGACCAAAACTTTGCAGAACCTGACAAAACTTAGCAGAAACAGAAGATATTTGCAGAAATGGCAAAATTTTGCAAAAACTGAGAGACAACCGCGGAAATTTGACGGAACTTGTCGCAAACTGAAAAAATATGCAATAGAAAACAAGCAAAATCGAAAGAACATTTGACACTATTGCAAACAGGCTTTCCAGTCCTTACCTGCACTGCAAGACGTTGGAGGATCCTTTTGAAGATCTTTCAACTCTTTTAATATCCTCTTCGAAGCCATCCTTACAAAACAGGGAGAAACTCGGAAACCCTAACTTGCCTCAGTATGTAACAAAAAGCTCAAAAGAGAGAAGGAGAGAGAGAGATAACAGTTGCGAATATAATAATTAGCAATTTGCTAGCCCAAGAATCTGATGAAAATTCGCCGTTCAAAAAAAACGCAAACAAAAAATCAACTGGATTTGGCAAGGTAAAGAACTGTAAGACTCAGGAGAAAGAAATAGAGGAGAAATTCTGTTACAAAAAAGTTGGAAAGCTCTCGATGACTGGAGAGCATTCACCAAAGGTTTCCCTCCGGTTACAAACAAACAGGCTGTTATACGGAACCGAAACGGGAATCAAATAGCCGAGAAGAGCGTACTATAAATAGTGTAGATCCTGTCTGGATGTTGACAACGTATTTGAAAATGTGAAGATTTAATGTGCCAAAACAATTGGAAATACTATATTTGTAAAAGCGCCCACCTAACAAGTATTTCACGTATAGTACGAATACAGCATATAGCGTTTCCCATTTGTTTTCGCACGTTAATCTTATGGTGCGAGCACTGGTGGAAACTCTTACAGTACAGTACTGTACATGTGGTTGAGCTTCGTACTGTATACGCTGCTGAACCTTTTCCACTAGGCTTCCTTCCCGTTACAAACAAGCAACCTGTTACACGGAACGAACACGGTAGGCTGCGAAGAAAGAAAGCCAAACCGTAAATAGCATGCGTCCTGTATCGATGCTGACAACAGAGTTTAAAAGTGCGAAAACAGTTGAAAACGCTACAGTATATGTTACTTTCTATGTACTATACGCGTGTTTTTTGTTTTTTGCGTGTATACTTCGCGTATAGTACTGAATCACTCCATTTAGGGTTTCCGATGGTTGTCCAACATTTGAACCATGGTTGTCGAGACCACAGTATTTAAAATCAACGACTGGTCCCCAACAGCCGCGTCCGATGTATGAGTCAAACTTTTTTCTTTTTTTTCCATAACCGAACGGCAACAGGAGCGGAACATAGCAGAAAAGTACAGCAGGCTCGTTTTAGCGTGTTCACGGAATACCGTACCGTGTTAAATACCCACACGAAATTGTGGTATATGCTGCCGGCGATCACCGAACAGATATCGACCTCACTATTTTATGTACGGAATCGATTTGATTTGCATTAATGTTAAAAAGACGGCAGCGGTACAGTAGAGTCGTGGAGAATAACTGTAGGTTATCCCGAGGAAACGGCGGGATCCGGACGTATACCGTGCGTAGTGGACTGAGCGTCTATTGGTTGAAAAACGTCAGTACGGACCTTGGGCGTCCTCGGGAGTCCGTACCTCAAAAATTTGAAGGTGGACCTCGGCCGTCAGCCTCAGTACGGACATTGTGCGGACGGCCCGAGGTTCGTACCGAGATAAGAGGACGCTCAGGCCACTACCTGGAATCGAGCTTAATATTCGTTCCAAATAAACTACACCGTGTATTGCTATTAGTGCTAATATTTTTACGCCGCTTAAAGCATCTTTTCTCCGTACACACTTGTCCGATTTTCAATTTGAGACCGCCAATCGGAAGGCTGAGAATCTTATGTTTCAATTTTGACCGTCGGTATTATAATCCGACATGTGTGTACGGAGTAAAGTTGTTTTGCGAGACGAAAAAATTATCAGCACAATTAGCGATACACGGTGTACAGTACAGTACAGTAACGCACGCATACATATTCTACTGTACTTCTACAATCGTGTTTATACAATATCGATGCAATCTGGATGAAATCGGTATTCATCTAGACACCTAGTGAAACTAATGTACAGGTACTGTACTGCACAGTTGTCTCACACGAAACCGCGTTGAATATTTGTTTTTTTCCGGTGACAATCGCTGACGTCCAGAACCTGTACTGGATATATGCCGATTTTGGCGATACATCTGAGTCGCGAGCGATGGAAAAACAGTCTCGGGAAATCCATGGAGGAAGCCATGTCTATAGTTGGAAAAGAAGTCAAAGGCCGAAAAAGAGTCACGGATTCCGAACTGTAGAAATTAAAGGTTATTTTAGTATTTTCTAGGTTTTGTAAAATGCAGAAAAGAAGCAAAGGCAGTCTGCCTCTAACTCCTCTCTCCAGCTCCCACACTTGTCGTAGTCACTGAGAGTTGGAGAGGGAGATAGAGCCATGGCCGCCTATGCTATCCCGACGGGGATAGATACTAGGCTAGTAGATTTTACCAAAATATATTTGACGGGCCCAAGATTTGAACCGGGAACCTACCGTCCATCAAAGTAGCAAGTAACCAGCCTTAGCTAACTAGTCTAAACCAAATGTATAGCGTATGATAGTTGTTTAAATCTTTACACGTTGGCTATCTTCATTCAACGGGATATTTAGACATAGATACAGTTTGTAATGTACGGCGTACGGCACATCCGAAACGGATACCGCGCATTTTGTTTCAAAGGCGAAACAAGTATTGCGCAAGTATTTATGACGGCCACGATTGTAATCCGGCTTGATCGGACGGCCACCAAGCATGCCGAGATCGCGCAATAGGTTTTTGGCAGTTTGCGGTCGACGTCACATCAATCGCCACGTGGCACAATCACATTGGATTACGGCATCTCCAGGGATTCTAAGAACGAATCCAAAAATGACATGTGTTGACTTTTGGCCATGTCGTACAATGGCCGTATATAAAGTACAACGGCACGTGTACCTTCATGTACAATACACTATTATGATTGGTGCCGTACTTCACTAGATAGAGTTTTAGAGAGAGATAGGACTTAGAAAAATTTGATAGACTGTACCTTCTCTCCCAGAGAGCTGCTGTACAAAAAGGTCAACTTTGACCTTCATAACTTACTACTCAGGGGAGCAAATTCAGAGATTCTTTTTGCTATCGACTTGGAGGAGTCTTGCCTTTACAAGGGTAAAGGTGGTTAGAGTTTCTGTCTACCAAGGTGGCAGTTATTCTTGCTGAAACACAAAGGGGTTAGGGTTATCCTAGAAGCTTCATGTGAGCTGCCTACACTGAGGTCCTATGGAGGTCTCATAATCGCAGGTTATTGGCCCACCATCTAGGGTGCCCATATTCAATGGAGCTAGCTTCATATACTGGGAAAGTATGATGACACGAGCTCTATGTGAGAAACGCTTTAAGGGAATAGTGAGTGGACGGGTGAGGCGTCCATCCTGTCTTATCATACCTCCGAGGTTTACAAGAGGCAAATTCACTAGAGATGCAGATCCATCTTCAACGGAGGAGACAAAGGAAGGAGAGGCGGTGGACAAAGGAAAGGAGAATGAGACAGTCACACCAATAGCAACAAGTTCGACATTCATGTCACGAATTGCGAGAAACGAGGAGAATGATATCGATACCTGGGACTACAACAATATGGCGGCTAAGCACTTCATCCTACGCCATCTTACTCAAGGGCTTGCATCTCCTCATTTGCAGGTAGAGAGGGCATCCGATCTTTGGGTGGCTCTCATAGAGATGTACCGAAGTGGTACGATTTAGCAACAACTATTGGCTGATCAGAAAATTAAAGAGTATGTATACAAAGGAGGGAACATGTTAGATTTTTGCAATGAGCTTGCTACACTTTTCATGGAAGTAGAGAGTGGTGGAAAAGTATTTAGTGAAAATGAAAAGGTTAACTGTTTGCTGATGAAGTTACCCGATGAGTTCGAGTACATAGTCAACCGTGTGCAAAACTTGCCGGACTCAAGGTGGATATGGAACTCAGTGGTAGGGATGATTCTTGTTCGGGAGAATACGATTGAGATCCGAAGGGGAGGAAAGAGTGGGCAAGCCTTGGCAGCTACAACCGATTGGAGGAACAAGGATTCCCGAAGACCGGTCGGAAACTATGGGGGGAGGGGCAAAAATATTAGACCGAGGAGTTCGGACCAAGGACTCCCAAGGGTTTGTGCCATTTTTGTAAGAAACCAGGGCACTATATGGCTGAATAAATTAAGTTAACCGAGCTGTGGTTAAAGGAGGGGCAGACCAGTAAATCCTCGAGAGGAAAGAAAAAGGCCCTTGTGACACACGTATATGAGGCAGAATCCGAGGACGAGGACGATGAACTCCTATTGGATGAGGAGTTGAAAGCGAAAAACGAGGTCGAAATTCCACGAAAGCAGAAATGTGCCTTCGGTGGATTGAAAGGTGAAGCATGCTGGATTGTAGATTCAGGTACATCCATGCACATGTGTAAGGATAAACACATGTTCACTAAGATAAGAAATATTCCCAGCGTAGAGATAGAGTACGGGGATGGGAGGATAGTCACTTCTACTCTTGTAGTACCGGTAGATTTAAAAGTGTTAGTAGAAGGAAAGACATCTATTGTTACATTCTCCGATGTATTGTTTCTTTCGGAGCTGAACAAAAACCTCATCTCTACGTCTGTATTAGATGATAAGGGTTTTGATATTAACACTAAGAAAGGAGTCTTTACTGCTAGTTTTGAGGAGGAAGTTTATTTCACTGCTAAAAAAGGTAGCCAAGGGATGTTTAGGCTGATTTAAACCAATGTAAACAAGAAACTTTATTATGCTGGTGTTCATGATATAATGTTGTGGCATAAGAAGCTTGGGCATGTGAATCTTGATAAGTTAAGAGAGATGAAAAAGATGGGAGTAGTGGAAGGGATTTAGTTTGGTGAGAGTGAGAATCTAAATTATTGTAGTGGATGTGCTCAAGGTAAAACACACAAGTTACCCTTCCAAAAAAGTGTCACCTATAAGGGAGAAAAGATCATAGATTTAGTACATAGATATATTTTGGGACCCGCCAAAGTGCCTTCACCCGGGGGGAAGAGATTTATGATGACTATCACTGATGATAGGTCTCGGTATTCCAAGGTGTATTTTTTGAAAAATAAGTCAGAGGCTCAAGAATGTATTAGACAAAATAAAGCATGAAGTGAAAAACTCCATGAAACCCCAATCAAGGGAGTAAGGAGTGACAATGGTGGAGAGTATAGCTCTAACCAGTTTAGGATTTTTTGAGGGAAGATGGAGTCCAACACCAAAAGACAGTTCTAGAAAATCCATAACAGAATGGGGTAGTTGAAAGATTAAATAAAACACTTAGTGATAGTGCTAGAAGTATGTTGTCTAAAAAGAATATAGGAAAAAAGGATTTGGGTCAAAGCGATGAACTGTGCTAATTACCTCAAAAATTGAGTTCTTTCTTTAGCGCTAAAAGGCCAAACACCTTATGAGAGATGGACCGGCCAAAAACAAGACAAATCCCACTTAAAGGTTTTCGGCAGTCAAAAGTTCAGTCTAGATACAGGTCGGTTTAACTGGAAGCTAGATCCTAAAGGAAAACCGGGGTACTTATTAGGATATGATGAGAATGTCAAAGGATACAGAGTTTATGATCTAAAAATGGAAGATATAATCTTAGTAAAACATCTAGTAGTTATGGATGAAGGAAAGTCTGTGGATCCCTTCAAGTATTCAAAGTAAGTAAAAATCAGACTTGAGTCAGAAAATTCCGATAACTTTGAGCTTCCTTACTATCCTAGTTTCAGAGAAGATGACATTCTTACATGTACAAATCAGACCGAGAAGGACTCGGCCGTGGAAATTTCAGTGACAACTCTACCAGAAGCGGAAGACGTGGTGGAAATTGATTTGGAATCAAGGGACAGGGGAGAAGCCGAGATTGTTCGAAAGAACCCACATGAACCATCTATTCCGGCTACGGATTTTGAGTAAGGAAGGAAAAGTAGCAAAAGGCGGCAAAAAAAACAGGTTAATAATAAGGTGTCAAAACTATCTCATCCGGATGAACCTCAAACTTATGGAAAGGCGATGAATTGTCTAGAAACGAACCAGTGGAAGATAACCATCAATGAGGAGATGGCATCAATTATGGCAGTTGATACTTCGGAGCTGGTGGATTGTCCACCAAATCGAAAACCAATCGATTTGAAATGGGTGTTCAAATTAAAACTGAACCGAGATAACACCATTGAAAGCTACAAGGCCCGGTTAGTGGCTAAAGGATCCACACAGAAGAGGGAATCGACTTCGAGGAAACCTTTGCCTCGATCGTCAAATTTCCCTCCATCCGCATACTTCCCAATTTGGCAGCAGCGAAAGACATGGAGGTCACCAGATGGACATCAAGACAGCCTTTTTGCATGGAGAATTGGAAGAAAAGATCTTCATGCGACAGCCCGAAGGAATTGTGGAGCAAGGAGAGGAGAGTAAGGTATGGCGGCTGATTAAATTTCGTTATGGTTTGAAACAAGCGCCTCGACAGTGGAATAAGAAGCTTGATGAGTTTCTTACAGGTCTGGGATATATCCGGATCAGCTCAGATCACTCAATCTATGTTTTTGAAGATGAGGAAGGTATTGTTTTTATTGCAATTTATGTTGATGATTTGCTTCTTCTTAGTAAATCAATGGACAAAATATATAAACCAAATACTGATCTTAAAGGGAGATTTGAGATGAAGTATATGGGGGATGTAAGATATATTTTGGGAATTCAAGTAGAAAGAGACCGAGAAAGAAAGATTATAAGACTAACTCAAAAAGAAGCAATAGGTAACATGTTGGAAAAGTTTCATATGGATAAGGCTAATGGGTGTTCTACTACAATAGAGTTGAACAAGGGAAGTGAAAGGAGTGTGGAATAAGGAGTCATAATCTAAGATGAGGAATTAGGTTCGGAAGAACAGAAGTTCATGCAGACTGTTCCTTACAGGCAAGTAGTGGGAAGCCTAATCTATTTTATGAACTATACCGCACCGGATCTGGCTGCAGCTGTAGGAGTGTTGAGTAGAAGTCTAAATGCTCCCACTAAGAGAGATTGGGAGGCAGCTAAGAGAGTCCTTAGATATCTAATAGGAACTAGGGATCTATGGTTGCATTTGGGTGGAGGGAATACTGACATCACTACTTGGAGTGATGCGAATTATGGTGATGCTTCGATGAGGAGATGTCCTTCTGGATATGTATTGTATGTGGTTGATGGAGCTTGTTGTTGGAGTAGCAAACAACAAAAGGTTATTGCTCAGTCCACCATGGAGGCTGAGTATACGGCCTCTTGCTTTGCAGTAAAAGAATTGATGTGGGTCGAGTCTTTGCTTGGTGAGCTTGGTCACCTTAAGAGTGGTGTGCTGAATTTTTTTTGTGATAATCAAGCAGCAATCGCTATTGTTGCCAATCCTAAACATCATTTTAAAGCCAAACACATAAGCTTTGTAAAAAAAATGGTAGAAAACCAAATAATCAGTTAGAGTATAGACCAGATAGCGAGATGGTAGCAAACTTGATGACCAAACCTGTGCCTTCCCCTAAGCTAATTTTCTACAAGGGAGAAGTGTGGTCTGAAATTAAAAAGTGACTAGAAAATAAGGGGAGTGTAGAAAATAATGGTTTCTTTTAGTATTTTCTAGGTCTAATATGAAATGTAGAAAAGACGTCGAGGCAGTCTACCTCTAACTCTTATCTTCAACTCCCACACTTGTCACAGTCACTGAAAGGTTTAAGAGGGAGCTAGAGCCATGGCTGCTTCTGCTGTCCAAAGAGAGACAAAAAGTTATTGTTGAAAAGAGGTAATTAATAGTTCATTTCTATATTTTAGTTATACTTTAAGGAGAGAGAGATTGAGGATCAAAGGCACGCCATGGCTGCCGCCATATTTAGAGAGTGGCAGATTTTGAGGTAGATGATATTTTGCCAGAATATTGCATAAGTTCGGATTTAAACCTGCGACCTCTAGATTTTATATAGCCGGGCGCCTAAACCATTAAGGCGCAACAAAACGATACACGTGACGGATTTCAAATATATATAAACATTAACAAACCGATTAATTTTTACCAAACTAACGGAGGAACAATTCATGCACGTACGCGAATCTGAAACGTGTAAAATATGTTTTGATCGGACAGCCAACATTCTAGCCGCCACCCAAAGTGAGCTTTTGGCGGCATTTGGAGATAGCGTCACACGATGCCACTTGGCGTTGCATTATTTCATACCAGAGAAGTTGGGAGGAGGAATCATGACTCCCAATTTGAGAGGTGTTACCTTGTAGACTATGTTATACAATAGACGTACAATAAGTACATCGCCCATTGTACCTTCTTATACTATATAGTGTTCCTATTGGAATAGGGTTTAGTAGTAGGTAGTCGTGAGAAGGCAGACCAAGACTTAGTGATATTGAGGTACCTCTCTCTAAGAGAGCTAGTAAATATAAAGGTCATTTTTGACCAACCATAACTTACTGCTCACGAGAGAAAATTCAGAGATTCTTTTCGCTATAGACTCAGGGGAGTCTTGCCTTCACAAGGGTGAAGGTGGTTAGAGTTTTTGTATGTCGAGGTGACAAATATTCTTGGTGAAACACAAAGGGGTAAGGGTTATTTTCGAAGCTTCGTGTGAGCTACTTACTCTGAGGACCTAAGGAGGTCTTAGAGTTGCACGTACCCGTACTTCTTTGTACATTTGCGTACTGTCTTCTTACATTTTAGTACTTTTAGAGATATTATGGGGGGTTTGATGAATTTTAGGGTACATTCTCTGCATTCTCATGTATTTCTTTTAAACAGTCTGCTTTTATTCGTACATTTACGTACACTGTCTGTTTTTTTTTTTTCGTACATTTGACTATTATTATTTTGAGTGTTTTAAGGTATATTTTCGTTTTTTTTCTTATCTTTCACTTATACAGACTTTTATCTTTTGCACATCTACGTAGAAGGTTTGTATATTTTAGTACTTTTAGGGTTATTGAAGGGGGGAATTTAGGGTGTTTAGGGTACTTCCTTTGCATTTCGTTCATTCTGGTAAATTACAGTATAATTGCCTTACATTATTCATACTCTTAGGTTTTTTAGGGTGCACCTTTCGTACAATGCCGTACATTTCCATATGTTTCTTATACGTTGTAGGATTTTTTAGGTTTAAGGGGACGGTTTCCGTACGTTTCGTACGTCCTACAGTGAAAACTAACGAATAATATGAAAGTAACAAATACTTCATAAAAATCATAAAAAAAAAGTCGAAATCCCTACGAATTGGAAAACTAGGTTTTTTTTTCAAAATTTTCAAATTCCTAATTAGTGTAAATCACTGTAATTATTCCTATACGCTAAAGAAACCTGTACGTTAATAGCGATTAGCGTTGTAGTGTCAAGACCATTAGCCGCCCTATTTAAAAAATGCGCCTTTGTGTCACAAACATTTTGGATGCCCGAAACTTCTTGGCCATTTGAAAGTTAGCGTGAAGCATAGTTCAAAAGTAGGCGTTTCTATTGTAGGCTTTCAGTAGGCACCTTTATCGTTAGTTGTGTTATGGCTTTTTATTTGATCTTCTTAAATCCTTACTTTGATTAACGACCGTCCGATCGTCCAAATCTGACGATAGTCCTATCGTAAGTTGTGTTATGGGCTTTTCATGCGATCTTGTTAGATCACTACTTTTATCAGCGCCTGTCTGATTGTCCAAATCTGACGGTTCAAATAAAAAATACCTCAAAACTCATAGAAAAATAATTTTTTTGCCGACATAACCCAATATAGAGTACTTAAATCAATTAGAGTAAACTTTTGTGAAAATATTCTATCACATAAATTAGAGTTCATTACTCTAATTGTTTTTTTTGGTTTTTTTACTCTAATTTTTTCATTACTCTAATTACGATTCGCGGTGTACAGTACAGTACACCGCGACTCGTAATTAGAGTAATATACCCGGATTCTGTCACCCCAAATTTTGACTCTATCACTATAAATAGAGTACATTATTCTAAATTATTATTTACGTTATTTAAGCTACTTTTTGAATGAGCGTTAATAACTCTAATTCAGTGTTGTTTTAAATAGTGTTGCGTACGGTCGGTGTTTGATCGTGCAAAATTGTACTTTATTAAGTAAAAAAGTACAAATAGTGATTTAATACAGGCCGTTATCATGTAACTGCGTTTTAACAATCCGCATAGTGCAAACGTCATAGTGACGATAAACTGTATGTTTTGTCAGATTCTGTACGAATACCTATTTTACTGTAGAGATATTCAGCGCGTCAAATTAGAATACTTCAATAAATAAGAGTAAATTCCTTTTTGAAAAAGTTCTATCACACAAATTAGAGTTCATAACTCTATTTTTTTTTTCTCTTTTTTTACTCTAATTACGATTCGCGGTGCCTAATTTTTTCATTACTCTAATTACGATTCGCGGTGTACAGTACACCGCGAATCGTAATTAGAGTAATGAAAAAAATAGAGTATAAAAACTAAAAACAAAAATTAGAGTAATGAACGCTAATTTATGTGATAGAGCTGTTTCAACGATGAAGTTTACTCTAATTTATTTAAGTATTCTATTTTGGCACGCTAATATCCTCTACTGTAAATAAGGTATTCGTACAGAATTTGGCAAAACGTACAATTGATCGTCACTATGACGTTTGCATTACGCGGTTTGTTAAAACGCAGTTACATGATAACGGCCTGTATTAAATCATTATTTGTACTTTTTTACTTAATAAAGTACAATTTTGCACGGTCAGAGGTCGTCCGTACTCCACACTATTTAAACAGAACCTATATTAGAATTGAAAACGCCAATTAAAATTTACCTTAAATAGAATAATAAAAAAATTAGAATCATTTACTCTATTTCATGTGATAGGGTCGAAATTTCGAGCGACCGAATTAGAGTAATTTACTCTAACTACGATTCGCGGTGTACTGTACATTACAGTACTGCACCGTACTGTATTGACAAAATGCACCGCAAAATTAGGTAACGCTGCAATGGACTCATCCCACGGTACACCTGTACTGTAGCGTAACCTGCCCACCGACAAAACTCTGCACGTCCGACAGAAATATACATGAAGATTATCGACGTGATTCGAAAGATTCGAAAGCTTGTCAAGATTCGCAAGAGATTGCCTGCCATCGTGTGCCCACTACTGGGGAAATTGCATTAGTTATTTTTGTTTTTTTCGTGTCATTCTTTTGACTCTACCTAAATTATACGTTGTAACAATCTGCACATTTTTTTTTGAATCTGTACATTTTACTGCAATATCGGAAAAATGTGACGTGGCAACTTTTGGGGCTGCTTTTGTTGGGATTCACGACAATGTTCGGTCGCAACTTTCCTTGGCTGAAATCATCCGTCAGTCTTTACCAACACTATTTGACGGATTATATCACAATCTGCCACGTATACTCAGAATTAGTACTATGCATTCCGATTTAGGTTCACACTAAACAAATCCTCAACCCTGAAAGAAATATTAGTACACCGCGAATCGCTATTAGTGCTAATGTTTTTTTCGGCGCTTTAAACATCTTTTCTCCGTACACACTTGTCGGATTGTCGATCTGAGGATGGCGATTGAAAGGTAAGATTCCCAGCTTCCGATTGGCTCTCTAAAATCGAAAATCGAACAAGTGTGTACGGAAAAAAGATGTTTCAAGCGGCGAAAAAGTTATCAGCACTAATAGCGATGCACGGTGTACTGTACAGTACAGTACAGTACATTACTGTACTGCACTGTACTGTACTGTATTTTACTTTTTAGGAAATCAAAATCCTATGACGGTTTCGAAACAAATAGTTTGTCGAAAGTCGCACATTTAATGAAATTCGTCTGTTGCGAAGGCGACAAAGTTTTCAACTTCATAGACTGACGGACTTTGTCTTTTGCGGCGAGAGGAAAAATCAAAGAATAGGAACGTAGTCGTCGAAGAGGGAGGAGGAGAGGGAGGAGGAGAGGGAGGAGGAGAGAGAAGGTAAGTCGAGGGCGAGGGAGAGGGCGAAAAGGAAGGGAGAGAGGGAGAGAGAGAGAAGAGAAAAATAGAGTTGAAAAGAATAAAATTTGATGATGGGGATGGGAGGAGAGGGAAGAGGGCGGAGAGGGAAGGAGGGGGCTGAGGGAGTGAGAGGAAGAGAGAGAGGAAATGATGGGAGAGGGAGGGAGTGTGAGGGAGGGAGAGGGGGAGGGAGAGGGAGAGAAGGAGTGAGTGGGAGTGAGAGAAGGGGGGAGAGGGAGAGGAAGAGAGGGAGGGAGAGGGAGAGAGAAAAGAGGGAGAGAGAGGGAGAGAGATAGAGAGTGAGGAGGGGAGAGAAGGAGTGGGAGGGAGTGAGGGGAGGAGAGAGGGGGATCTTAGAGCGAGAAACAGAGGGAGTGAGAGGGAGATAGAGAGGGAGCGAGAGAGGGAGAGAAGTTCCGTGATTATGGATGTGATGTGATGTGTTTCCTTTCCTTTTTTTTTGTTCTTATTTTTTTTCTGTTTTTTTTTTATTTTTTTATTTTTTTTTAGCCTAATCTCAGTCCACCTCTTTCCATCTCAATCCCAACTCATAAAACAAGTTAACTTTACTTTTACCCTAATTTAAAAAAAAAACACTAAAAGGAAAACACTAAAAAAAAAATGAATTATTGTTTTTTGTGATTCTTTTTGTTAGTGTCTCTCTCATCTTCTTCTGGGTTTTTGGGATACTATTTTTGTCTTTTTTTTCCAGGTTTAAAATTTTAAATAGCACATTTTCTGGGGACATCGGAAAATGTCAGAGGTAATATTGTTGTTAAAAAAAGTATATTAAATAATAATTTAGAATACTAAACTATTGCTGTAGTATATTTTTTACTTTTTAAGCTAAACATAAAATGTTTCATAAAATAAGTTTAGTAAAGAAATCTTGTAAAGAATCGCGGAAGTCCACTCTATTTCATGTTTTCCAACAAAGTAAATAAGTATATATCTATGCTCTACAGTAAATATGTAGATCATACAAAGATTCAATTTTCGGTTAGGATTAGTTCTTTCTCAAAATAAATCATAGATATTTCCTGGAGTTTTTCTAATTGTCTTTTCTCCTTTCATGTACTTTTCTGGGATGGTTGAAATAAACTATTCATTAATTGATGTTTTGTTGTTTATCCGTTTTAGAACCGGCAAAACTTTTAAGTTCCATTCTTTAATGTTTTTCAAAAAAAAAAAATTTACATTTTGTAGTCATGTTCGCACGAATAAGTTAGGTCTTTGTAGTAAGGATAATTATAAAAATGGAGATGCTTAACTAAGTGCCATTTTCTGTACTAATTTTTTTCTCTTCTAATGCTCAATTCGTTTTTTTTTTTTTTTTTTTTTTCTTTGGGGCTCTTTCCAGACTCAATATTCCAGTTTAGAAAATGGCAATATACTTGAGAATTCGCCAGTTTCAAATTTCCAAAAGAAGGACGTAACCGTAAAAAGACTTATTATCACTACTTCGCTTCTGATTCTCATAGGAACAAGTTTATTTCTTTTTTTCGCACCAAAATCTTTCTTCCAATTTCCAAAATTATCAATCTCTTCTCAACAAAGAGTGTCACTGCTCGAATCGAGTTCTGACTCCACTTCTTTGTTGGGACTTGAAAAGCATTTGGAGTGTGTTGAACCTCTAAGAGATCGCTCAATTCTCTCGAATTGGACGGGAAAGTTAAAGATGTCGGGACTTTTATTGTCGACAGTTTAACTGTCGGAAATCGAGACTTATTTTTAAAAAGTCATCGGCACAAAAACATTATCCAATCCGCTGAAGATCTTCATGAACGATTGCGCAAGCATCGACGATGTGCGACAAATGTCACATTACCAACTGTCGGTATATGCTCCTTACAACGAGACACTGGTCCGTTTGTCCAAGAATGGTTGTCTTTTTGTTTGCTGCACGGAGTATCGAAGATTTTTATTTATGAGAATTCTATCCCGAATTCAATGTCGTACAATCATTTTCGATACGCCGTGAAGCCGTTTGTCGAAGCCGGATACGTGGTTGTACGAGACTGGGAAGATAGTCACAACCAAAACGGGGCAAACAACGATTGTCTCCGGAGAGCGAAAGATTCCATGGATTGGTTGGCGTTTTACGATTACGACGAATACCTAATTGTTAAAGAGCCTGGACCGGCCTGTTTACCCGAATTTTTAAATGGTTACAAGGAGTTTCCCGGATTGGTCATAAAGTGGCGAGTTATGACTCCTCGAGGTGTCGTCCGACAAGATTTTAATAAACTGTTTTTGGAACAATATTTATGGAGCGATTTGTCGATGAGAGAAGGAAAATCGATTTTACAAACCAGGTTTGAGATTTTTTTAACACATGTACATGTCCTTCACTTTCAAGATGGACGTAGTTTGGTTTGTCCAAACAAAGAATTGTGTCCTTCTCATGATTATACAGAGAATCCTTATGAATTTGCTGAGCTCCGTCATTTTTGGGGCGCGGATTGGGGATTCACTTTTTTTGTTAAGATATGTGGTGGAAGTCCAAAACAGGGCTTTATCATAGAATGGAGCTCGCTTTACAGTACCTTGTTACTGACTGTTGTTCAAAAGTTGAAGGAAAAACAAGAAAAGAGGTCAGTCTTCGAGCATTTTTGTTTGGCGAATCATAATTGTATAGATGAGAAGATCAAATCTTTTTTTATTTTTTTATTTTATTTTAGTCTAGATAGTAAAGATAGTGTCATTCATTTCAGCAGATAAGTTGAGGATTATCAGAGTTAGAATAACCTCGAGGCATTGGACGTTTGCAAAAACTTCCATTAATTTGATCGATTTTCTTATTGGTTTTTTTCAATTGTTTGTTTGAGGTTAAGGATAATTCTACTAGTAATTAATTACCTAATGTCAATGTCACCATTTTAACTATGTTATAAATAATATTCCATAGCTTGGAATGTGAAGTTGAAGTCAGTATTTTGCACATTTATGTGAAAAAAATTCACGGACCTTTTCACTATTCATCTCTAACTGCCTCCTTGTTTTTCTAATCATTTTTTTTTCTTCGTTTCTTTTTAATTTTCCATTTTTTCCCTATTGATCTCCTCCATTTCCCTAACCACCATCGCCTTCTTCTCTTTCTGATCTCCCTTTTTTTTGAGCTATTTTCTTCAATCAGTTTTCTTTAATCTACTTTTTCCATCATTTTTCATTCATTTTTTTTTACTTTTCCTTTCATTTTCTTTCACATTTCCCTCTGGATCCACCCCAATTTGTCCATTTTCATCACCGAAGTCGACGATCTTTTTGTTTTTCCTCAGCCGTTTGTTTCTTTTCATTTTTTTTACTTTTTTTTTTTTCATTTTTTGTCATTTTTTCCCTCTTGGTCTCCTCCATTTTTCCCAATAATTCTTCACGGTTTTAATCATATCAAGAGAACCCATCAGTTTTTTTTTTCACTTGCACAATTTCTTGATTTTTTTCCCTTTTTTTTATTACCACTCCTCCATTTTCTCCCATCACCCTTTTGCTTTCCTTTTCCTTTTTTAATTTCTTAATTTTACTTTCTGTATTTTTCCCCTCTTTATTTTTCACTCTATTTTTATTTTTTCTTCCCTCGTTTTTTGTTTCTTTTTTCTTTCCCTCATTTTTTTTAATCACGTCTCCTCCATTTTCTCCCTTCACCATCTCCATCTCATCTTCCTGATCCCCTTTTTTTTGAATCATATTCTTCAATCAAAACATAATAATAATAATAATAATAATAATGATAATAATACTAATTATAAAACTGACTACTTTTTCAATTTTCTTTTTCAATCATTTGTTTTTCATTTCCTTTCATTCTTCTCCTCTGAATCCGTCGGGGATCTTTCTGTTCTCCCTATTTTTTTGTTTTTTTGTTCAATTTTTTTTTTGAGCTTTTAAATAAAGCAACAGGATTCGTATATATATTTCTGTATAATGTAATAGTAAATAATTTTCTTTTCCTAATTTTTCTCACCGATCTCAACCTATAATGCTTATAATACCCAACTTGCATAATATTGTTGGTTTTTCATTCGGAGAAAATAGGAGTTTAGATTTACAATCCAATCCAATGGAGCAATATGACAGCCCTTTGTTATTTTCACCTCTCCATTTAAACTACAGTCACCTCATTTGCTATATATGTATATTCGTGTACGACGAATATTCGAAACGAATATTGGGATCTCCATTCGTTTGTTACATTCGAATATTAGGAACATATATTTGTCGGTTACGATAAGTTAAATATAGTGAGAGTTAAGATGGTATAAATCGACCATTCTGATGACTTTAGTCAACAACAATCTAAAAATAGAAGGTAAATTTTAAAATATAGTAAATCTTGATCTTGATTGATTTGTTTATTTTGTAATTTCTTTGATGTGGGAGAGTGAGAATTAACTTAAAGGTGAGAAAAAGAAAATAATGTAACCCAATTGAGGCAAGAAAGGATAAAGAGTTGAGGTGAAAGAATAGTGAAAGGGGAAAGGGAAAAATGTGATTGCCGGCCAAAAAAAAAAACGACTGCCCGCCAAAAAAACAGCTGACTGCCTGGCAAAAACTAAAGCCTAACTAAAAAAATAAAAGGGAGACTGACTGCCCGGCGAAAAAGGAAATCCGATTGCCCGGCGGAAAAAAAAAATGCTGATTGTCGCGCCAAAAAACTGACTTCCTGGCAAAAACAAATCCGAATGCCCGACAAAAAAAAAATGACTGCCCGGCACTCACGCACGAAGCCAATCACAAACGTCGAAAGAATCGTGAAAGGAACGTCACGTCACGATGGCCGCGTCAAAAAATGAAAATTGGCTGCCCGTCACGTCACACGTTGCGGACAAACGGAGCCCACATGCTTAGTCACTATTCAGTTTTGCCCTTAGGATGAAATGAAATATAGCGTGGGCACTTCCCCAAAAAGGAATCCGTACAATACTTCACGGAGTGAACCAAACCAAAAAAATTGTCGGCTATTCGATATTACTTATCGGTTTACTTTTTGTGCCTATTTCATAAGGTGACTAGCCTTTGACTACTCTAATTCTATTATGTTTTCAATATACGCAGCACAATTTAATGCCTCGCCCTACAATTTCAAATCAACACCTTTATTTATAAGGATTGATTTGACACTTTCATTTAACGTTCGGTTTACTCTCTCAGCTACACCATTTTGTTTTGTAGAGTAGGGGACTTAAAGTTGATGTGATATTGCATTTTCTTTCAGTTAGGTGATGAAGTCTCGTGACAGATATTCCCCTCTATTGATATAAATGTATCTTTCTATTTTTTTGACACCTTTTTCATTTAGATATGCGCCATTCCAAGCCCCTTCGAATTTAACATCTTAATAATGTGGAGACAATGATTTTTTTTCCTTCCAGCTGGCATCCAATTCGGCTAAAGATCCATCGAAAACGTCCACGAGATGAATGTTGATAAAATATAACTCCACCATATTTTCCCAACAGATATATGCCGTGCCTTTAAATACAACTTTTCTTGAGAGAGGGCCTTTAACTTGCTATCCAGTGACAGCCGAAGCAGCTGCACACCAGTTGCAGCTGCTATGAAGTAAAAGCCTCCACAGTTTAAATATAGCACTAAAGATGTACCTTCAAAGAGAGCGATTTTCACTCAATTCAAAATGCATTAAATACAACCCGATGACCCCAAACTACACGAAGGTGTAGAATATCGCGTGTGGAAACAATTCACAAAGTTTCATGCACAACGTCTCTGTAGAACCACAAATGATCACTAGACAATATCTTTAAAAATGCAAAATTGTGCCCTTGAATCTTATAGAAAAAAATACATAAGATAGCTCAAGGGTGAAGTTCCACAGACGAAAAACAAGGATGGTTACCTAAATCCGCACCTCTTTGTTTTACGTCGTACCAGTTATTTTATTTTTATCCGCGAAAAAACAATAAAGAGAATCTTGCCAATATTCTCCAAATGTCAGAGAGGTAACAATGACTGTTGCATATTCATCCGCAAGGTATTCGGTTCAAATTTTTAGTAATTGACAACCCACCTCGAGAAGGGGGGTTATCAATTACAAAAATCGAAGAGTCCTGATTTACAAAACCCGCGTAACTTTGTATGCCCAAGTAAGTGTTACTTAGTGACGAAATTTTGTAATATACAAAAGATTTTGCGTACTAGCTTTCAATGTCTTCTAATGTATGAAAAAAAAATGATTTTTTTTTTCTTACGACGTTGTAAACATTTATTTTTTCGTGACACCGAAGTTTATTTTGTTTCGACATAATCAATCATTTGTTGGTTAAACGTTTGGGACGTTTGTTTGCGAAAACGAACACTGAAGCAATTATGTTTTAACTTCACCACCCTTCTCTATGTTGTCATCGTGCTTGCCCTATAGTTCACATTTCATACGTTTTAGGGCACCATGTGATATTTCCGTCGTTTTCCTCCAAAACTTAGCCCGCAACGAGAAAATCCGCAGCCGTACCAAAAAAAATGAAATTACCAAATTACAATTTAAATCACTGTGAAACTTTAAATGTACTGTCGTTCGTCGTCTAACGCGTTTCGACCCACTTTCATGTTCTTCCATCTCATCTTCAAACTTATACTCGAATCACCTAGCGAGGTGATTTTAACTTAAGTTTTATCAAGTGAACGAATAAGCAGACGGTGTCGCACGCCTCGGAGGTTTTTGAAAGCTTCTTTGCGTGGAATACGGAAAAAAAAACCCACCGCACGTTTCCAACTTGTGCATACTTTTTTCTGTTCAGGGGCGTGGAGGGGTCTCGAGCAACGAATGCCATTTCACAAAAGCGAAGTCCGTGAAGGCGCCTCTTTCTCTCTCCCTCTCCCACTCCCGCCTCTATCTCACAATTCTAACTTTGAAAAACGAAAAAAATATCTCTGAAAAAAATTACTTTTTACTGTCTTTGGGCGTATTTTGATGGCAAGTAGAATAAAAAAAAAGAAAAAAAATTGAGAAACCATGGCAAAATTTTTTGGAATTAGTGACGTCGGCGCTATCATAAGTGAGCGTGACGTCAAATGTCACAAAACTTAAGCATCTACAATGTCTTAAGATACTAGATGGCGACAACTATTGGTATTTTGTAAACGTCATAAATTGTCCCAAGTTTTGTAGTCGTCTACAATTGTCACAAATTACACCCACATCTACACCCGTCACAATTGAAAGTAACGATTTCATTGCGTTTACATTGGAATGCTTTGAAAGTAGTATAGAAAATCTTCGCCAGAAAAACAACGTAATGAGACTAAGTTCCGGTTACATAGGAAAGTGCCTTTGTTTACATTGTTCTAATACTGTATCATTGTGCAATTGTCTAGGTTGGCACATTTTGTTATACAATACACTACAAAGTGTGGATCTCACAACTATGACCGTGGTTAAGACAGGTTTTTCAATAGGCTCATCCATTGGGTCAAAGTGCCAATTCGAGCGTTTTACGACCCCAATGGTACAACGCCCATCATTATTACAATTAATAACAATAATCCAGCCACGACTTGTTTTGGCCAAAAATCACAAAATAGTGTTTACAACACTATTGATGGTGTGGACTACAAATGCCCATGTGTCCTTGCACTACACTACAATACACTAACACTGTTAATTCTAATTGCGCATTAACAGTATTAAATAATAAAACATCAATAGCGACAAATGGTGTAATGATGGGTAACGTGGTGAATGCGCTCGCTGTCAAGTCACTCGATATTTGGGCAATCTTTTCCTTGATGATCGATAGGTATCAATTTTGGCGTGTATGAATTTTTTTGTATCGCGATTGTTTTAGTCTTCGATTTCGATAGTAAATATATTAGATGCTTAAAGAGTGAAAATATGTTGTTTATTCTTCTTTATGTGAGTCCTCGCAGTTCTGCTACTTGTTTTGAAGACCTTCCGATGTTTTTCCAAATAGTTTTGGCTTTTTTCGGGGATTTAAGGGTCTATGGGGGTTTTACGTTTTATTAATAATGTTAAGGATTTTTAGGTTGAAGGCTTTTACAGAAATTTAAGGACTTTAACTACGAGGCTTGATGTTTTAGAGTTTTGTTTTTTCTTATGGTTGTAATGGCTTTATTGCATAGTTGTTCAAAACGCACTTTTACACACGATTCAAACGTGCGTTAAATGTTGAAAAAAATGGGTATTTTATATTCTATCTTTTTTGGTCTATGATTATTCTATAATTCTTATACTTGTCGTAGTCATTGAGAACTCGCAGGCAACCATGACTTTCTCAAGCAGATAAGAAGACAGGCAGAAGACGAAGCCTTTGCAAAACTTAGCCTGCCAAGAGCAAGAATTATTATTGTGACCTCCCGGATAATTGCCATACGGCGTAGCCATTAGCCTTATCCAATAGGGTGTCAAGGTGGAACTTATTTATTGCCAAAGTCAAAAGTACAAATATTATCTTAGAGGCTTCATATAAGCTAGACATTCTGTGGACTAATGGAGGTCACAAAATTACAGGTTATGGGCCCACCCTCTAAGGTGCCCATTTTCAATGGAACATGGTTCATATACTGGGAAACCATGATGAGGGGTGCATTGTTTGAAAAATGGCTATGGGGCATTGTGAAAGGTTGTGTGCGTCGGCCAACAGCAAAATTGAGAGTTCCACCAGGGTTTGGAGGATCTCGATTCACAGGAGGATCTGCGGAGGCAAGGTTGTAGAGGATGTTGGAGAAAGCATCGTGTCGGACATAGGGAAGGAGAAGGGGAAGGAGAAACTCACACCGATGGCTACTAGATCAATTTCGATAACGGACGTTCAAAAAACCGAGGCAAATGATACCGAAATCGGGGATTTCAACAACACCGTGGCGACTTATTTTATTCTCGGGCGTCTCACTCAAGCTGTGGCTACACCTCATATTCATGTGGACACGACAGACCAGTTGTGGGAGGCTCTTGTCAACATTTACAAAAGTGGTACCATTCAGCAGTAGAAGCTGGCTCATCACAAAGTACAAGCATATGTGTACAAAGGGGGAAAGATGTTAGATTCTTTTAATGACTTGGTCTGGTTATTTATGGAGTTGGAGAGTGTAAGGAAAAGACAGACCGAGAAAGAGAAGGTGAATACTTTGTTGATGAAACTCCTACATGATTATGAAAACATTGGTAACAGGGTTCAGGATTTTGCCAGATCATCGATGGATCTAGAACTCCGTTGTGGGGATGATTTTGGTTCGGGAAAGCACAATTGAGATTTGGAGAGGAGAAAAGAGTGTTCAAGCATTGGCTGCTGGAACTAACTGGGGGGATAAGGATTACAAGAAACCTTATGGAAACTTTGGTGGAGAAGGAAGAGAAAACCAATCGGACGGATCTAGATCGAGGCCTCCGAAGGGGCTATGTCATTTTTGTAAGAAGCCAGGACATTACATGGCAGAGTGTACTAAATTGACAGAGCCGAGATTGAAGGAGGAGCGGATAAAAAAACCAGCCACATGAAAGAAAAGACATTTATGGCAACACAAGTCATGGGTGAGGATTCCGGTGAGGACGATAGATAACTCCTCCTCAGCGAGGAGCTGGAGGTGAAAGGTGAGCCGGAGAATCCAATGAGGCAAAAGTGTGCTTACGGTGGAGTAAAAAAAGCTCCTGAAAAAGGATGGGTTATTGATTCATAAGCCTCTATGCATATATGTAGAGAAAAACTATTGTTTAACAAAATGAGAAAGATCCCTACTCTAGACATAGTGTATGGGGATGGGAGAATAGTAACCAATAATTTAGTGGGATCACTAGATCTGAGAACTTAGTTGATGAAAAGGCATCCATAGTCACTTTCTCTGATGTTTTTTTTGTCCGAGAGTTGAACAATAATCCTATCTCTACGTCGGTCTTAGATGATAAGGGTTTTGAGACTAGCACTAAGAAAGAAGTCTTTCTTGCTAGCTCTGAGAATGAAGTGTACTTCACAACAGAAAAAGGAAGCCAAGGAATGTTTAGGCTGAATTTGAGTAATGGAAAGATGGGAGTTGACTATGCCGGTGTAAGTGATTTAATGATGTGGCATAAAAGATTAGGACATGTGCATCTAGATAGATTGAAATAAATGAAGAAAACGGGTGTAGTTGAGGGAATACATTTTGCATACAATGAGACTTTGGATGATTGTAGTGGATGTGCTCAAGGTAAGGCCCACATATTGCCTTTTCCAAAAACCACAACATATAAGGGTGAAAATGTCTAAGATCTAGTTCATACTGACATATGGGGACAGGCCAAAGTGCCATCTGTTGAAGGGAAAAGATTTCTGCTTACTGCCATTGATGATTGGTCTAGATACTCTCTAGTATATTTCTTGAAAAACAAATTTGAGGCTTTTGCTTACTTTAAGGAGTATAAGCATGGAGTGAAAAGCTTCATGAGACATCTATAAAGAGAGTGAGGAGTGATAATGGGGGGGGATACACTTCTAATGAGTTTGAGGAGTTCTTGAAAGAGGAAGGGGTTCAACACCAAAAGACTGTTCCAAAGAATCCAGAACAAAACAGTGTAGCTGAGAGACTAAATCGGACATTAAGTCATAGTGCACGTTGTATGTTGTCGAATAAAAAGATAAGAAAAAGATTTTGGGCAGAAGCTATGAATTGTGCTAACTATCTCAAAATACAGTCCTTACCTCAACGGTAAAAGGACAAACACCTTATGAAAGATGGACCGAGAGAAAACCTAATATTTCACACTTAAAGGTGTTTGGAAGTCAAGTGTTTAGTCTAAACACAGAAAAATCTGATTGGAAGTTAGATGCAAGGGGGAAGCCAGGATACCTACTTGGGTATCACGAAGATGTAAAAGGATATAAAGTTTATGATAGGAAGAGAAGACATCATTCTAGTAAAACACTTAGTAGTTATGGATGAAGGATAGTCCATAAATCCCTTTAAATACACTAAACCGGTTAAGATTAGAATTGAATCCAGAAATTAGTTAGATTCAGATTCTTCTAACCAAACTTTGGTTGAGCCTGACGTTGCAGAGGAAGAGAAAAATCTGGCCGAGAGTGACCCTCTCTTGGAATCACAGCTTTCGATTCAAACCGACGAAGAAAACGAGGAAAGACCGGAAATGTATGATGAACGTTCGGAGATGGACTCCACGGATAAGGGAGAAGATGAAGTCATTCGGAGAAACTCGAGATTACCCTCCATTCCTGCATCAGAGTTTGAAGGAGGAAGGAGAAGCAGCAAAAGACTTCTGTCACATTTGAGCGAACCCCAAACTTACTCGGAAGCAGTTAATAGCCCGGAGCCTAGTAGATGGATGAAAACCATTAATGATGAGATGGTTTCCATTATAGAAGCAAACACATGGGACTTGGTGGATTGTCCTCCAGACAAAAAGTCGATAGATGCAAGTGGGTATTTAAGTTGAAACTCAATCCGGATAACAATATCGAGCGATACAAGGCCAGATTAGTGGCAAAAGGGTTCACACAAAAGGAGGGAATCGATTATAGAGACCTTCGCTCCAGTTGTTAGATTTTCCTTTGTCCGAATTCTACTTAGTCTAGCTGGAGCCGAAGACATGGAAGTGCACCGGATGGACATAACAACCACTTTCTTACACGGAGAATTAGCAGAAGAGATCTTCATGCGAGCCGGAAGGAATTGTGGAGAAAGGAGAAGACAGTAAGGTGAGCAAATTGATAAAGTCTCTTTATGGACTAAAGCAAGCTCCACGCCAATGGAACAAAAAGCTGGACGAGTTTTTGACGAGTTTGGGATATATCCAAATCAGTTCGGATCATTCGATATATCTATTTGAGGACGAGAAAGGTATAATTTTCATTGCGATCTATGTTGATGATTTGCTTGTTTTGAGTAAATCAATGGAGAAAATTAATCGATTGAAAAAGGATCTAAAGAGCATATTGAAAATGAAAGACTTGGGGGAAGCAAATTATATTTTGGGAAATTAAGATGGAGAGGGATAGAGAGAAGAACACAATTAGACTAACTCAAAAAGTAGCAATAGGAAATTTGCTTGAAAATTTTCAAATGGATAAAGCAATTAGTTGTACAACTCAAATAGACTTAAAGAAACAAAATGAGGGGAGCTCAAAAGAGGGAGTCTTGATGTTGGACAATACGTTTGGACCTGAGGAAAACGAGTTTATGCAAACTATTCCATATAAACAGGTTGTCGGTAGTTTAATCTATTTTATGAACTGTACTCGTCCTGATATAGTAGCAGCTCTGGGGGTACTAAGTAGGAGTCTAAATGATCTTAGGAAGAAAGATTGGGAAGCGGCCAAAAGGGTCATGCGATACTTGAAAGGAACGAGAGATCTGTGGTTGTATTTGGGAGGGGATAATACTGACATCACCACTTGGAGTGATGCTAGTTATGGGGATGCTTCGATTAGGAGGTGTACTTCTGGGTACGTGTTGTATGTTGGGAAAGGGGCTTGATGTTGGAGCAATAAGCAACAAAAGGTGATTGCTCAATCCACCGTGGAGGCTAAGTATATGGCCTCTTGTTCGGCTGTGAAAAAAATAATGTGGGTGAAATCTTTGCTTCAAGAACTTGGATATATGAAAAGTAGAGAGCAAAAGATATTTTGTGATAATTAAGCCGCGATTGCAATTGCAGCAAAAATCCTAAGCATCACTTTAAAGCAAAGAATATGGATATTCAGTTGAGCTTTGTTGGAAAGAAGGTTGAGAATAAAATAATTAGTTTGGAATATAGACCGGATGGAGAAATGGTAGCAGATATGATAACTAAGCCGGTTCCTTCTTCCAAATTGATATTTTGTAAGGAGAAGTGTGGATTGAAGCAAAAGATAGACTAAAAAATAATTGGAGTGTTGAAAAAAACAGGGTATTTTATATTCAATCTTTTTTGGTCTATGATTATTCTATAGTTCTCATAATTGTCGTATTCAGTGAGAACAAGCAGGCAGCCATGGCTATCTCAAAAAGATTAGAAAATAGGCAAAAGACAAAGCCCCTACTGTCGAGCGTGCCGGAAACATCAGAGGAGGGCCCACTGCCCGGGTAATTAGCATTGGAGTCCTGCAAACACCCTTCCCCAGAATGCGAATTCTCCCCACAAACATGCTTGTGGTCAATGCTGCCCGCCTTTTTCCTGTGAGCAAGCATGCAAAGGTGGGGATGAGTGCTTGGGGAGGGAGAAAAATATCCCCTCCCCGCCTCTCCTTTCCCCTCCTGGCCGCGGGAAAAGAGGGAATCCTTAGAGTTGGAGCCGAGTCCTTGATTTAGTGACTATCTGTTGGAAGCATAACAGAAATCCTCTCAAAATCCACTATTCTGGTACAAAAGATTCTGGTAATTGACCCCAGAAGAAACCCGACCAGAGCCCCAAAAAGGACTACCAAAGAGAAAACCTAGATGCTTCCACTCAAAAAAATGAAAGGATAGAAATATAAAAATGTTGTCTCAAAATTAACAATATCACCTTGCCCTTAGAAAATAGAGATATAAAGTTAAAATGTGGAATAATAGCAAGCGAGCTCAACCTACCCCCAAAACGTAACGTGGACAACCAAAAGGAGACGAAATCTCCCCCTGCAAACCCCGGAACAGCTAGGGCCTCCTTAACTCCTGGGTTTCGCGACCCGGAACCGGCAAGACCCTTCTTGGTTTCCAACAAACACTGGTCCCCAAACCGCCCAAATCAAGAAAGACGGTGCCAACCACCCAAACGGACTACAATTTCCACAAAGGACGGATGCAAACTAAGATGGCAATAGGGTCACAATCACAAGCAAAACAAAAGTTCTCCACAAGAAAGTTTGCTGGAATTTCTAGGGTTTTTCTCAGAAGACAGTACTGAAACAGCAACCTGTCTCCTTCGACCCTAAGTGCCTTATACAAGCCAAGTTTGTCCTACTGATAGTACCAAAGTCAAAGCAATACTAGGAGCCAATCACCGGCCAGGAATTGGTATCCTCCGGACATAAGACAAAACAGGTTGTACTACACTCGGGGCAAAAAGTTAGGCGACTATCTCCAGCTAGATTAGAAGCCACGTGGTTTTCTATGACACAATCCTGAGCAACAAAGTTCTAAATTGACGTGAAACGCCTAACTTTGACTCAGATTAATAAATGCTCTATTCGGCTAGTAGACCTGAACTTACGTCCTACTGATAGCCAACAGCAAAATCTACAAGACTATCCCAAAAGTTACGTGGCGTTCCACAATGTAGCCCCTAATGGGACAGTTGGCAACTGGTCACATATAACAGGATGGGAATCTTTGGAACGCAGTAACTTTGTCGTCCGGCCTCTGTTAGGCGCGAAATAAAGTACGTTCCGTTCAGGTAGGAAGATAGAAGAATCTGGTTAGGCTGAGTGCGCTCCTTTCCCCGTACTTTAAGGACTGTACAGAGGAAAAAGGGCCTTGGAATCCTTGGTAAGATACAAGGGGTGCTTGTGAAGCACATGAGCTTGACATTTGTCGAGCGTGCCGGAAACATCAGAGGAGGGCCCACTGCCCGGGTAATTGGCATTGGAGTCCTGCAAACACCCTTCCACGGAATGCGAATGCTCTCTACAAACATGCTTGTGTTCAATGTTGCCCGCCTTGTTCCTGTGAGCAAGCATGCAAAGGTGGGGATGAGTGCTTGGGGAGGGAGAAAGATATCCTCTCCCCCCCTCTCCTTTCCCCTCCTGGACGGGGAAAGGGAGGGAATCCTTAGTGGTGGAGCCGGGTCCTCCATCCCCCCCCCTCTTAGTCAACTGTGACTAAGACTGTTGAATAATTACCCCCGCAATTCGCAGTTCCCGCAGAACAAGAGAGTAGAGGGTTTTGGACGAGGGTCCCAAGAGGAGGGGAGACAAGATTGATGCCAACACTCGATCACAAACTGGTACAGAATTCTGGGAGGGTGATGAGAGGCATTCGCAGGACCACAAAGGGGGAAGAGCAAAATAGGTAGGGTGGAAAGTAGGTTCGTCTTCCAATCCCCGGAGGTGACAAGGAGCCACATTGATCTGATTTTCTTTGATCCTCCGACCATCCTTCCCTTCAAGTGTCAAGACCCCTTTATTGGAGACTTCCACTACCTTCAAAATCACCCTCCCCGCTGAAATGTCTAGAGTGTCCTTTTTCTATTGCATCAATACACGAAGTCCCCGGGTAGAAATCGTTGTTGTCGCGGGACAAAATTCCCGCTCCGGCGTTGCGAATACCAAAGTTGATCTCGGTGCTGAGCTGCTTGTAGATTCCCCATGGCCAGAGGCATTTCCTGCTGAAATACCTTGGCTCTGTCGGCAATCAATTTTTCGACCGTTCCTTTGCTGTCCATCTCCGGAAGGACCAGTGCTTGGGCCGAGGCAGCGCCGGGGAGGATCGGATGCCGTCCGAACAAAATGAAATATGGACTGTGGGAGTGGAGGGATGCTTGCCGGCTGAATCAGTACCCCATGGCGATCTAAGGCACCCCTCTATCCCACTCTCATAGATCCTCTTCCACGGCATATTTACAAAGTGATCGCTTCAGTGTCTGCACGCAACTTTCGGCCAAACCGTCGGCTTGTGTGTGGTCTCAGCTGGTCAACCGGTGGTCGAAGGTTGTACTACACTCGCGGCAAAAAGTTAGGCGACTATCTCCGGCTAGATTAGAAGCCACGTGGTTTTCTATGACACAATTTTGAGCAACAAAGTTCTAAATTGACGTGAAACGCCTAACTTTGACTCACATTAATATATGCTCTTTTCGGCTGGTGGACCTGAACTAACATCTTACTGATAGCCAACAGCAAAATCTACCAGACTATCCCAAAAGTTACGTGACGTTCCACAATGTAGCCCCCAATAGGACGGTTGGCAACTTGTCACATGTAACAGGATGGTAATCTTTTGAACGGAGTAACTTTGTCTTCCGACCTCCGTGAGGCGCAAAATAAAGTGCGTTGCGTTCAGTTAGGAAAATAGAAGAATCTGGTCAGGCTGAGTGTGCTCCTTTCCCCGTACTTTAAGGACCGTATAGAGGAAAAAGGGCCCGAGAATCCTTGGTAAGATAAAAGGGGTGCCTGTGAAGCACATGAGCTTGACAGCTGTCGAGCGTGCCGGAAACATTAGAGGAGGGCCCACTGCCCCGGGTAATTGGCATGAGAGTCTTGCAAACACCCTTACCTAGAATGCGAATGCTCCCCACAACTATGCATGTGCTCAATGATGCCCGCCTTGTTCTTGTGAGCTTGCATGCAAAGGTGGGGATGAGTGCTTAGGGAGGGCGAAAGATATCCCATTTCCCCCCCTCTCCTTTCCCCTCCTGGCAAGGGGGGAGGGGGGGTGGGGGGGGGGAAAGGGTGGGAATCCTTAGAGGTGGAGCCGGGTCCTTGATTCCCCCCCCCTCTTAGTCAAGTGTGACTAAGACTGTTGAATAGTTACCCCCCTAATTCGTAGTTCCCGCAGAACCAAAGAGCAGAGGGTTTAGGACGAGGGTCCCAAGAGAAGGGGAGACAAGATTGATGCCAACACTGGTCGCATCGATCACACACCAGTACAGAATTATGGGAGGGAGAGGAGAGGCATTCTGAGGAGCACGAAGGGGGATCAACAAAATAGGTAAGGTGGAAAGTAGGTTCGTCTTCCAATCCCCGGAGGTGACAAGGAGCCACATTGATCTGATTTTCTTTGATCCTCCGCCCATCCTTCCCTTTAAGTGTCAAGACCCCCTTATAGGAGACTTCCACTACCTTCAAAATCACCCTCCCCGCTGAAATGTTCAGAGTGTCATGTTTTGTTGCATCCGATACACGAAATCCCCGGGTAGAAATCGCCGTTGCCGCGGGACAAAATTCTCGCTCTGGCGTTGCGAATACCAGAGTTGATCTCGATGCTGAGCTGCTTGTAAATTCCCCATGGCCAGAGGCATTTCCCAGTGAAATACCTTGGCTCTGTCGGCAATCAATTTTTCGACCGTTCCTTTGCTGTCCATCTCCGGAAGGACCACTGCTTGGGCCGAGGCAACCCCGGGGAGGATGGGATGCCGTCCGAACAAAATGAAATATGGATTGTAGGAGTGGAGGGATGCTTGCCGGCTGAATCGGTACCCCATGGCGATCTAAGGCACCTTTCTATCCCACTCTCCTAGATCCTCTTCCACGGCATATTTACGAAGTGACCGTTTCACTGTCTACACGCACCTTTCAGCCAAACCGTCGGCTTGTGGGTGGTCTCGGCTGGTCAACCGGTGGTCGATGAGACACAATTCCAACAAGTTGGAGAATTCTCCCGCAAACTCGGAGCCCTGGTCGGTCATGAATTCGGCTGGGGCCCCAAATTGGGAAAGCACTCTCAGCAAGAATGCGTCCGCAATAGCCTTGGACTCCTTCCGGGTTAAGACCACCAATTCGATCCATTTGGAAAAATGCTCTATCATTACCAACACAAAGCGGTTCCCTCGTCTGCTAGTGGGGAGAGGACCCAGCAGATTCAGAGACCATCGATAAAACATCCCCTTGATGGGAAGGGAATGAAGCTGAGCACCTCCCTTTTTGTCGAAAGCTGCTTTGACTCGGTCACAAGAGGAACACGTCTGCACAATCCGGTTGACTTGGGTCCGCAACCTGTGCCACCAGTACGATCCTGCGACCAAGGAGGTGGTCCGTTTCTGCCCAAAATGGCCACACTGCTGGTGAAGGTTAAAAATAAGAGTCTCCCTGTCGGCCGGGGGAGGAACCACTTTCCTCGTCCCATCTGCCCACTTCCGGATTAAGATGCCCCTTTCCCACTCGTATGCCGCCATTCTTGTTTGCACCCGAGATAACTGCACTCCTGACAAATGCGGAAGAGGGAAACCTTGTTGGACAGATTGGAGTGCATCGGGATCGTTCCAAATATCTTTCCGTCCGGCCCCTATTGGCGCCTGCCCCTCCACGTCTGCAGAGAAAGTAGACATTTCCCCCCCAGATTGAGGAAGCCAAATAAAGGCGGATGACGCTCGAATGAGTCCCAAACTGATTTCAGGATCCTCATCATGGAGGCCCCAGTGGAATCTCTAGTGGAAGGGTCAGGATTTCTGCTAAGTCCGTCGGCATTCCCATGAATCTCTCCGGCCCGGTGGATTATGTTGAAGTCATATTCTTGCAGTATTAACACCCACCTGGCGAGCTTGCCAGTAAACTTGCTGTTCTCCATAATCCACTTAAGAGGCTGGTGATCCGTGATCAGAGTGAAATGGACTTCGTATAGGTATGGTTTGAAATGTTAAATGGCCCATACCGCCGCCAGTAATTCCCCGTGATAGCTGTTGTAATTCCCCTCCGCTCAGTTATTACTCCTACTGGCGTAAGCTACTATATATTCGGCACCAGCATCATCCAGTTGGGCTAAAACAGCTCCCAATCCAAACCAGCTCTAATCAATGTAAAAGAGGAAGGGTCTTTGGTGATCATACATTTGGAGCACTGGGTGTTGCTTCAAGGAATCCTTGAGGAACTGGAAGGCAATCGGTTGCTCCTCCGTCCACCGCCACTCCTTGTCTTTCCGCAGCAACTAGTTCAGAGGCTGAGCGTGGCTACTAAATTCAGGGATGAATCTCCGATAATAGTTAGCCAGGACTAAAAATGTGCAGAGTGCACAGACGTCTTGAGGAGGGGGTAGGGCATCAAGGGCTGCAACTTTGACTATATGGGGACCCATTGTTTTGGGTGTAACTTCGCGTCCCAGGTAAATAATTTTTTGCACCCCAAAAATTCCCTTACTCGGGTGACATTTTAAGCCCGCTGCTTCGAGAGCTCGCACTAGAATCTGTATGTGCTCCAGGTGTTCGTCGAAAGTCTTCGAGAAGATAATAACATCGTAAATATAGCACCGTGCACAGTCAATCCCCAGGAGTGCCTCGTCCATGGCACGTTGGAATTTGGCTGGCGCATTCTTCAGCCCGAATGGCATGTAGAGCCATTCATACAACCTGGACCCTGCCCAAAAAGCTGTCCTTTCCCGGTGCTTTGGCTCCATCTCGATCTAGTGGAACCCATTCTTCATGTCTAGTGTAGAGTAAATGGTGGCCCCGGCCAGGGAGTCAAAAATCTCTTCCGGGGTAGGCATTGGGTATCGGTTCGGTACAGTGGCCGTGTTAAGCATCCGGTAATTTCCACACATCCGAAAGTCTACCGTTTTCCCAGATGAGTCTTTCTTGGGTGGGAGAACGGTTGGAGAAACAAATCCATGGAGTCCGGTACTTTCTTGAACCAATCCTGCTCCCACCAGAGTTTGTACCTTTGCCGTGATGAACTCTTTTTCCTTAAAACTGAGAGGGTACTGCTTCTACCAAACAGTAGACGTCTCGTCTATTAAGTCAATTCGAAAAGAGGTTCCTTTGTAGATGCCTACGTCGGTATCTGACCAAGAGAACACTTGTTTGTTCTTCTCCAACAGGTCCGAGAGCTGGACCTTTTGATGAGGGTTCAACTGCTCCCCTAAGGTCCTATCCATCTTTCCCGGTTCCACCGCTGCCCAGGCCTCTGGGGGTCTACCCCAGCGGGAGATATCGAATTCCATCGCGACCTGCGGGTCTACCTCAACTCCTCCCGTTAGAATGCTGCTGCTAACAACTTCCGCTAAGTTGTCTCTCTCCGAGCCTTCGCTCCCCCCCACTGAGGAATTCCTTAGTTTCGGTAAAATGCTGGGATTGGAAAATTTTGATGATTAAAACTATTTTCTTCTTGCCTCCCTCCCCCCCTCAAGCTACAAGTGGGCCTGCACCGCTAACAACTTTGGAGCTTGAAAGTAACGATCCCTCTATTGCGGAGACTGAAGGCTAGAGAAGGCTAGAGAATGTTTTATCACCCATGTTATTGCATTTAGATCCATGCTTTGTCCGAGTAGGCTGCACCTCTAGAGGTCTGATATACCTGGTGCCGCCGTACTGGCTGGTTGGAATCCCATGGCTTGTTCTTGTTCTTCCACCGTTGGCGTTGTCCACACTCCACGTTTGCTGTCAAATATCATTCCTGCCGCTCCCTTTCGATACGCATGGCTATTGGGGAAGGAAACCAATATTGGCAGTGCTCGCCGAGGTGCTCCTGGTTGGTTGCACTGGAAGAACGGGGGAAGATCAGCCTTAATTACGGGAGTAGCCATCCGCCCTGTCCCTAAAATTTGTCGCAGGGTAATCTGGGGATCTGTTTTGTGGTTCTGTAAGAGCTTGGTCAGGACTGACAAAGATATCAAATTGGTCCAGTACGCCCGAACTTTGTGAGCCCTTGATCCCAGTTGAGCCGCATCGAAAAAAAGTGGAGCTCTTTGAATCTGTTTGACTTTATTCCAGCTATTTGCGACTTGTTTTCTCTTATCATCTCCCGGGTGGACATTCTCCAAAACGTACCCCACTGGTTGGTTTTGGGATTGCTGCAGCCAGGAAAGTAATTTGATCATCTGGAAGAAGGTTCGACTTCTGCTATCCTGATGTCCCTCGCCTTTCCCGGCTAGAGAGTATCCTTGACATGGCCATCCTGCAATCACCAAATCTACCCGTTCCAGCATAGCGAGATGTGGCTTAAGGATATTGTCTATATTTTGCGGGACACATCGGTGCGATCTGCAGATGGCGGATACCGGAAGTTGCTGGGGATATAATTGGTGGAGTTGTTGGAGTCGGTATTCACTGACAGCCCGAGCATCCGGTGAAATTTCCACGGCCACATATGACTCCACTTTATGCCCAACCTTAAAGACAGCTTCGAGGTCCGTGCTAATTCCAGAAAATAATGATAATATCCGGAGTCCTGAATCTGGGATAGATAATGACACCACTTGTCGATTGAATTTTTGATTTTTGGGCGGAACTTCCGAAGATTCCAACCAAGGTTCTTTTTCCTTCACAAAAACAGCTGTCAAGGATTTGTCCACTTCCCGCCGAAGGTTTGTTATTTGTAATAGTCTGTTCTGGTATCCTTCTTCCCACCGCTCGGAAATAGGGAATTGCTATATTATGTCTGTGATATCGGTGGCGCTGGCGAGCAGTTCCGTGGGTGTGTGAGTAGCATAGACGCGATAACATCCTGCGACGGGAGCATTATCTTTCCCCCTATTCCATAGATCCAGAGGAACCACCACCTTGACTCCTTCGGGATCCTCAGGATCCCGAACAGTAAACTGCTCCTTCCACACACTTAATCCCATATTCACCCTTGTCCAGGTGGTCATTCCCAATAAAATCTCAAACTGCTTACCTTCCACCACCAGGAAGGGAAGCTGAATTCGGACCTTTTGACCTGCGTCGTCGGCGAACTCTATTAACATAGCTTTGATTATTCCGTGTACTGGTTGGCTCCCACTGCTAACAGTACTTAGGCAGATGTCACTGGGGAAGATTTCCGGTCGGAGTTCTTCAGGCATTTGCTGCTGAGCCGATGTGGTGATTAGATTTGGGAGTGCTCCTGTATCGACAACTGCGTCTTGATACCCGCCGTATCCGTTGAGTTTGAAATTCCCCGTCCGGTTGAGAATTAGCGCCACAGATAACGTTTTGTAGTCCCTATCCATCATAGGGGTCTTTGGGTCTGCTGACCAAAAAACGGATCTGGCCTGATCGGCCCGGTGTTTCTCCCCTCCTGAATGGATTTCCTCTCCGAGGGCCTGGATGAGAACTTCCTCCGGCAAGTTATGGGAAGAGGCCAGTGTTTTCACGTGAGTAAGAGCGTAGGACATTAGATGCCTTACTAACATCACCGCTGGTTTGGAGGAAGGAGGTTGAATTTTTGGCGACGAACTGGAGGAATCTGTTGGTTCCCCTGGTTGATTCTTCTCCCCCCCCCCTGCTTCCTCAAATTCTGGGTCGAATTCTGGCACGGGCGGTGTTTCTGGCTTGTTATCCTCCGGGCGTTCCGCCAAATATTTTTTGAACCAGTCTTGGTTGTCACGCGTCTCTTCCTCCTTTGCTCGTTCCTCCATGTTCCTTGTTTTGGTTATCCTGTAATTTTCGAATCTCGGAGGTAGTTTTGTTGCGGCTCGTGGAGGTGGGTTTGTAGATTTGATTCCGAAACCTATGTCGTCGTTCAGGATGACGGCCCTGGGGGTGATGGACAGAGGTCCAGTAGCGTTCCTGTTAAGGTCGCGTGGAGCGAGCTTTTGCCTGTCCCTTCTGTTGTTTTGGAAAGCTTTAGTCCTCTCTATGCCTCGAGTGTGAGGGAGAGAGAGTTTCACGAATTAGCATATGTTTGGTTGTAAGTTCGTTTCATTACACACCAGAATTGATGTTCCACTAGATCGGTAGGGAGTACACCTTTGTATACACTCCCGAGACACAAGTCACTACAAGAAAGAGAACACTCCAGAATATCCGATTGTTTGTGCATATATACACTTGAGGACAAAATGGCACATGGAGATTTGTCTACGGTGCCGAATGTGATATGTACGCGGCTGAGGGAGACCGCCGACAAATATTGGTCCGTGTGAGCCACATACACGACAAATGACGTGGCATATAGAATCCTACTCCTTTGTAAATATCTAGTTAAGTAGATTTTTGTCTTTGTGTGGTTAGTTGATTAGTAAAGGAATCTTTTTGTATGACGTACCTTGTTCGGTTCGAGCCGCAGGTATTTATTGTACAGCTGGTATGCCTCAGTACGTTCAGCAGCATAGGCTTCGGTGTATATTAGTAGGACTTAGATAACTTTGAAGGTATGAACATTTTGTAGTCAAAAACTGTACAGCCTGTTTTTGGCATTTTCATCTGTGGATATCTCACAGATCTGTTAGCAGAATTACTTGTAAGTTTGTGTGTATGTTCATCTTGATATTATCTACACTATGATAGATTTTCAGAGCTATTGTGTCTTTGGTTTGGGTTTTATCAACTGTTTAAGTTGCTGTTTTTCAGACCGGTTTTTGTGAAAGTTTCTTGTTTGGTTTGGTTCCGAGATGACTACACCGGCATCCTCATCGTCTTCGGTTCCGGCTGTTGTCTCAGAACAACAGGTCACGGGCCCGCCTTCACGAATTCCAGTTTTTGATGGGAGAGAATATCTGTATTGGGCAGATCTTGTAAGGTCGTATTTTGTACAAGTAAAGCTTTTTGATGTTGTTAATGGATTTATGGTAGAAACTGATGTAACCTATGATCAAAAGAATGAGCAGGCTCTTCATTTGATAAAATTAATGATATCTAAGGAGCTGCATATGACATAAATTCAGGCTTCTAAAGCATCAGAGATATGGGATGCTTTGAAAAAGACATATTCTAGGGCTAATGCACAACATGAGATTATAACTGCTGGACAGATCTGGGAATATAAGTATACACGCGGAAGAATGGCAGAATATTGCAATAAATTCAGACTTCTAGTTGCTGAAAATGCATGTTCAGGTGGTTCATTTCCTGAGTATCACCAATCAATGATTTTTGTGAGGGGGCTTCCTAGTGAGTATAAAGGTGCCTATGATGAACTGAAAAAATTGGATAAGACATAGTGGAATCTAGCTACAGCTATAGAGTATGTGCTAGAAGAAGAAGCGAAACAGCTGGCATTTAATTCTGGAAAGCCAGCTGTAGCTTACAATGCTCAGTTTTAGAGAGATAATAGATTTCAAGGAAATCAGTCCTTTTAGCAATATGAACGGTGTGTCTATTGCTATAATAATGGTCATTTGTACAAGTTTTGTCCTTTGTATATAAAAGCGTGTGAAACAGGTTCTTATCGCAAAGGATAGAAGGTGAGAGGAGCTCCATTTACACTGAAACCTCCGAGCAAAACCGCAGCTTTTTCAGCGGAGGAAGAGGAGCCGGTGAAGGAGATGGAGAAGGAGAAATCAGAGGTTGTTAGTTTTCCTAAAACTGATGACACCGAGTTCTTTGCTATGGCAAAGATGATGGAGGGAGAGAAAGATCTCGGGTGGATTATGGACTCCGGAAGTACTTCCCACATGTGTTGGAACAAATCGTATTTCAAGGATATGACACCTATCCCTACTCGTCAAATCTTTAATGCTTGTGGTGCCACGGTGGAAGCTAATGCTAAGGGAGCATAGATCTGAATTGTGAGATAGATGGCAAAGCTGTAAAAAGAACTTTGCATGATGTGTTATATGTGCCTAAATTTAAGAAAAAATTGTTTTCTACCTCAGTTGCAAAAAGTAAAGGTTTTGATGTTCTTCAGAACAAAGGCAAAAAGATAGTAAGCAAAGATGGGAGAGTAGCCTTAGTGGGAACTAGAGGCCCAAACATGTTGTATCGGATGAACCTGGTTAATAAAGTTGATTTTGTGTACTCTAGTGTCATTTCTAAAAATGTTTTGTGGCATAAAAGGCTTGGGCATGTTCATAATGAGAGGCTTGAAAAGATGGTGAAGACTAATATGATAGATGGTGTCAAGCTTGGTGAAAAGGAATCCCATGTTTGTGATGGTTGTGCTCTAGGAAAGCTTCATAAGCTTCCCATACCACAGACTTTAGATTATCGAGCAAAGGATCTTCTCGGCCTTATCCACTCGGATGTATGGGGACAGGCCAAAGTTCCTTCCCTTGGTGGAAGGAAATACCTTGTTACATTCACTGATGACCACCCACCTTTCAGCCGAGTGTACTTTATGAAAGAGAAGAGCGAGGTCTTCACACATTTCAAGCATTTCCGGATCTGGGCGGAGAAACTTCACGGAAAATCGATCCTTGCTTTGCGATCTGACAACGGCGGAGAGTATGTATCAAATGCCTTTGCTGAATACTTGAAAGAAAATGGAATTTCTCATGATTTTACTGTTCCTTACACTCCGGAACAGAATGGTGTGGCTGAAAGACTCAATAGGACCTTGACTGAATGTGCTATGTCTATGATGATTGATAAAGGTGTAGATTCAAAATTTTGGGGAGAAGCTTTTCAGTGTGCTTCTTACATTAGAAATAGAATAAAAACTAGATCTGTGAAGGATAAAACACCTTATGAAATGTGGACAGGAAGAAAGCCGAATGTTAGTCACTTTAGAGTATTTGGAAGTAAGTGTTTTATGTTGGATAACCTTCCAAATTGGAAATTAAGTCCAAAATCTATACTTGGGATATTTTTGGGCTATGATGATGAGTCCGTAGGATATAGAGTGTATAATCCTCAGAAAAATACAATTCAGATTGCTAGGAATATTCAAATCAAAGAAGAAAGTCAATCTGTTGATGTTTTTAGCATGAATGAGGCGGAAAAGGCATAAAAATTGCAGGAATATGTCATCCTTGAGCAGATTCCTTTCAAGCAAACAACGGTTTCTTCATCTATATGTGAACTACCACATGTTTTGGGGCTGCCTGATCCACCTACTATTGCAACTACTACAGGACCACCTCCTCCTCCTCCTCTTCCTCCAAGACTGCGTCAAGGACCAACAATTCTCGCTTCAGATTTTCCGGGGGGAAGAAGACAAAGCAGCCGGCTAAGACGTGACCGAGTGGATCATGCTTATGCTGCAATCACAGGGGAGCCTCTTACCATTCAAGAAGCTTTCTCCGTTCCGGAAAAAGATCTGTGGATTGCTGCGGGGAATGACGAGATAAAGTCAATTATGAAGGCTCAAACTTGGGAGCTTGTGGAACTTCCACCGGATCGAAAAGCGATTGGTTGTAAGTGGGTATTCAAGTTAAAGCTGAATCCCGATAATACCATTGAGAGATATAAGGCCAGGCTTGTTGCTAAGGGGTATAGCCAGAAAGAGGGCATTGATTATGAAGAGACGTTCTCACCTGTAGTTCGTTTTCCTACTGTTAGGATTCTCTTATCTTTAGCAGCAATAGAGGATATGGAATTGCATCAAATGGATGTGAAGACAACTTTCTTGCATGGGGATTTGGAGGAAGTTATATATATGAAGCAACCAGAGGGATATGTAGAAAAAGGGAAAGAAAATCTGGTTTGTAAATTGTTGAAGTCCCTTTATGGTCTGAAGCAGGCTCCACGACAGTGGAACCTAAAACTGGATGAATTTTTGACAAATCTTGGCTTTACTAGAATCGGTTCAGATCATTCAGTTTATGTAATGGAAGGGGAAGATGGAGTGATATATATTGCTGTTGATGTTGATGATTTGTTGTTGCTAAGCAAATCCATTAATGAAATTAACAAAATAAAAACAGCTCTAAATTCCTGGTTCGAAATGAAAGATTTAGGGGAGGCTAAGTATATTTTGGGAATTCAGGTAGAAAGGGATAGAAAACAAAGACTAATTTATTTGACACAGAAAGAAGCCATTGGAAACATGCTTGAAAGGTTCGGCATGTCAGAGGCAAAGGGAAGTGCTACTCCCATGGAGTTCAGACAGAAAGTAGAAGGGAAAGAATTAGATGGTGGTGTTGTGATTGATGACTCTTTGGAGTCAGGGGAGGCAGATTTTATGTCCTCCATTCCCTACAGGCAGATAGTCGGAAGCCTCATATACATCATGAACTGTACCCGTCCGGATATTGCAGCAGCTGTAGGAGCCTTAAGCCGAAGTTTGCAAAATCCAAAGAAGTCAGACTGGGAGGCGGCAAAGAGAGTTCTTCGATACCTTGCAGGAACTCGAAACCTCCGACTCTCTCTCGGTGGAGAGGAAGTAACAATTCAGACATGGAGCAATGCGAGCTATGGAGATATGCCAAGCCGACGCTCTACTAGTGGATACATTGTGAAGATTGGAAGTGGGACATGCTGCTGGAGCAGCAAACTTCAGAAGGTGACAACTCAGTCTACTATGGAGGCTGAGTACATGGCGGCTAGCGCAGCCGTCAAAGAGCTACTTTGGGTAAAGTCTCTCCTTCAAGAGCTTTTGTTTATGCAATCAGGACCTCAAGTAGTGTGGTGTGACAATCAGGCTGCCATTGCTATTGCATCTAACCCTAGCCATCACTTTAAGAGCAAACACATTGATATCAAGCTACACTTTGTGAAAGAGAAGGTTATGGGAAGAGTTATGAAACTCCGTTATTTACCAGATGAGGAGATGGTTGCTGACATGATGACTAAACCCTTGCCTGCACCTAAATTAAAGTTTTGCTGAGAGGCATGTGGCTTAAGTGGCTAGAAGAGTCTAAAGCTTTAGGGGAGTGTTGTTTTGGAAAGCTTTAATCCTCTCTATGCCTCGAGTGTGAGGGAGAGAGAGTTTCACGAATTAGCATATGTTTGGTTGTAAGTTCGTTTCATTACACACCAGAATTGATGTTCCTCTAGATCGGTAGGGAGTACACCTTTGTATACACTCCCGAGACACAAGTCACTACAAGAAAGAGGACACTCCAGAATATCTGATTGTTTGTGCATATATACACTTGAGGACAAAATGGCACATGGAGATTTGTCTACGGTGCCGAATGTGATATGTACGCGGCTGAGGGAGACCGCCGACAAATATTGGTCCGTGTGAGCCACATACACGACAAATGACGTGGCATATAGAATCCTACTCCTTTGTAAATATATAGTTAAGTAGATTTTTGTCTTTGTGTGGTTAGTTGATTAGTAAAGGAATCTTTTTGTATGACGTACCTTGTTCGGTTCAAGCCGCAGGTATTTATTGTACGGCTGGTATGCCTCCGTACGTTCAGCAGCATAGGCTTCGGTGTATATTAGTAGGACTTAGATAACTTTGAAGGTATGAACATTTTGTAGTCAAAAACTGTACAGCCTGTTTTTGGCATTTTTATCTGTGGATATCTCACATATCTGTTAGCAGAATTACTTGTAATTTTGTTTGTATGTTCATCTTGATATTATCTACACTGTGATAGATTTTCAGAGATATTGTGTCTTTGGTTTGGGTTTTATCAACTGTTGAAGTTGTTGTTTTTCAGACCGGTTTTTGTGAAAGTTTCTTGCTTGGTTTGGTTCCGAGATGACTACACCGGCATCCTCATCGTCTTCGGTTCCGGCTGTTGTCTCAGAACAACACCTTCGTTGCGCCAAGGTTGAGTTGCGGTGCGGCCTGCGATTGTCCCCCACACCGACATTCCAGGCTCGCGAAAGGAAGGTTCGTCCGTGATGTGCTTTCGGAGGTTCCATGTCCCATCCCATCACCTCGTGATCGTCTTCGCCCGCTGTGGTTTCCTCTTCAAGCTCCGCCAGCTTTTGTAGTAGCTCGTGCTTTCTCCGATGGAGTTTCTGGGCGGCCGTCAGAGCGAGAGTCCTGGAGGGCGATCCTAATCGCAGTGCTGCCAATTCTGCAGCCATGGCTGCCATTTGCTAGCTCTGCTGTTGGATGATAACCTACGGGGTTAATCGGGCTTGACCTGTTGGCTATCGTTCTGGTTTTTCCAGGGTGCGGCGTCCCAAAGGGTAAAGAAGCTGCAGCGGGAGAGGATTCACGACCGTTTCACCTTCTCTGGTGAACAGTGCATATTCCATCATCTCTTTAGGAACTCCATTCTTTCGGAAGCACTGCCCTTCCTTGTGACCCATGAAGCTGCAAGCCTCTTACTTGGAGCCTTCGGTGGTATATTTGCCCCGGAATTCATTTGAGATTTGGGCGTCATCAAATGTTGGAAGTTTTATGTGTCGCAATTGGGCTTGCGACATCTTTGCAGTCTCAGCTCGTGGCGTCAGCCGGTAATTGTCTTTGTTCAACAGTGTTTTATCGTCTGACCCTCCTCCTTGCTTCTTTTTTTGCTGCCTCCTTGTCCTTTCAGCTCTCTCCTTCTCCCATTCTTTCTGCTTTAGAGCTAATTCCGGTTTGAGCTTCCGAGGGCATCGCTTCCATCCATGACCTGTTTGTTGACAGTTTAAATAGTTATAGAGGAAGACACGGTCATCGGCCCCCATGGCAGGTTCGGATCCGCTATCCACCCCCTGTTTCCCTTTGAGCTTCCGCAAGGCTAAGAGTTCGGCCGACTCTTCATGTTCGGGAGGCATTTCTTCGGCAAATGTTGCAAAGTTCCCTCGGGTTTTCCCGATTACCGCTTTTTCCTAGGCCTCGCGGTGGACAAAGTGATCATAAAGCTTCATGGCAGCGAGAGAGATTTCTTTGGCGGTGGGATTGACGTCCTGGATGGCCTGTCCAGCAATCGAATTATCGAGGGCGGCCTGCCCCGTCGGTCCGAACAAATTTCGGACGGCGATGAAATATTTGGTTGCCATGGCCGGAAGATCAATGGTTGAGAGTTTGGTCTTTTGACAGAGGCTGGACAATCTGTTAAAAAGAGTCTGGGGTGTTTCACTCTTTTGGCAACGGAATTCCGTGAATTCCTTGATAGCAGATTCATTCCTCTCGGTGTAAAGGAGTCTCCAGGCATTCAAAAGAGTGGTACAGGGGGTTGGTTCTGCAACCATCCGAGTGGTTGCTTTGGCCTCCTGGATGGCCTGAAGCTGAGCGACTTAGGTTCGTCCCTGTGCCTGCAGTTTCATGTCCTCTGTGAAGAGGGCGGTGACAAGAGCGGCTGTAGCGGCAGCCAAGTCTGCTAACGCCCGCAAAACTGCCTCATTAAGGAGAGGGTCTGATATTTTGAGGTTGGGAGCCATCAGAAGAGGTTGTCGCTCCTTATAGTCTGCCAAAGCTCCACCAGCAAGATAGTTCACCATCATGGGGAAAAGTGTCGTCTCGAAGTCATCCGGAATGGCTTCGCCCCTGTATTTGTTGATTTCAGATTGGGTGAACGACTTCCACAACAATTTGGAATCAAAGAAAGCGATTCCCGAGCTATCTCCTGTAAAGATCCTTGCGTCCCCCATTTCTTTTTCCTCCTCTACAAGGTTGGTGAACTGAGAAGAGGATGTTCCGGTTGGGCTGACAAACTGAACATGTGAAATTACCCCAGGATCCGCTTAGGTTGGCTCGGAGCCTCCTCCTTCTTCAGTAGATGGAGCTGCTTGACAAGAGATGGCACTCCCCCCCACTGAGGAAGCTCTGGTTACTGGTGGGATTGTGAGATGACCTCTATCTCCTTGGAGTTGGTCCTTGGGAAACGAGGAGCTTATCACCTTGGGAAAAGCGGCCCGAAGTCCGGCTCCTTTATACCCAGGAGAGGCCCTTTCCTCCCGGCGATCTGTTTCCACCGAGGGAATGGGGAGAATAGGTTTAATCACCGGTGGTCCTTGAGGGATTGGTAGAGAAGGGTAAGGAGATGAATGAGGACTACGAGGGAAAGGTGTTTGTCTCCGTGTACGCCTTTTGGAGGTTTCTGGTGGAGGAGTTCCTTCGTTGGAATCAAGGGAACGTCGGTGGGGAGGAAAGTAGGCAAGAACGTCGTACTTGTAGGGTAAGACATCTGGTCCTGGTGACCCACGGACTGCAGCGGCCGGAGAAACAGAAGGCGAAGGAGATGATGCCGAAGGAGGAGATGGAGGAGGAGTGGAAAGCCCAAGGGAGATGTGTTGTCTCTGGTCGGGTTGTAATAATAACACGGTCTCCTTAGTTGAAGATCCAGCCACTGAGACAACAGTCAGGCGCTTAGCGGAGGCAACTACAACATTATCCGGTAAATCCGCACCCATCCCCTGTTTGTTAGGTCCTGTTGTTTACCCCACTTCCCGCTGAAGAGGAGGCTCCGATCTAAGTTCCGAAGAAATCCCGAGAGCTGGCATCTCCGTAGGGGTTGTCTGAACTGTAGGTGGTCTCTCAGCCGAGGGGCTTGTCTCTCTGGGAGGAGCTACCTGTCCCCTAAGGATCCCTCATGATATTCGTCTAGCCTCCCTTATGAGGAGCAATTCTTGTATGAGGGCCCTCTTCCTCTATTCTTCAAGAGCTTCCCAATCGATGGGGACGGGTCCAGCCCCCGCCGTAGCCTGACTCTGGGATCGCAAGATGTCAACCTGTTTTTGTGTACTGCTCACCACCCTTGAGAGATCCGCAATCCCCAAACTCGGTACCTCGGGATCGGTGGGTCTAGAACGCCACAACCCTTCTGATGGTCAAAACACCGGAGCAGAAGGAGACTTTGAGCTCGAAGAGGTGGAATCGGAAGGGAAGAACGGTTCCGCTTTGGGTCGGGGAGCAAACCTTCCTTTGCGGTCCCGATGATCGAACGGTACCCCTTCTTTGGCTCGGGTAACCCTCGCTTGCTGGTCCTTTCCCCGGCTTGTGTCCGAGGGACCGCCCCGCCGGAGCTGGTCTGCTGGTTGCGGTGTCCTGAGATGGGGTGGGTTGATGGTAGGAAATTGATGGTCCTCCTAGTTGCTCCGATACGGAGGTTGGGGAGCACCTCTCGGAGGAACTGCGGAGTATCTCCAATACACCTCCCACTGGACGTACCACTCGGGCTTGATTTGACCTGGCCACCCGCTCTACCAATTAATTCTTAACCTTCAACTCATGGAGATCATGAAGGGCTAAGATTTCTTTGCGACTTCGCCGTGTAGGATTGGTCAGGATCTTAGGATCCATGTACATTTCTGCTATCGGTGCCTTAGATCGGGTATAGCGACCGATCTCGGGAAGGTGACAAGGGACCGCTTCCTTGTGGGCCAACCCCATTCTACGGCTTTTAGGAGATAAGGGCGGCCTCTCCGCCTTCTCAGCAGCCCTAGCTTTAACTGACTCGGACAACGTTGGGAAGTTCTCGGGGGAAAAGACAGGTGGAGGTGGAGGAGAGGGTCTCCCCTTTGTGGGCGTAGGGGGAGTGTCAACCGCAACCTCTGGGGGCATCTCTCCTTTAAAAAACCGCTCTACGTGTACAGGTGACCAAAAGGGAGGTGCTTCCTCGGGCATCTGTGACTCTTCCTCCTGGGCCACCGCTTCCTGCCTCTCTGCTCGTCCGATCTAACACCCGGAAGATCCTTATCTTGGGCATCTCCTCCCCCCATAGCTAACTGGAGAAGAAATTTTAAATACCCTTATAAAAGTACTCCGATCTGAGCACCTATCCTCTTTAACCTCAAGAGATAGGTTGCTGTTTCAGTACTGTGACTATCTGTTGGAAGCCTAACAAAAATCCTCTCAAAATCCACTACTCTGGTACAAAAGATTCTGGTAATCGACCCAGGAAGAAACCAGACCAGAGCCCAAAAAGGACTACCAAAGAGAGAACCCAGATGCTTCCACTCAGAAAAATGAAAGGATAGAAATATAAAAATGCTGTTTCAGAATTAACAATATCACCTTGCCCTTAGAATATAGAGATATAAAGTTAGAATGTGGAATAATAGCAAGCGAGCTCAACCTACCCCCAAAACGTAACGTGGACAACCAAAAGGAGACGAAATCTCCCCCTGAAAACCCCGGAAGAGGTAGGGCCTCCTTAACTCCTCGGTTTCCGCGACCCGGAACCGGCAAGACCCTTTCTTGGTTTCCAACAAACACCAGTCCCCAAACCGCCCAAAACAGGAAAGACGGTGCCAACCACCCAACCGGACTACGATTTTCACAAAAGAAGTATGCAAACCAAGATGGCAATAGGGTCACAAGCACAAGCAAAACAAAAGTTCTCCACAAGAAAGTTTGCTAGAATTTCTAGGGTTTTTCTCAGGAGACAGTACTGAAACAGCAACCTGTCTCCTTCGGCCCCAAGTGCCTTATACAAGCCAAGTTTGTCCTACCGAAAGTACCAAAGTCTAAGCAATACTAAGAGCCAATCACTGGCGAGGAATTGTTATTGGATATAAGACAAAAAAGGTTGTACTACACTCGCGGCAAAAAGTTAGGCGACTATCTCCGGCTAGATTAGAAGCCACGTGGTTTTCTATGACACAATTTTGAGCAACAAAGTTCTAAATTGACGTGAAACGCCTAACTTTGACTCACATTAATAAATGCTCTATTCGGCTGGAGGACCTGAACTAACCTCCTACTGATAGCCAACAGCAAAATCTACCAGACTATCCCAAAAGTTACGTGGCGTTCCACAATGTAGCCCCCAATAGGACGGTTGGCAACTTGTCACATGTAACAGGATGGTAATCTTTGGAACGGAGTAACTTTATCTTCCGGCCTCCGTTAGGCGCGAAATAAAGTGCGTTCCGTTCAGTTAGGAAAATAGAAGAATGTGGTCACGCTGATTGCGCTCCTTTCCTTGTACTTTAAGGACCGTATAGAGGAAAAAAGGCCCGAGAATCCTTGGTAAGATAAAAGGGGTGCCTGTGAAGCACATGAGCTTGACAGTTATACTCAGAGAGTTCACTACTCAATGTACGGAGGCATGCCAGCCGTACGGTATCTACCATCTACCTAAACAATTGTAAGTATACCCGAATAGTTTGAGGTATGTCAGACTGAACAAATCTACACTAACAAACTAATTAGCAAAAAGACAAACCTATGTTGTACAGATTTTTTACACCGATATCTCCACAATCTTCGTACATCAAAAACCAAGCTACCACTAAGCAACCACTAAACAAATATAATTACTTAGAGTCTAAATATTCATATTATCCGCAGGTGAGATAGCTGCTTTGCCCGTACGGATCATATCAAATTATCCGCAGCTGCGTTGACTTGTCTGCATCGCAGCTGCTCCGTACCTGCGGTGCGTATTTATCCAAAATAACTGCAGCTGCGTTGTCGTGTCTGCGTCGCAGCTGCGCTGTACGGGCGGAGCCTATTTCAACATTCCGTTTACTCCACATCAGATCGCTTCGCGATCCGCCGTCCATTTGTCAATGATTGTTCACGTCACTCAATGAGTCTTTTACGTCACTTAAATTATATTCGTTCATTCGCTCCCCCTATCTATGAATCCATTCGAACCTCCACATTTAATTCCATGGCGCACACACTGTCACAAGCGCACAAAATGTCGCGTACGCACGAAACAAACTTTTCAAAACAACACTTCCCCGAAAATTTTAGTTTGGTGCACCCCGGGTACAATATGCAGCGTGAAATGCTATGCTGCGCTAGTTTGCCATCGCAACCCTGTTTGTATACAATATGCACGGTGCATTGCTATGTTGCTCTACTTGAACACTTCGACACCGCAGCCTAGTTTGACTTCAATATGTAGCGTGTAATATAGTTATGCTGCCATGCTGCGCTACTTTGACATCGCAGCCGTAGCAGCTGCTCCATTCTACTCTCAACTCTCTCCTCACAGCCTCATCTACTGAGGACTAAAGCTTTCAAAACACCACTCCCCTAAAGCTTTAGACTTAGTTTTTCATTCTGTCTGTAGACATTTAGACTCCAATGGACCTATATATTAAAAAGCAAGGACGTATATAATATTTAGATTATGAAAAAAAATCTCTAACAACCTCCACTGCTAAATATTCAAGACTTTACATAAACAATCACAACATCACTGCTTCTGCTGATGTCACCACTGCTCTTGCTGCTTCCTTCCATGTCTTCCATCCTTCGACTTCCTTAACTGCCCCTTAGCAAAATTCGTTCTTCTTGAATGTACATTGTTTTGCTGCCTTTTTGTGCCCTTTTGTTTTGGTTTCAGTGCAGATTCTATACGTTCCTACGAAATTAATATCATCTGTAACAGCTCCCCTATGTGATACTTCCACGCCTATCTTTCCAATATGTGGTGTTATGCTGCGTCGCTGCTTCGCGACGAAAACTTCTTCCGATGATTCACCATTGCTTTTACTGCGTTCTTCGTCTTCAAAAATACATAAATAAAACTTTTTGTTTCTTTTCAACTAACTCAACAAGGAAGAACACCAAATCTAAAATCCTACAAAAAATATCGAATGTCAAAAGTTGTTGTCTTTATAAGACATGCTTCTAATATAAGTTTTTCCAAAATTAAGATTTCTCGAAATTCACGTTCTCCAAAAATGTCCTCCAGAAAAATCATTTCTCCCGCTCTCTTCTCTTGATCACTTTTTGCACATGTTTTCTTCTCCCCTTGATCCTTCTGCCCTTGATCCTTTGTCTTTTCTGAGAGTTTACATTTTTGTCAAAATTTTCTACTTGTTGAATGTCAAAAGTACTAATTTTCTGTTTTACTTTTATGTTTTTCTCCATAGATTTGCTACTCCCATTAACATCAATCATCTGGGAAATTTTAATTTTCATTCTTCTTCTTTTTAGCTGCACTCTTTTCTTCCTATTTTCCTTTCCTGTATTTCTAACTTGTGCATTTTTATTACATTTTTCACTCCCACAAACTTCTTTTCTCACTCTAATTTTGTGAACAGTTTTTCTTTATTATCCTCCTAGTTCACCAATTTCCACATCCACCTTAATTATAGTTTCTGATTTTAAGTGTCCATCTCTTCCTCAATTCCTCTTACTTTAGTTAACAAACTCTCTCGTAAGCAATTTTCACTCACCAATTTGTCATGCGATAAGGTCACAAAAATCATGTCCTTCTCTCTTTTGTCCTTCACCACACTATCTTTGGTGATATAACTCCTTCCACCTATTTCCACATTATACACCTCATTCCTAATTCCGATTTTCTTCATATCTTCGCCCGGTCCTTCGCTAAAAATTGTGTTTAATTTATTCGCTTTTATGTTTCAGAATTTTCCGGCTTCCACTTCCAAATGACCTTCACTACCTCTATTTTTTCTTACTTCAATAAACTCTTTCTCCTGTAACTCTTTGTTACTCACCAATTTGTCGTCGGGAAAAGGGACAGACACCAAATCCTTTTTTGTCACCTCTTTCTTCTCATTCCGAACAACATAGAAGGTCGGTAAGTTAATAAATTCGTCAACACACGGTGTATGCCTTTTGTCATTGGTCCTGTCTTATCTCTCACTCACGAAAGCACTTGATTCTCTTTTTGTTGAGGATCGAACTAGGTTGTTGTCCCATCCGTCTCTGAAATTCCTTATAACACATGCACTTTTATACAACTGACATATCCTGAAGGTATGTCCCAAATCATTACAATAAAAACAATTCTTTGGCCGATCTCTGAACTCGCTATTCCTTTTAATTTTCTGAAACTGAGACTTAAATTCCTTTATATTCGTCTGACTTGATAAAACCTTTCTATTAGCCTCTTCATCTTCTACCGTTAAGCTCCAATCCCTTTTATCAATTAAAGTCAATCGATCTAATGCACTCTTATATTCTTTAGGTAGACTTCTCATTAACAATATAGCTTGTTGGGCATCTGTAAAGTTTCCTCCTGGCAAATCATTTTCTGCAAATAATACTTGTAAGTCAATATAGTGTTTCTCCATACTACCTCCTACATACTTGTGTTCAACTATTTTGGTAACACTGCTTAGCCAATGATATAAAGAAGTCTTTGCATACATATATTCTAAGCACTTCCATAATTCAGATGCCTTTTTAAAACTTAGGTATAACATTACCGAATCCTCACTCAAGGAGTTCTTGATAACTCTTAGAGACTCATGATTTTTTCTTTTCCATCCATTTGATGTTTCGGCCAAGGTACCGTCCACCACATCCATTAGCTCCATCATCTTGTAGTAGCTCTCAAGTGCATCGTTCGAGTAGTGATATTTTGATCTATCAAATATAGGTAGCCATGGGTGTGGGCCCATAACCTGTTGTCTATAGCCTATTTCAACCATGGACTACACTTGGAAGCACCACAGACTACCCCTCAAACAGCTGTGTTTCAGACAACACAGATTACTCCACAATAAATAAAATCCCCTATCAACTTTACCAATAGGAAGTATACTATAGACATTGTAAGATTCCAAAGCTACAGCCAAATCCACCAAGGAATATAGAAGATATAAGCTTCAGAGTTTCACAAAAATAACTGACAGTTTCACCAACTAACCACGTAGACCTCTCACAGAATCTTACACAAATAACAGATTACAATAAAAATGCACACACATATTGATTACATATCATAAAATAACTTCACAAAGTTTCACATGAAAACACCAAACACAGTGATCACATCAACAGGTCAAATATGCAGAAAAGAGTTTGGCATTGCTTTGATAAACTTGACTGTGAAACTCCAAATATTCTAAGTCCTACAAGTTATGCTCAGAGAGTTCACTACTGAATGTATGGAGGCATACCAGCCGAACGGTATCTACCATCTACCTAAACAATTGTAAGTATACCGGAATTGTTCGAGGTATGGCAGAGTGAACAAATCTACACTAACAAACTAATTAGCAAAAAGACAAACCTATGTTGTACATATTATTTTCCCCGACATCTCCACAATCTTCGTACATCAAAAACCAAGCTACCACTAAGCAACCACTAAACAAATATCATTACTCGGAGTGTAAACTATTCATATTATCTGCAGCTGCGACAGCTGTTTTGTCCGTACGGATCATATCAAATTATCTGCAGCTGCGTTGACTTGTCTGTATCGCATCTGCTGCGTACCGGCGCCGCGTATTTATCCAAAATAACTGCAGCTGCGTTGTCCTGCCTGCGTCGCTGCTGCGCCGTATCGACGGTGCCTATTTCAACATTTCGTTTACTCCACATCGGATTGCTTCGCGATCCGCCGTCCATTTGTCTATGATTGTTCACGTCACTCAATGAGTCTTTTACGTCACTTAAAATAAATCCGTTCGTTCGCTCCCCCAATCCATGAATCCATTGGAACCTCCACATTTAATTCCATTGCGCACGAAATGTCACAAGCGCACAAAATGTCGCGTACGCATGAACCAAACTTTTCAAAACACCACCATTAACCCCCCCTCCAACTCAATGCCAGTTTCCACCCTATCCGTTCCACACCTTTCACTTCCCACCTCATCCAATTCCTCTTTGTCATCTATTTTATGATCTGCTTCCTCCCCCTCCCTCAACACAAGCTCTAATCTAACCCATTCTCTTCCACCAACGACTTCTGCCACATCCCTTACCCTAACAAACTCCTCCCTTTCTCTATTTAAGCCTTCTCCTGGGAGTCTATCCCCTTTTGCCACCTCCTCAGCCTACATTCTCGTTTCTTCTTCCCCTGCTGGCCCCCCACCTCGGTTTACGTTGGCGGTGGAAGAAGTCGTCGCTGAATGGCAGCGCGTAGACGTTTCCATGGTGGTCAGATGCCCTCAATGTAGAAGGAAAATTACTCTTTACCGCGAAACTAAGCAGAGACACAGTTAGGATGTGACAAAAACATCTTAAGAGACTAACTTTATTCGGTGCATTTACTAAAACAGTTTGGAATTTTTGTTACTTTACTACTCACTCCCAACCTATTTAAAAGTTGACCATGCGACCTACATAGGGACGTTCTAGCGACGAGAAAATGTCATCGCCCTTTCAATGGTATTTGGGTATCCCAAGAGAGACTCGTCGAAACAATGACTTCGCTGTCGAATTTCATTCGCGAATACCAGCGTAGGGGTTTCTAACCTCGGTTCGTCAATGATGGGAAACCATTGTTGGATGTCATTTTAACTTCTGTCCAAACGAGGTGCTAATGTACATGCAGTAATTTAGTTGCGCCCATCATTGAACCGACGACATGATGTCGTCGTCTACTATGATACAAGTCAATCTCGTGGATAAAACGATGAACTTAAAACAAAAACGTACGACACGTGGAGGAGAAAGACCACAAAATGCCAAACACAATACTGAACATCCCTCAAAAATAAAACACACGCACTAATGTGGAGGAAAAGTGGGATTAGGGCAAACAATGAGAGGGTAAGACGACGGTCCAACATTTAAACACGTAATTACTACAAAGTCACAATGAAACTTAATTTCAAAAACCGTTTTAAAAGGTGCAATAAAACCATTTAATACATGGGGTATGGTATGACGATAGTGCTTACTTGTACCGTACACTCCGGTAAAATGTTTCGGAAACTTCCTCATGGTCCTTGGAATGAGTTTCTTTGACCCGTTCTTCTCGCAGTCTTTCAACATCCAGTTTATTGCTCGCAATCGAGTAACCTTGGTCAACACATGTTGAAATTTTCGGTGGATAACACGTCCTCGAGCATTGCCTGAGGATGGAAAGAACCCATCCACGATTGCCGCCGGATCATCTGACGTTTCCACTTTTGGCTCGCTCCCGTCGTCGTTCTTCCCACCGTATTCCTCGTTTGGAAACTCGTTTTCCTCGTTGATCCTCTCATCTTTCGTATTGTGTTCAATTTGTGGATTACGGGGAACAGTGATGCCATTGCCACAGTTGGCACCCCAAATCCGAGTGAGAGTCCACATACTTCCAAACTCCAAAAATCACTAAATGAACAAGTTGAAAGAGCAATCGTAAAAGTAAAGAATGCAACCAAAGAAAATTTAGACAGAGAGTTGGTAGTGTGCTTCTCATTTTCACAGATGCACTTATATAGTAGAAGAGATGCTCGCGAAATTGAATTTGCGCGGAAAGAATAGAGGGAAACGCCATCACTTTCAAAAATTCAAAATTTGAACGTTTTTTGAATCCTCACTATTGTAAATATTAAAAAACGAGAGAATAAAAGCGGGAAAAAATACAATTTGGAGCAATTTGGCTAAATATTTTAAAAATCACGTCGTCGCCGAAAAAATTGACAGCGCCATGGAACACCTCCAGATTACATGTTGTACGACTAATATTAGATTAGATGACATTCGATGGTTGTAACAGTGATACACGGTTTTTCCATCGTCGTCTTCGATCACTAACCAACTTTAAAAATACGTGGACATTAAACATGCCACGTTTTTCGGCAACTGCCAATGATTATCTTCCGACGGCGGTGGACCAGCTGTCGTCGGCATTTTACCTCCAATTAGAATTAAAATGTATCCTAAATGAGGTTTGTTTTATGTTGGACCTTCGATTACAATTAACCATGATACTAAAAAAAGGATCGTTACACGTTTGATGCGACTAAACGCATCCACATTAGAATTAAGTGCCTGTATTACAATATATGAATTCTAATAAAGCAACCCAACAGGCACCTTATTAAAGTTAATGGTCCATATTTTACGTCATACAACGCTCGATATCCACGCGAATGACAAGGAAAACTAAAATCGTTCACATAATTCAGTGCAAGTTAAATGAAACGAAACAATACCTAGAATGCATGCCGTCATAGTTTCGTTCATACACGATAATAAACTGGACCGAACGAACGTACTAAAGTCATAGGGTCACTGCGTTTTACAGGTCGAAACAAGGAATCGATAAATGTACAGTTTGACTTATGTTGTACTCGCACATCTTTTACTGTAGTAATATTCACGCGTGCGAAAAAAAACCATTATTACAATTGTATTTACAAGTGAACGAAAGGAAAACAACTGTACCATTCCACCCAATTTACATGTACCTAATTTAGTGTATAAATCTGCATGGAGTAAAGATTGTTTAGCAACAAACACAAATTAGAGTTATGGATTTATTTCATAGCAAGGACGCCTCGTGGTACGGATTGTCAGGTTTTGACTTTTACCTATTTTAACATATTTGTAATGACGGCGGATCCTGTATACCTAAATCAGCATTAGGGAGAAATTACAGTTAAAGATTTTTTTGAGGATGGGATGTATACACAAATAAGCATCAATGACACTATTTTGGTATTGATACTAATAATTTCTTTAGTCTTATAACAATTCACAGTGTAGCTGTTGAAAACTGATATTTTGTATTCTACCTTTTTTTAGTGTTGCAGTTGTCATACTTATCATAGTCACACGGAATTGACAGGAAGCCATGGTTGCCTTAGACCAATGAGAAGATATACAGAAGACAAAGCTCCTGCAAAAGTTATGTTGACACAGACATGATTTGATCTTGTAACCTCTAGACGAGGGCCTTACACAATATGCGTCCACCTTATTCGTTACGTCTTGATAAATCGATACATATTTTATGTTTGATATTTATTTAAAGATGGCATGGCGACATATTCATTTTAGCGACTTACAGAATGAAACGAAACATGGAACGTGTGGTACCACACGAAATGCACTACCGCACGAAATAAATGAAACAAACATTTGATTTCGAACGAAATTAAATGTCGCCATCGACGGCTCGCGAAGCAAGAAGAAAATTTAAGCGGTCAACACGGAATGTTGACCGTCAAAATTCAGCGGTCAACACGGAAATTTGACCGGTGAAATTTAACGGTCAACATTTATTCAGCGCTCCGTCAAATCAAACGGCAGAAATTGATCACCGTGAAAAGAACGGACGGCACGTGTGAGTGTCGGTATGCCGAAACGACTATCTGGGAGAAGTTCGGCGAAATGGGATGAAATGACACTTGGCATCATCCTATAGGATGCCGGAAGAGAAAAGGGACAGAATGCCATTGACCTATTTTGCCACGTGGCAGATTGAAATGGTGCTGAATATATCCGTACATAAAATACGGCGGCTGCTGTACTTTATATGTACAATAATTAGGGTACTTCACTTTGATTGGTTTAGAGTAGCTATTAGGAGTTTTCAGGACTTAGACAAAATTTGGAAAAGTCCTCTCTCCTAGAGGCCATCTATACAAATATGTTGTCTTTGAACAGCCATAACTTAATGCTCAGGTGAGCAAATTCAGTTATTCTTTTTGCAGCTGACTCAGAGGAGTCCAAGCTACACAGGGTTTTATTCAGTCAGAATTTTTGCGTCCCAAGGTGGGTCTTATTCATTGTGAAAGTCAAAAGTGCATATACCATCCTAGAGGCTTCACATAAGTTGGACATTCTGTGTACCAATGGAGGTCACATAATTACAAGTTATGGGCCCACCCTCTAGGGTGCCCATTTTTAATGGAACAGGGTTCATTAATTGGGAAACCATGATGAGGGGTGGATTGTTTGAAAAACGACTATGGGGAATTGTAAGTGGCCGTGTGCGTCAGCCATCCGCTTAATTGGGAGTTCCACCAGGGTTTGGAGGATCTCGGTTCACTAGAGGATCTGCAGGGGCAGAAGGGTTGGAGGATGTTGCAAAAAGCACTATGTTAGACAAAGGAAAGGATAAAATCACACAGATGGCTAGTGGATCGGCTCTAGTAGCCCCTGTTTAAAAAACAGAGGCGAATGATACTGAAATCTGGGATTTCAACAATACCGTGACGACTCATTTTATTTTCGGGCATCTCACTCAAGGAGTGGCTACACCTCATCTTCATGTGGAGAGGGCAGACAAGTTGTGGGAAGCTCTTGTCGACATTTACAAGAGCAGGACGATTTAGCAGCAGAAGCTGGCAGATCAGAAGGTACAGGCATATGTGTACAAAGGGGGAAAGACGTTAGATTTCTGTAATGATTTGGTTAGGTTATTCATGGAGTTAGAAAGTACAAGGAAAAGGGAGACCGAAAAAGAGAAGGTGAACACTTTGCTAATGAAACTCCTAGATGAGTATGAGAACATTGTTAACAGGGTCCAGGATTTGTCACATCATCTTTAAATCTTGAATTTTGTTGCGGGGATGATTTTGATTCGCGAAAGCACAATTGAGATTCGTAAGGGAGGAAAGGGTGTTCAAGCATTGGCTACTGGTACTGACTGGCGAGATAAGGATTCCAAGAAACCTTATGGGAACTTTGGTGGAGGAGGAAGAGGAAACCATGACGGATCTGGACAAAGGGCTCCGAATGGGCTTTTCCATTTTTGTAAGAAGCTGAGACACTACATGGCGGAGTGCACTAAGTTGACGGAGTTGAGATTGAAGGAACAATCGATTGGAAAACCAGCCGGATGGAAAAAAAAGGCGTTCGTTGCGACACAAGTTGTGGAAGAGGATGCCGATGATGACGATGGAGAACTTCTCCTCAATGAGAAGTTGGAGGTGAAAGGTGAGCCGGAGATTTCAAGAAGGCAAAGGTATGCTTTTGGTGGAGTGAAATAAGCTCCTGAAGAAGGATGGATCATTGATTCAGAAGCCTCTATGCATATATGTAGAGAAAAACCATTGTTTACCAAAATGAGAAACATCCCTACTGTAGAGATAGAGTATTGGGATGGGAGAATAGTGACCACTAATTTAGTAGGATCTGTGGATCTAAGAGTCTTAGTTGATGGAAAGACATCGATAGTCACTTTCTCCGATGTTCTTTTTATTCCGAAGTTGAACAAAAATCTTATCTCTACGTCGGTCTTAGATGGTAAGGGCTTTGAGACTAGTACTAAGAAAGGAGTCTTTGTTGCTAGCTATGAGAATGAAGTGTACTTCACAACTGAAATCGGTAGCCAAGGAATGTTTAGGCTAAATTTGAGTAATACAAAGACGGGAGTTTACTATGCTAGTGTAAGTGATTTGATGATGTGGCATAAAAGATTGGGACATGTGCATCTAGATAGATTAAAAAAAATGAAGAAAATGGGTGTAGTTGAGGGCATACATTTTGGAGACGATGAGACTTTGGATGATTGTAGTGGGTGTGCTCAAGGAAAAGCTCACAGATTGCCTTTTCCAAAAGTCGCAACATATAAGGGTGAAAAGGTGTTAGATTTGGTTCATACTGGCATATGGGGACCAGGCAAAGTGCCATCAGTTGGAGGGAAAAGATTTATGCTTACTGTCACGGATGATTGGTCTATATACTCTAGAGTATATTTCTTGAAAAGAAAATCTGAGGCTTTCGCTTATTTCAAGGAGTATAAAGCATGGAGTGAAAAGCTCCATGAGACACCTATAAAGAGAGTGAGGAGTGATAATGGGAGAGAATTCACTTCTAATGAGTTTGAGGATTATTTGAAAGAGGAAGGGATTCAACACAAGTAGTCTGTCCCAAAAAATCAAGAACAAAACGGTGTAGCCGAGAGATTAAATTGGACTTTAAGTGATAGTGCCCGTAGTATGTTAAAAGATAAAAAGATAAGGAAAAGTTTTTGGGCAAAGCTATGAATTGTGCTAACTATCTCAAAAATAGAGTCCTTACCTCGGCTATAAAAGGCCAAACACTTTATGAAAGATGGACCGGAAGAAAACCTAATATTTCACAATTAAAGGTATTTGGAAGTCAAGTGTTTAGTCTAAACATAGAAAAATCTGATTGGAAGTTAGATGCTAGAGGAAAGTCGGGATACTTACTTGGGTATGATGAAAATGTTAACGGATATAGAGTTTATGATCTCGAAAGAGAAGGCAGAATTCTAGTAAAACACTTGGTAGTTATTGATGAGGGAAAGTCCATAGATCCCTTTAAGTACACCAAATCGGTGAGAATTAGAATTCAATCCGAAAATAAGGTAGATTCAGATTCTTCTAATCGAACTCCATTTCAGCCTGACCTTGCAAAGAAAGAGGAAAAATTGACCGAGAGTGACTCTCTTCGGAATCACAACATCCGGTTCAAACCGAGGAAGAAAACAAGGAAAGACCAGAAATGGATGATGAATGTACGGAGATGGACTCCACGGATAGGGGAGAAGGTGAAGTTGTTCGGAGAAACCCAAGATTACCCTCTATCCTAGCATCGGAGTTTGAAGAAGGAAGGAGAAGCAGTAAAAGAATTCAAGAGAGACAAGTGAACAACAAGGTAACTAAGCTGTCACATTTGAACGAACCCCAGACTCACACGAAACCAGTTAATAGTGCGGAAGGAGATAGATGGGTGACAACTATTAATGATGAGATGGCTTCCATTATGGAAGTAAACACATGGGAGTTGGTGGATTGTCCTTTAGATAGAAAGCCGATAGGATGCAAGTGGGTATTTAGGTTAAAGCTCAATCCAGATAACACTATCGAGCAATACAAGGCTAGATTAGTGGCAAAGGGGTTCACACAGAAGGAGGGGATCGATTATGAGGAGACTTTTGCTCCGGTTGTTAGATTCCTTTCCGTCCGGATTCTACTTAGTCTCGCGGCAACGAAAGACATGGAAGTGAACCAGATGGACATGAAAATCGCTTTCCTACACGGAGAATTGAAAGAAGAGATCTTCTTGCGAGAACCGGAAGGATTTGTGGAGAAAGGAGAGGAAAGAAAGGTGTGCAGATTGATAAAGTCCCTTTATGGACTAAAGGAAGCTCAACGCCAATGGAACAACAACATGAACGAGTTTTTGACGATTTTGGGATATAATCAAATCAGTTAGGATCATTCTATCTACTTATTTGAGGACGAGGAAGGTATAATTTTCATTCCCATATATGTTGATGATTTGTTTGTTTTGAGTAAATCAATGGAGAAAATAAATAGATTGAAAATGGATCTAAAAGGTAGATTTGAAAAAAAAAAATTGGGAGAGGCAAAGTACATCTTGGGAATTCAAATGGAGAGAGATAGAGAAAACAAAACAATTAGACCAACTCAAAAGGAAGCAATTGGGAATATGCTTGAAAAATTCCAAATGGAAAAACCAAACAGTTGTACTACTCCAATGGACTTAAAAAAGGGAAACGAGGGGAGCTCAAAAGAGGGAATCTTGATCTTGGATAATGAGCTAGGACCTGAGGAAAGCAAGTTCATGCAAACTATTCCGTACAGACAGGTTGTCGGTAGTTTGATTTACTTTATGAACTGTACTCGTCCTAATATAGCTGCAGCTGTGGGAGTATTAAGTAGGAGACTGAATGATCCTAGGAAGAAAGATTGGGAAGCGACCAAAAGAGTCATGCGGTATTTGGTAGGAACAAGAGATTTGTGGTTTCTTGTTGAGGATAACACTGACATCAATACTTGGAGTGATGCCAGTTATGGGGATGCTCCGATGAGGAGTTGTACTTCTAGGTATGTGTTGTATGTTGGGAATGGGGCTTGTTGATGGAGCAGTAAGCAACAAAAGGTGATTGCTCGGTCAACCATGGAGGCTGAGTATATGGCCTCTTGTTCTCTTGTGAAAGAATTAATGTGGGTAAAATCTTTGCTTCAAGAATTGGGATATATGAAGAGCGGAGTGCAAAAAGTATTTTGTGACAATCAAGATGCGATTGCAATTGCAGCAAACCCTAAGCATCACTTTAAAGCAAAGCATATGGGTATTTGTTTGAGCTTTGTTAGAGAGAAGTTTGAGAATAAAATAATTAGTTTGGAATACAGAGCGGATTGAGAGATGGTAGCAAATATGATGACTAAGCCGGTTTATTCTCCCAATTAAAATTTTGTAGGGAGAAGTGTGGACTAAAAGAAAAGATAGACTAGAAAATAAGGGGAGTGTTGAAAAGTAATATTTTGTATTCTACCTTTTTTGAGTTTTGCAATTCTCATACTTGTCGTAATCACTGAAAATCGAGAGGCAGCCATGGCTGCCTTAGACATATGAGAAGATATATAGAAGACAAAGCTCCTGCAAAAGTTATAATGACACAGACATGATTTGATCCTGTAACCTCTAGACGAGGGCCTTACGGAATATGCGTCCACCTTATCCATTACGTCTTGATGAATCGATACATATTTTATGTTTGATATTTATTTAAATATGGCATGGCGACATATTCATTTTAGCGACTTACAGAATGAAACGAAACATGGAACGTGTGGTACCGCACGAAATGAAGTACCGCACGAAATAAATGAAACAGACATTTGATTTCGAACAAAATTAAATGTCGGGATCGACGGCTCGCGAAGCAAGAAGAAAATTTAAGCGGTCAACACGGAATGTTGACCGTCGAAATTCAGCGGTCAACACGGAAATTTTACCGGTGATATTTAAAGGTCAACATTTATTCGGCGCTCCGTCAAATCGAACGGCTGAAATTGATCACCGTGAAAAAAAAGGACGGCACATGTGAGTGTCGGTATGCCGAAACCACTATCTAGGAGAAGTTCGGCGAAATGGGAGGAAATGACACTTGGCATCATCCTATAGGATGCCGGAAGAGAAAAGGGACAGAATGCCATTGACCTATTTTGCCACGTGGCAGATTGAAATGGTGCTGAATATATCCGTACATAAAATACGGCGGCTGCTGTACTTTATATGTACAATAATTAGGGTACTTCACTTTGATTGGTTTAGAGTAGCTATTAGGAGTTTTCAGGACTTAGACAAAATTTGGAAAAGTCCTCTCTCCTAGAGGCCATCAATACAAATATGTTGTCTTTGAACAGCCATAACTTAATGCTCAGGTGAGCAAATTCAGTGATTCTTTTTGCAGCGGACTCAGGGGAGTCCAGGCTACACAGAATTGTTGTCAGTCGGTGTTTTTGCGTCCCAGGGTGTGACTTATTCATTCTCAAAATCAAAAGTGCATATATTATCCTAGAGGCTACACATAAGCTAGACATTCTGTGTACCAATGAAGGTCACAGAATTACACTAGCGGATAGAGTACGTATTTCATTTACTAAAATTTATGACCTTAGGGTAAAAGTTAACGCATTCCTTTGATGTTTTTGAAATAGTCATAGTGTCCGTCGATCTCATAAAGATTTGGATGACACTGACGGCGACTGTGCATTGTCACACTTGGCTCTGCTCGTGCGTTGCCAAAGATAACTTCGTTTCGTCAGAATGTTTGAGCAAAATATCTAAATGAAGACAATCCGAGCTCAGAACCTAAAATGTTAAACTGTTGATTTTACGCACATACTAGGTTCGTTACAAGTTTCACAAACATTAAAGTACTGTAGTGAAGTATGGAAGTAGAATACGGACGTAGAGTACGGGAAAAAAATACGTAAATTGCTATAACGTACTATGGAATGCTAAAAGCGGTGCCACGAACAGTTACAGTGGGCGGTACACTGAAATACGACATTTAAATACGGTAGTGGAGAACTACAATGAAATTGTAATAGTAGTAAAAAACTGTGGAGCGGCTACAGTATTAAAAAACAGTGGAGCGGCTACACTAGTATAAAACTGTAGAACGTTAATAGTGGAACGAAACTGTGAAACGTTAATAGTGGTTTAAAAGGGAATAGATTATGGTAGTGACTGTTTTGGTTGCGCACAGTCACTTACGTCATTTTATCAAAAATTGTACGTTTGAAGTACAGATTGGTACAAGTAAAGTACCGTTGAGTCTTAATTTAACGGTCAATTGGTTGGACAGCTTTGACTTTCAAAATATTGTTTCAACAACTTAAACTTTTTCCGCGCTTGCAAACATCGACCGTCATAATAAAATTAGCAATTCACACGGCAGGCGAATGTTTACGGTAACAAAATTGCGGCAACCACATGTAAATAAAAGTGTTGCAGACATTCACTTTTTGTCATTACGTGAACTCCACGGTGAGGGCACATTGGATATCAACTTAGGGTGGCGTTCCATCAGGAAATAATGTAATCTTACGAACAACATTACATAATGCTACACTTTGAACGTTGTTTTCTCGCGCAGAGTATGTAATCCACGTGCTCCGAAATGAGTGGTACCACGTAAGATAAGATCGTATATTGAAAACCATCGAATATTTTATGCACCGACCAACTTCAACTCGAAATCGTCATTTGCATACCATGTACCTGCGGACCAAGGCATCGTACCACACACATTTTGTACTAATTGCAAACGCTTGTCAGATGCCAACGCATTATTTCAACGGTTGTCAAATGCCAGCTCATTATTTTTAGGGCTTCTTTTTTTTCGCGTGACGAATGAACCCTTCCACAAATAGTGTGATGAATGGCCGATAACAAAAATAGCTCGACGAAAGCTCGTTACGAGATACTTTCGTGATTTCCGTTGAATTTTTGAATGCATATATCATGTGCCAAATTTTCGATTTCCATTGGTTTGCCGTCGTGACACGTACATTCATTATCCAACGTGTCGCGGCTCAATTTTTTATGTAAATGGTGATGTACCTCCTCGGGGTACATCACCATTTACAAAAACTTTCGAAGCGAATGCTTCGCGAAAAAACATCTTACGGTTATTGTTACCTCCCAGACCTTTGAAGAATATTGGCAAGATTCTCTGTAATGTTGTTCGCGTATAAAAACAAAATAAGAGATACGTCGTAGTACAGATATGTCCGGATTTTTGTAAACGACCTCACTTTTCGTTTGATGGAACGCCACCCTTAGCCGTAAAATTGAAATTTAGTCGTATAAGCGTTAAATTTAATTTAGACGCAAATTGAAACGAAACTTCTTTAAACTGAAGTACAATACTTTAAGTCTTGTACGAAAATATTAAAACGCACGAAATGAAATTTCGCTGTCAATGTAAGAATGTTGATTTGTAGATAGTGTACAAGAGGCAACAATACACCACAACCCGTCACAGTGCACAGCAGAAAACACCAACGATCTTCTCGTAGCAACAGTAAGAGCACACAGAACTCACAGACAAGGTTGCGCTTTATTACTTGAAAGAGAGTACAAGGTTGCGCTGGCTGTGTAGGTCTACTTAAGGTGTCATTCACTAGGTCTTACTTTACTATTTAAACTAACTAATTGCTAGTCAACTTAGTACTATACAGCTGTACACGTGGACCGAGATCTATCCAAAATTTCCTTCTAGAATTATACAGCTCAATCTACATTCTGCGGCGTTGCTATGCTGCGCTTCTGCTGCGCTACTAAGTTGCTACGCCGCTAAGTTGCTATGCTACTATGCTGCTATGCTGCGCTTGTCTGGAATCGCAGCTGCGATGCTCTGGAATCACAACTGCGCTGCTCTGAAATCGCAACTATAACAGCCTAGCCCTAGCCACTAACTACCCATTTCTGTAACCTTGTTACAAATAGTGTGGCTCGATTTCGTCGCGCGTGACAAAGCGCATTTTTTTCAATTAATTTCAATTGATATTTTTATGCCGGTTTGTTTTATTATAGTGTACAAACTTTATTTCGTTTCGTGCATTTTAATATTTTCGTACAAGACTTACAGTACTGTATTTAAGTTTAAAGAGGTTTTGTTTCAATTTGCGTCTAAATTCAATGTAACGCTTATACGACTAAACTTCAATTTTGTGGCGAAGTTAATATCCAACGTGCTCTCACCGTGGAGTTCACGTAACGACAAAAAGTGATTGTCTGCAACACTTTTATTTACATGTGGTTGCCGCAGTTTTGTTTGTTGAAAAAATAGGTATTTTGTAGTCTCTCTTGTGACCTTACTGCAGCCCTCATACTTGTCGTAGTCACTGAGGACTTGAAAGCAGCCATGGCTGCCTCTAGCAACTAAAGAGACAGGCAAATCACTAGTATTGTTTTTGTAAATAGGCTGTCAGCTGTGGGAATTGATCCAAGGATCATTGGATGACACTTTACGGAATAGCAATGTGCCTTATCCAATAGATCTTGGGGAATGATACACGTACATGATGCGATATTTATTTAAAGATGTACGGCGCCGGATATTCTTTTTTTTAAACAAATTACGCGATATACCGGTTCGCACGAAATCGGACCGCACGAAATATCCAAATCGACATGTAATTTTTACGGACGAAATCAAATGTTCGTATCTGATCGAATGGCTCACAGTGGAGCCAGAATGCCGGAATAGAAGTTTGGCCGTTTGCAGACCAGATGTCGGCAGATGACACGTGGCAACATATGGTTGGACAGCGGATATTACGGAAGGAGCAACTACGGCTACGGAACTGACACGCGTCAGCGGACCTGCCATGCCGTACTATGGCCGTACAAAAAGTACAGCGGTACCTGTACCTTCTTATACTTTACAGTCATATGATTGGTCTAGTACCTTAGTAATAGGTTTAGAGAGGTTGCTTAGGACTTAGAATATTTTTTGGTTTTTCAGCCTCTCTCCCAGAATGCACCTGTATTTATGGACCAACTTTGGTCAGCCATAACTTAATGCTCAGGTGAGCAAATTCAGTGATTCTTTTTGCTGCGGACTCACAGAAGTCCACGCTACACACGGGTGTATTCGGTGAGAGTTTTTGCGTGCCAGGGTGGCATTTATTCATTGCAAACATCAAAATTGCAAATATTATCCTAGAGGCTTCATATAAGCTGGACATTCTGTGGACCAATGGAGGTCACAGAGTTTCAAGTTATGGGCCCACCCTCTAGGGTGTTTATTTTTAATGGAACAGGGTTCATTTATTAGGAAACCATGATAAGGGGTGCACTAGTTGAAAAACGGCTATGGGGCATTGTGAGTGGTCGTGTGCGTCGGCCATCCGCAAAATTGAGAGTTCCACCAGGGTTTGGAGGATCTCGGTTCACAAAAGGATCTGCGGGGGCAGAGGCGGAAAACGATGTTGGAAATAGCATCGTGTCTGACATATGGAACGAGAAGGGGAAGGAGAAACTTACACTGATGCCTACTGGATCGGTTTTGGCAGCAGGTGTTCAGAAAACCGAGGCTAATGATATCGAAATCTGGAATTTCAACAATACCGTGGCGATTTATTTTGTTCTAGGGCATCTCACCGAGGTAGTGGTTACACTTGATCTTCATGAGGACAGGGCAGACGAGTTGTGGGAGGCACTTGTCAACATTTACAAGAGTGGTATGATTCAGCAACAGAAGCTGGCAGATTAGAAGGTACAGGCTTATAGGTACAAAGGGGGAAAGATGATAGATTTTTGTAATGACTTGGCAGGGTTATTTATGGAGTTGGGGAGTGCAGGGAAAAGAGAGACCGAGAAAGAGAAGGTGAATACTTTGTTGATAAAACTCCCAGATGATTATGAAAACATTGTTAACAAGGTTTAGCATCGATAGATTTGGAACTCCGTTGTGGGAATGATTTTGGTTTCGGGAAAACACAATTGAGATTCGTAGACGAGGAAAGAGTGTTCAGGCATTGGCTGCTGGAACTAATTTGGGAGATAAGGATTCCAAGAAACCTTATGGAAACTTTGGTGGAGGGGGAAGAGGAAATCAATAGGAAGGATCGAGATCGAGGCCTCCGAAGGGGCTTTGTTACTTTTGTAAGAAGCCGGGACATTTCATGGCGGAGTGTACTAAACTGACAGAGTTGAGATTGAAAGAGGAATAGGTCGGAAAACCAGCCGCAAAGAAAAAGAAGGCATTTGTGGCAACACAAGTCATTGGAGAGGACTCCGATAAGGACGATAAAGAACTCCTCCTCAATGAAGAGTTGGAGGTGAAAGGTGAGCCGGAGATTCCAAGGAGGCAAAAGTGTGCTTTCGGTGGAGTAAGAGAAGCTCTTGAAAAAGGATGGATTATTGATTCAAGAGCCTCTATGCATATGTATAGAGAAAAACCATTGTTTACCAAAATGAGAAAGATCCATACTGTAGAAATAGAGTATGGGGATGGGAGAATAGTAACCACTAATTTAGTGGGATATCTTGATCCGAGAGTCTTGGTTGATGGAAAGGCATCCATAGTCACTTTCTGTGATGTTGTTTTTATCCCACAGTTGAACAAGAATCTTATCTCTACGTCGGTCTTAGATGATAAGGGTTTTGAGACTAGTACTAAGAAAGGAATCTTTGTTCCTAGCTATGAGAATGAAGTGTACTTCACAACTGAAAAGGGTAGCTAAGGAATGTTTAGGCTAAATTTGAGTAATAGAAAGACGGGAGTTTACTATGCTAGTGTAAGTGATTTGATGATGTGGCATAAAAGATTGGGACATGTGAACCTAGATAGATTAAAAGAAATGAAGAAAATGGGTGTAGTTGAGGGCATACATTTTGGAGACGATGAGACTTTGGATGATTGTAGTGGGTGTGCTCAAGGAAAAGCTCACAAATTACCTTTTCCAAAAGCCGCAACATATAAGGGTGAAAAGGTGTTAGATTTGGTTCACACTGACATATGGGGACCGGGCAAAGTGCCATCAGTTGGAGCGAAAAGATTTATGCTTACTATCACTGATGATTGGTCTATATACTCTAGAGTATAATTCTTGAAAAACAAATCTAAGGCTTCGGCTTATTTTAAGAAAATAAATCATGGAGTGAAAAGCTTCATGAGACACCTATAAAGAGAGTGAGGAGTTATAATGGGGGGGAATTCACTTCTAATGAGTTTGAGGATTACTTGAAAGAAGAAGGGGTTCAACACAAAAAGACTGTCCCAAAGAACCCGAAACAAAATGGTGTAGCCGAGAGACTAAATCGGACATTAAGTGATAGTGCCCGTAGTATATTGACGGATAAAAAGATAAGGAAAAGTTTTTGGGCAGAAGCTATGAATTGTGTTAACTATCTCAAAAATAAAGTCCTTACCTCAGTTGTAAAAGGTCAAACACCTTATGAAAGATGGACCGGGAGAAAACAAAACATATCACACTTAAAGGTGTTTTGAAGTCAAGTGTTTAGTTTAAACACATAAAAATCTGATTGGAAGTTAGATGCTAGAGGAAAGCCGGGATACTTACTTGGGTATGATGAGAACATAAAAGGGTGTAGAGTTTATGATCTCGGTAGAGAAGACATAATTATAGTAAAACACTTGGTAGTTATGGATGAAGGAAAATCCATAGATCCCTTTAAATATACTAAACTGGTTAGAATCAGAATTGAATCCGTAAGTGAGTTAGATGCAGATCCTACTTACCGAACTCCGGTTCAGCCTGACCGTGCAGACGAAGAGAAAAATCTGACCAAGAGTGACCCTCTTTTGGAGTCACATCTTCCGATTCAAACCGAGGAAGAAAACGAGGAAATACAGGAAATGGACGATGAACGACCGGAGATGGACTCCACGGATAAGGGAGAAGGTGAAGTTTTTCGGAGGAACCCGAGATTACCCTTGATTCCCGCGTCAGAATTTGAAGGAGGAAGGAGAAGCAGCAAGAGACTTCAAGAGAGACAAGTGACGAACAAGGTAACTAAGCTATCACATTTGAGCGAACCCCAGACTTACTCAGAAGCAGTTAATAGTCCGGAAGGTGGTAGATGGGTGACAGCTATTAATGATGTGATGGCTTCCATTATGGGAGCAAACACTTGGGAGTTGGTGGATTGTCCTCCGGATAGAAAACCAATAGGGTGCAAGTGGGTATTTAAGTTGAAGCTCAATCCAGATAATACTATCGAGCGATACAAAGCCAGATTAGTGGCAAAGGGGGTCACACAGAAGGAGGGAATCGATTATGAGGAGACTTTTGCTCTAGTTGTTAGATTCCCCTCCGTCTGGATTCTACTTAGTCTCGCGGCAGCGGAAGACATGGAAGTGCACCAGATGGACATCAAAACTGCTTTCTTACACGGAGAATTGGAAGAAGAGATCTTAATGGGAAAACCGGAAGGATTTGTGGAGAAAAGAGAAGAAAGCAAGGTGTGCAGATTGATAAAGTCCCTTTATGGACTAAAGGAAGCTCCACGCCAATGGAACAAAAAGTTGGACGAGTTTTTGACAAGTTTGGGATATATCCGAATCAATTCGGATCATTCCATCTACTTATTTGAGGATGAGGAAGGTATAATTTTCATTGCCATATATGTTGATGATTTGCTTGTTTTGAGTAAATTAATGGTGAAAATTAATAGATTGAAAAAAGATCTAAAGAGTAGATTTGAAATGAAAGATTTGGGGGAGGCAAAGTACATTTTGGGAATTCAAATGGAGACGGATAGAGAAAAGAAAACAATTAGACTAACTCAAAAGGAAGCAATTGGGAATATGCTTGAAAAATTTCAAATGGAAAAAGCAAATAGCTATACGACTCCAATGGACTTAAAGAAGGGAAATGAGTGGAGCTCAGAGGAGGGAGTCTTGATCTTGGATAATGAGCTAGGACTTGAGGAAAGCAAGTTCATGCAAACTATTCCGTACAGACAGGTTGTCGGTAGTTTGATCTACTTTATGAACTGTACTCGTCCTGATATAGCTGCAGCTGTGGGAGTATTAAGTAGGAGATTGAATGATCCCAAGAAAAAAGATTGGGAAGCGGCCAAAAGAGTCATGCGGTATTTGGTAGGAAAAAGAGATTTGTGGTTTCTTGGTGAGGATAACACTGACATCAATACTTGGAGTGATGCCAGTTATGGGGATGCTCCGATGAGGAGGTGTACTTCTAGGTATGTGTTGTATGTTGGGAATGGGGCTTGTTGTTGGAGCAATAATCAACAAAAGGTGATTGCTCAGTCCACCATGGAGGCTGAGTATATGGCCTCTTGTTCTCTTGTGAAAGAATTAATGTGGGTAAAATCTTTGCTTCAAGAATTGGGATATATGAAGAGCGGAGTGCAAAAAGTATTTTGTGACAATCAAGATGCGATTGCAATTGCAGCAAACCCTAAGCATCACTTTAAAGCAAAGCATATGGGTATTTGTTTGAGCTTTGTTAGGGAGAAAGTTGAGAATAAAATCATTAGTTTGGAATTTAGACCAGATGGTGAGATGGTAGCATATATGATAACTAAACCGGTTCCTTATCCTAAATTAATATTTTGTAGGGAGAAGTGTGGTTTGAAGCAAAAGATAGACTAGAAAATATGGGGAGTGTTCAAAAAAGAGGTATTTTGTAGTCTCTCTTGTGACCTTACTGCAGCCCTCATACTTGTCGTAGTCACTGAGGACCTGCAGGCAACCATGGCTGCCTCTAGCAGCTAAAGAGACAGGCAGATCACTAGTATTATTTTTGTTAAACATAGGCTATCAGCTGTGGGAATTGATCCAATGATCATTGGATGACACTTTACGGAATAGGAATGTGCCTTATCGAATAGATCTTGGGGAATGATACACGTACATGACGCGATATTTATTTAAAGATGTACGGCGCCGGATATTCTTTTTTTTTAACAAATTATGCGAAATACCGGTTCGCACGAAATCGTACCGCACGAAATATCCGAATCGACATATAATTTTTACGGACGAAATCAAATGTCCGGATCTGATCGAACGGCTCACAGTAGAGCCGGAATGCCGGAATAGAAGTTTGGCGGTTTGCGGACCAGATGTCGGCAGATGACACGTGGCAACACATGGTTGGACAGCGGATATTACGGATGGAGCAACTACGAAAACGGAACTGACACGCGTCAGTGGACCTGCCATGCCGTACTATGGCCGTACAAAAAGTACAGCGGTACCTGTACCTTCTTATACTTTACAGTCATATGATTGGTCTAGTACCTTAGTAATAGGTTTAGAGAGGTAGCTTAGGACTTAGAATATTTTTTGGTTTTTCAGCCTCTCTCCTAGAATGCATCTGTATTTATGTACCAACTTTGGTCAGCCGTAACTTAATGCTCAGGTGAGCAAATTCAGTGATTTTTTTTGTTGCGGACTCACAAGAGTCCAGGCTACACACGGGTGTTGTCTGTTAGAGTTTTTGCGTGCGAGGGTGGCACTTATTCATTGCCAATTTCAAAATTACAAATATTATCCTAGAGGCTTCATATAAACAGGACATTTTGTGGACCTATGGAGGTCATAGAGTTTCATTGTTACCGTAAACTTTCGCCGGCTTTGTGAATTGCTAATATTATTATGACGGTTGAAAATCGCAAGCTTGGCAAAAGTTTAAGCGGTTGAAACAATACTTTGAAAGTCAAAGCTGTCCAATCAATTGATCGTCAAATTTAAACTCAACGGTACTTTACTTACTTGTACCAATGTGTACTTCTAACGCATAATTTTTGACAAAATGATGTAAGTGACTGTGTGCAACCAAAACAGTCACTGCCATGATCAATTCCCGTTTGAAATTTTGAAAAGTATTAGTGGTTTAAAATTGTGAACAGTCATAGTTGTTCCGTACGTGGAACGCTAGTAATTGTGCTCAGTAAAACAGTAATAGTGGTGCCACGAAATTGTGGATCGGTGACAGTGGTGCCAAGAAACTGTGGAACGGTAATAGTCGCGTGGTACTGTTGAGTACGGACGAAGATGACGTAAGTAGAGGTGTTGTAGTGTGGAACGTTACTGTAGTAATGGTGTCACACGATTATCCTATAAAGTACGATTATGTAGCGTACTATATTTGTTTTAGTGTTGGGTATCGGGCAAAATCATATCGTGATAATCCCAATATTCGATATATCGATTATCGATCGATCAGCTGCCACCATATATTGTACCGGGACCAACATAAATTATCGCGATATATTTGGTAAAAGGTGGGTGTCCGTACATACTTAGTACGAAAAATCGTACGACCCTCCCCCCTCCCCCCACCCACCTGAGCGCACGCCACGGGGGGAGGGGGGCTTTGGGAAATAAAATTCAGAAAAAAAAAATATGTATATATTGCAAAAATATCGCGATATTTAGCTTATCACATCAAATATCGGGTCCCTAAAGTTAGGTACATATCGTATATCGGCAAGTGATCCTCGATACCCAACATTAATTTTTTTCCACTTATCGTCGATAAGGAACTTGCTGGTACAGGAGCGATATATCGGAAACCATCACAGTTCGATAACCGATAAATATCTGTATCGGTTTCATTGCGACATGTTTTTTCCCGATGCACAACACTAATAATATGCTGTCCAAACTTTGATGTGCTTTTCTCCGCGGACGTTAAAAGTTCGATTTAGGGCATGGAGGGGTTTTAAAGTTTTTGTAGTGAGGTGCTTTGCAATCGCTATGGCTTCTTCTCCATCCTCCTTTCAGTTCCTAGAACTGACACGTGATGTCAGTAGTAATCGCCACGTGGCAGTTCTAAGCCTCTCCCGTCCCTCACAATTTAACGCCCTCACACCTCCCATGCTTTCAGAACTGAAGGCTGCCATGGCTGCCCTCGATGAGGACCCACACGTGCGAGTTATTGTTTTGAATGGCCTAGGGAAGCATTTTTGCTCCGGAATCGACATTTCCTCTCTCGCCCAGATTGCCGCGCCGCCAGTTCGACCAGACACTGGCCACGTCAACAAATGTACGAATTGTACGGAAAAATGCACAAACCGATGTACAGACGGATGTGGCGGCCGCTGTACTGGAGGGTGTGAAAACGGTTCCCGCGATGGCTGTACGGAAGGCTGTACGGGTTGCTGTACGGACGATGGAACGGATGTGTGTGAGGGCAGGCTGAGGGAAAAGCTGCGGCGTGACATTTTAGGGTTTCAGGAATGCATCTCAGCCGTGGAAAGATGCCGAAAGCCGGTGATTGCAGCCGTCCATGGAGTTTGCATCGGAGCAGGAATTGATTTGATTGCGGCTTGTGACATTCGATATTGCGAAATTAATGCAAAATTTTCTGTAAAAGAGGTAGATATGGCGTTAGCTGCCGATTTTGGAACTTTGCAACGTCTTCCTAAGATAGTTGGAGATGGAAATGCTCGAGAACTCGCCTTAACCGGACGCGAATTCGGTGGTGAAGAAGCGTTAAGGTTAGGGTTTGTACAAAAGGTGTACGGAGGAGTAAATGATTTGAAGGAAGGAGTGATGGAGGTTGCAAAAGCTATAGCTTTGAAATCTCCACTTGCAGTTGTTGGAACTAAGGCTGTCCTTCTCCATGCGAGAGACCATTCCGTTAGAGATGGATTGGACTATGTTGCCACGTGGAATAGTGCGATGCTTATTTCGTCCGATATGAGGGAAGTTATGGCGGCAAGAAAGGAAAAGAGGTTTCCTAGGTTTTCAAAATTATGATGGAAAAAATGTCGATTGGAAGGCGCTCAAGACATTGGAAGGGTTTAGCAGGGTGAGTGGGGGTTTTTGAGGGAAACAAATGGCAGTTTTTCCTCTGTTTTGACTGTAAAGGTTAGGTCTGCATGGTGGTTTGGATATGCGAAGGTTCGAGGTTTTGTGTGCCTCAGTTCAGTTTTTCATTGTATATGTGTAATTGTAACAGAGTATTCAGTTTTTTATTTTTGAAAGAGAGAAATTTCGGTCTTTAGTTCTGGAGATGATGATTGTGTCTTTAGTTCTGGAGATGATGATTGTCAGGGGAGGAGGGAGGGAGGGAGGGACAAAGAGTGGTACAACTACTTAGGAAAGTTTTGTGATTGGTTTTCAGTGAGGAAGAGGGGTTCAAGTTTTACGAGCTCGTTGTATATGTGATAAAAACATCGTCTTCATTGTCAAGTTGTTTGCACAAGTGGTAGCTTTTTTTTGCTTTTTTGTTTTTTTTAGATTTTGGACGTTGGATTTCTGTGTGCAGTAGATGTTTTACCTCTAACACTGGGCTTTTTGGAATGTACTCATTTCTGTTACCGTACAGCTGATCTTTATTATTATATTATTATGAGAGAAAGTATGAGAGATTTGTCTGAAAGTATAGTCACACTACTATATTTAATTCTATTTTAACGTCTCAGAGCTTTCGTGTATATTACTTATTATTTGGGAAAAATAATCAAATCGTAAATAGAGACAGATTATAATCTGCAAATCTACGTTGTCAAACTGGAGCTAATTAATATAGTTGGCATATTAACGATGAGGTAAGTTGAGGCAGTACAGGACTGTGCAGTACTGAACAGTACAGTACAGTGTTTCCTTGGAGAGGAAGCATTTATCTTTCAACGTGCCTGAAAGACTTCTTTGTTCTCTATTGACTATTAGTTGAGGAATTATCTGATTCAAACCAGGCTTTAAGTAGTCTAATACAGTCTAAATCCTCGTCGATCAGGAAAAAAGTAAACAAGTTTATAACGTTTTCCTTTTCAAAATTTACATGTGTAAGAAATAGAAAACTGTATGACTTAGTTTTACCAAGTTATTACAAGATTAAGTTTTTCTCATTTTTTGATTGCCAGCTTGAAGTAAACAAAATAGTTTGTAAAAAGAGATCGCTCCTTTCACGAAAGTTGGAACTTGTCAAAGCTAACAAACATAAATCAGATGCTGATATCTGCAGACGACTCTGAAAATCCCTAAGAACCCTTAAGAATACTTGAAAGTCCCTAACAACCATAAAGAAACCTTAAAAGATCTCACCTTTCAAATTCATCTTCAAATAGACAAGCATCACATGCATTTTGCCATCCTTTTGAAGAAAAAAATTTATCAATGATTATACAATTACGTACTCGTATTCTTCATTCAAAGCAAGCTTCTTAGGAGTCTGTCAATGCAATATATTACCTAAAGAAACAGAAAAGAGAAAAAAAAGAATGAAAAATAATTACAGGTGACAGATGCCTTTAAAAAATGTTATAAATAACTCATTTTACAATTGGACAAATTCCCGTACAGGTTACTAATAATTATACATCAGTTCAAATTAAAAACCTGGAAAAAAATCACTACCAAAGAAAATGTTCGTTAAAAACCCCAAATCTGTGCCTTTTATTTGTCAGATTTTGTTTTCACCTTTTCTTTTTGGTTAGTTCTTATATACAAAAAGGCAAAATCCAAAACTTATTCCCAACAAGCCTTCAAGAACCCTACAGTTGAAAGGGGGAGAGGGAGAGAGAGAGGGAGAGGGAGAGGGAGAGGGAGAGGCGAAAAGGGGAGGAGGAGAGGGGGAGAGGGGGAGAGGGGAAGACATAGGGGGAGGGAGAGGGAGATGGAGAGGGAGAGGGAGAAGGAGAGGAAAGGCAGGTAGGAAGGGAAGGCGTGGCGGGAATACCACTCGACTATTTCAAGAGGGTATCATTTCAAAAACCGAACATACGAGGTAAAAAAAAAGAACCCTCTTTCTTATTATTTCCCTGAATTCCAAACTTGTGCCATTATTTCAAATCAATAACGTTAAAATGTCCTCGCCTCCTCCATCGACTTTACCCATTTTCTCTCTCTTCCTATTTCCCAATTTTTTTCCTCTTGTAAGTTTCTACATTATGGAAAAAAGATAAGAGGAAAAGAAAAAAAAAAGGGCGGAACAAAAGGGAAAAATAAAATAAAGGAAGAAAGGAAAAGAAAGTCCAGAAACCAAAAAAAAAAAAAAAGAATGGATAGAAACTTTACAAAAAAAAACTCAAAATTTCCCTTTTTAAAATGAATGGGAAGATAGCGCTTTATTACTTTCTGACCAAATAAAGGCCAAAACTGACCAATTTCTTTTTCCTTTCCGTTGTTTTTAATAACATATAAAATTGTCTTCTCGATTTGTCCCATTCTCCATTTTCTGATCTCGGTTTTCCGATATTTTACCTCATTTCTCTTTCCCCGTACTCTTTCTTCCACTTCTTAACAATTGACACGTAATTTTTTTACTTTTTTTGGAGTTTTTTTAGATTGTTCTCCAAATTCTCCATCTTGCGACCATCCCTCTTCCTTCCTCATCTGCTTTTATCAATATTTTCCCCTTTGTTTCATCTTCTGTTTTCCGTTCCTGCGTTCCATTTCCTGTATTCCATGTCTGCCATTCGCTGTTTCTGTTTTCCGTTTC
>JBBHKE010001973.1:120000-128851 GCA_037447655.1 Zygnema cylindricum
AGGGAAATGGAGATGGAGAAGGAAATGGGTAAGGAAATGGAGAAGGAAATGGGTAAGGAAATGGAGAAGGAAGTGGAGAAGGAAATGGAGAAGGAAGTGGAGAAGGAAATGGAGAAGGAAGTGGAGAAGGAAATGGAGAAGGAAGTGGAGAAGGAAATGGAGAAGGAAGTGGAGAAGGAAATGGAGAAGGAAGTGGAGAAGGAATGGAGAAGGAAGTGGAGAAGGAAATGGAGAAGGAAGTAGAGAAGGAAATGGAGAAGGAAGTGGAGAAGGAAATGGAGAAGGAAGGGAAGAAGGAAATGGAGAAGGAAGTGGAGAAGGAAATGGAGAAGGAAGTGGAGAAGGAAGTGGAGAAGGCAGTGGAGAAGGAAATGGAGAAGGAAAACGGAAAAGGAAAATGGGAAATGGAAAGTGGGTCGGGAAAATAATTAAGGGAGAAAAAAAAGGGATGATGACAAAGGATAAGGAAAATGGAAATAGCGGTACGGAGGAGATAGGATAAGGAGGAGGTACGGAAAACGAAAAAAGGGTAAAACAGAAATAAGGGAAATGGAAAAAGGGGTAAGGAAGATGAAAAGAGAAACGCGGAGAAGAAAGACAAATGAGGGAAACGAATAAGAGAACGGGTATTGGGAAAGGAAACGAAAAAAAAAGGAGACACATAGAACAGCATTTTGGGGGTGCAAATTAATTCGGACACTGAAAATCATATCTTGACATGAAAATTGAAATTTCAAAGTTTGACGGTTTTAACGAGAAATCTACAAAAGAACAAAAGTGACAGTGTTAAATGAAAGCCCATTGCGGAACGATTTTTTTTTTTTTCTATTTCTTTCAAGTTTTGAAAGCTTCCTATTAGTTTGTTTCATACTCCTGAAATTTAAAGGCCCTCAAATAGGGGCTCAAATAGCCCCCATATACCCTCCCCTTCCCCCTCCCAAGCACCCCCGTCTCCCCTCCAAATAACTCAAAATATTCCCAAATATCCCCTCCTCTCCTCCCAGATATCTCCTAAAAAATATCCCCTTCTCCCCCCAGATACCCCCAAATATCTATTTCTCCTCTCCCAAATACCCCCTAAATACCCGCTAAACATCCTCTTCTCCCCTCCCAAATACCTACTCCTCCCTTCCCTCGCCCCCAAATAACCCCAAACACTCCCAAACAGCCCCTCTCCCCTCCGTCCCCTCCCCTTCGGCTCCATCTCCCCCTTCAAAAACCTCCCCTTCCCCTCCTCCTCTACCTCCCCCCCCAAAATCACTTCCTCTCCCTTCCCCTCTCTCCAAACACCCCAAACCTACGCCCCCTTGCACTCTCAGATGCCCTCCTTCCCCACCACGCCCACCACAAAGACCCCCCCTGCCACCCTTTCTCCGCCCCCCTCCCTCAACAACTTTCTCTTCTCCCCCCTCCCTCAAAAACACTCACTTTCTCTTCTCCCTTCTCCTTGAAAAACCTTCTTCCCACCCCCCCAAACACCCCCTTCCCCCTCCCCTCTGCCTCCCCCTCCCCTCCCTCAACACTTTTCTCTCCCCCCACTCTCCCCCCCTTCAAAACCCTCTCTCCTATCCCCTTCAAAAATCTTCTTTTCTCCTTCTCCCTCCCCTTTCAAAAACTTTCTCTTCCCTCCCCCCCCTCTCAAAAACCTTCTCTCCCCTCTTCTCAAAAACCTTCTCTCCCCCCTTCTCAAAAACCTTCTCTCCCTTCCCCTCAAAAACCCTCTCTCCTCCCTTCAAAAACCTTCTCTCTCCCCCCCCCTGGAAAACAAAAAAAACCTCCCCTCCCCCTCCCCCTCCCCCTCCCCCTCCCCCTCCCCCTCCCCCTCCCCCTCCCCCCCCCCTCCCCCCCCCCCCCCCCCCCCTCCCCCCCCCCCCCCCCCGTTACCTCTCGTCCTGGGCCATGAGCGGCGGCCCCTTGCAGCTGCGGATCTGGTCGTCCGCCACGAGGCCCACCACGAGGCGGCCGGCGGCGTGGTCGCCCGCCAGACTGCCCGCGAGGGCCTTGGCGGCGCGCAGGGCGTTGGCGTGGCCCGCGTGCACCGGGTCGAAGCAACCGTCCAGGTACACGCGGACGCAGGGGGGGGGAGGGAGGGGGGGAGGGGGAGAGGGAGGGGGAGAGGGAGGGGGAGAGGGAGGGGGAGAGGGAGGGGGAGGGGTGGGAGAGAGGGTTTTTGAAGGAGGGGGAGGGGGAGGGGGGGGAGGGGGGGGAGGGGGGGGAGGGGGGGGGGGAGGAGAGGGGAGAGGAGGGATTTGAGGGGGGAGGAGAGGGATTGGAGGGGGGAGAGGAGAGGGGAGAAGAGGTTTTTGAGGGGGGAGAGGAGGTTTTTGAGGGGGGGGAGGGGGTTTTGGAAGGGGGGGAGGGGGAGGGGGAGGGGGAGGGTTTTTTTGAGGGCGTAGAGGGAGAGGAGAGGGCGGCGGCGAGGGAGAGGGCGAGGGAGGTGGTGAGGAGGAGGGAGGAGGGGGAGGAGGGGGAGGCGGGGGGAGGGGGCGGGGAGGGGGACATGGTGGGTGGTGGGGATGACGTGTTTGGTACGGTTGTTATTGAGGTTACGGTTTAATATTTTTCGGGCTCCGATTTGTCGGTTTGTGGCTTTTGGGATCGGGGTAGCTTTACTTCCGAGTTCGCCTTTTTGAGAGTTTTCCGGGGGGAGGGGGGGGGGAGGGAGAGAGGGAGAGAGGGGGGAAGGTGAAAGGAATGGATATGGGAGAAGACTTTTTGAGAGATCGCCTACAGACGAGCAACTGGGGGAGCGTCTGGCCGTACAGGAGAGAGAGAGAGAGAAACCGACCGTGTGTACGGAGACAATTTCTAGCCGTCCGATTGTCGGTTGAATGCGTTTGAAGAAATCGGCCGAAAGCAGCCGTACGAACGTACGGAGGACAGAACGGAAAGGACGGACGTGTGAGGGAGAAGGAAAAGATTCTGTCGGCCAAAGGATCCGAAAGAGCCAATGATGCGGAATATAGGATTTTGAGTTCGCCGTACGGATGGTTCTTTCCGTGCGCAGGAAAAGGGAACGGGCGGTTCGATTTTGTCCGCAAGTGCCACGTACACGCGGTTTGACACGTGGTATAACGTGTGACGTGTGACGGCAGTTGCAGCTGTCTTACAGACGCAGAACTTTGAGATTCTTGAAGCCTAGAGAGACAAGGAAACCGCCACGTGTTAGTGGACAGCAGGAATTCGAAAGGACAACTGTATAAAATATACCGATACTGCTGCTGAGCTACATATCGCCATCTTCGAAAGCGATATTATGGCTGACTAGATGCCGATTCATACAGTGTCACAGACTCACAGTTACAGTACCGCAGCGATACGATGTTTTGATTTAGCAATACGTCCAAATTGCGATCCGATGAAAAGTACGATACGATATAGAAAAGCGTTACGATGCGATTAATATAATCGATATGGAGCGATATTAGCGATATTTTTACGACAAAAAGGAGAACGGCTGTCTCGACGTATACGATGTCACGCTGTAAGCGATTCGCGGAGTACAGTAGGACTGTGATTTTGTCAGCCGAAATTACGGAACTTAACTGAGGTGAAATTTTCCAGATTTCGCGTTTAGGCGATCTACGTGGTAGGACAGGTGTACGGTCGTAGTGTCGGGTTCACTCGTCCAGGATTAAGCTGGACGTTTAGGATTTGACGGCCGTCTGAAACTGCAGCAAGTCCCGTCTATTGAATCATTACTTGTGCGGACGTTTTTTAGGGTTTTCTTGGAGGGCAGAAGGAGTCTTAGCAGGAAAGCGACTAGGAGCAAAATGGTACGTCGGGTGCGATGTCATCCTCTCCATTTCTTGCGTTTTTTTTTTGAAAGGAACTTTTAAAGAGATTTACATGCATTTTTTCCTTACTGAAAAAGTGTGGCTATCTTTTCCCCTTTTGGTTGTATTTTTGTTAGGGTTTTCAGCTTTCAAAGTTTCCGCATCACCAGCTGTCAAATCGATACTTTTTTTTTTTTAAGTGCTTTTTTGTCTATCCCCCGGTCCTGCCATCTGTTTATCTTATCACTTTGTTTTTTTTCGGTTCCATGCTTTCAATTTTCCGTCTCTGTGATTTTTTTTATTTTTTTTTCTGTCGCAGGGAGGCGGCAAATACTTCACAGAGCTGCAGAGTGCTATCGGTGCCTCCGCATCTACCGATGTCACACAAAGCACAAACGTCGTACATATGCCTTCACGAGAGGAGGTCGACGAAGCGATTCACGGTCTGCGATCTTCTTTACGAAGGTGCACAGCCCCGCTGCTATTGGTTTAAAGGAATTGCTAGTATTAAGGCAGAATTAGTATCAATGGTACTGTTTTTAGGGCAGACTCACACACTCGGTTTTGCGGTCTTCTTTGCAATATTAGGGTTAGTAAATTATTTGTGTAAACGCTGTATTGAAATTATATACACTAAATCATGTTAGTGAATTATTGGCGTTAACACTTTATTAGAATTGACTACAATAGATTATGTTTGGCTTCGTGGCTCATTGTGAACCGTTAAACCTAACAGTGATTTATGAAACATGCACTCGAATCAGAGTGATTCAATCTGATAGCGATGAGTGTGTAAAGAAATTCGAGCGAAGTTAGTATTGTTAACTGTGAGGCAGACTGATGTCGCCAATTGAAGGCCAGTTCCTCAAATAGGGTTACTAGAGGCCGTGTTGTAATTAGAGTTACTAACGCTAATTGCGATGGGTTCTTTTTTCTTTCTGCCTTGTTGATGATTAGGGTTCTCTGCCAGAATGCTTTAACAATGCAGTAATACAGTACAAATGCAGACAGATGCTAAAGTACCGAAGAATAAAAAAAAAATATTTTAAAGGTTTTAAAAAGGGTTTTTTTGAGGGAAAGGCTATGTATATGGTTTTCTTGATTGTTTTGTAGTTATTAAACAATTAAAAGCTTGCCCACTCCGGTCATCTCATGTAAATCTTGGACGAATTTTAACTTCATAGATCTAAGTACACACCCTTTCGACTCTATTTTAACTAAATTTGAAATAAATATTCGTTTTTCTGCGAATATCCCTCAAATTGACGCGAACTTCACGTATTGATAAACAAAATGTCATAGGCAATTTTTTTTATCGTTAGTGATTGTATTTTCATTCAGGTGTATGCTCACCGCCTATTAACTCCATTTTGTTTGAATCTTGGAAGATATATTTCAAAGTTGAACATCTCTAAAAGTGTCGAAAAACCTTGAAATTTTACACTTTCGTCGATAATTCTCCATCGTGAGGGAATGCTATTCTGTCGACTCCAATCTAGTAGATAGACCACAGGCACCAAAAAATTGAATTTCCGAATTTCAACGTCGTAAAATTTTGTCAAAAAAAAAAAACGTTTTACTGTTCGATGATGATTTTATTCCAGGAGGAATTCTGTACCGTCTGAAGAAATCCTGACGTCGGAAGTTGGGATGATGACAACTGTCGGCACAAGAATGCTCCCTTATCTCCCTCAAGGAGTCCAACACCGATTCGTGGCTCAAGCTTTGAATATGATTGACAACAATCCTGAATTGCAGGTGTGAGAAAGAGAGAGAGAGAGAGGGAGGGGGAGAAGGGAGGGGCAGAGGGGGAGGGAAAGGGGAGGGAGAGAGAGGGGCAAGGGGGAGGAGAGGGGGAGGGGGGGGGGGGCGGGGAGGGAGAGGAATACGGAGTTGGCTTCGTTAGGTTTAAGGTAGAGTGGACCTAATTTAGCTCAGGGTTTGCAATTTCCTTTTGGAAGTTCTTCCATGGAAGGATTTCTCGTGGGGTTCGATGTTTTTTTTTGCAATGAATGGAGAGTTTTTAAGTGGTTGTTTAGATTCATGAAAATATGTTTTTTTTGGTTTGTTTTCTGGTTAGTTGGAAGGGTTTAAGTTTGTTCTTGATACACAGTCATTTTACATCCCTAAGACGGACGACACTCGACCACTCCATAATTCATCGAAAGTTTAATAAACCGGGAGTCGATGTCAATCATCAGTGAATTATGGGCTTTGCGTTAAGGATTGCGTCTCCCCACAGAAAGGTTTTATGCCGGGTGTTGTGAATCATGGTTCATAGCATCTCTTGCAGAGATCGATCTTCCTCCCTGTAGTTGCATTCAATTTACGAGAATAAGGGGCAGTAATCTGCTGCATTATCTCCCTCTTTTGACAATAATCTGTCGCCTAAGTTGAGGGTTTTGTTGCCGTTTAAGATTAGGTTGGAATTAGGGTTTTAACTTGGGTTAGAGTTTAGAGTTAGGACTATAGTTAGGGTTTTGGGAATGGATTTCGTGCTAGGATTGAGATTAAGGTCTTGTGCACGTTTTAGAACTGGGTTTTTTACGCTTTTTTTTGGGGAGTTCTTAAACTTTGCAAACTAAATTATAGGTTCAAATTAAGTATGCGTTTATGTTGGATTGAATTCTTTGTTCACATGTGAATTTCAATTTGAGTATTTAACTTGATGGCTCTTGTCCTAACTGTTGCTACACCGTGAATCGCGATACACTAATTCCGTCCTGGTCTTTTTTGGCTATGAACAAAAAATAGTGTTACTAATTCTAATTGTTTTATTCTCAATGCTATCTCTTTTTGCGGCTCACAATTGTCCACGTACTGGAGATAGAATTTATAACATCAAAACAGTCCTTATACAATTATTTCTTAACGATGAAAGCGATTTCACGGTGTAGTTTATTCATTCATTAATATTTTTCGATTTCGATTTTGATGTTTTTTTAACGTATGTATTTTGTTCTTTTCTTACTTATTTATCTTGTGGGGGAACAGGAAGCCGTCGCATCACTGGCCCAAGATCCAAAAGTTTTGGAAGCGATTTGTCAAAATCAAGGAGTCCAAAGTTTAATGCGTCGACGGAGAGTTCCTCAAATTGAAAGTAAGTTTGATTAGAACTCGATTTTTGTATATTTGCATTTCGATTTGTTTAAAATATCTCGGTTTCCTCTTTTTATTTTTTCTTATGGAATTCGGTACATTTCCTCCTCTTTACGCCTAAAAACACTCTGTGCCTCTTTACGTTGAGTTTTGTTTTTATATTATATGTAAGTTTTTTTTCTCCTTTTAATCCTCTTGGCTCTTATCTTTAAAATCAGAAAAATGTTGAAATATACATTTTACGTCTGTATTATGAGATTGATTGTGTGGTTGTGTTCCATTTTAAGCTTTTTGACAAAGTCTTTTTCTTTATGTTCTTAAAATAAAAACAGATGCAAACGATGCGTATGTGGACGAAATTGTTGATGAAATGGAAATTCAACATAAAAAGGGTTTGGACCCATTAAACATTTTTATTCGCCAAATTACGAGTCGAATCCACAATATTCTGCAAGACTTTGCGAGGTTCGTCTCTCGTCTTTTTGGAAAAAACCGTGAACCGGGAAATCCGATGATGGGAGAGCCAATCGAAAAAGAGCAATTTGAAGGAGAGGCACAAAGTGTCTTTCCCATGCTAATAACTCTCACAATTTTGATCATTTGCATTGTGGCGTTTAAACGGCCTCTGTTTTATTAGGGGGGTACAAATGGGGAGTACAGGTGGCAAATAGGACGAAAAAGCTGTATTCTTATGTGCATATTGCGGGTAGACAAGGATTCAGTGTAGTTATTAGGAGGAGGGAGGGGGAGAGGGAGGGGAGAAGTAGAGGGAGAAAAGTAGACTGTGTTTAGGGGTCGGAGGGAGAAGAAGTGGGTGAATGTAATAGAGAAGAAGACAGGACGGGAGAAAAGTGAAGAAGAGGGAAAGAGGAACAAGGGGAGGGAGACGGGAGGAAGGGAGGGAAGTTTGCCATGAAAGTTGGAGCCTTAGAGGGAAAAAGTGTTTGACATAGACATTAAAAGGCTATATAAGGAAATCGGTTGTAACGTGACATAACTAGCCATGTTCAAAATGTGAAATTAGCAATCTTAGGTTCTCCTACAGTTAAAAGGTTATGACTGCAAGTGCTTTAGTTTTTTTTTTCCTCCTGCTGTTTTGTTTTCATAAAAATTAATGAAAATGCTGGTTGTGACTGTAAACTACTTCTGAGTTTTTGCAAGATTTTTGTGTGAGGCAACAGTATTGCTCATTTTGAATGCGATGAAATTGATGTTGATTTCATGTATCATACGGTTTGACCTTGACGATATGGGAATATTCCTATCTTTTTCTGGCCTCAGATAACCTAGTTTGCCATTGAGTTTGACCATTTTGATCACTAAAATTGACCCTTCTAAAATCGAGTTTGACTAACAGATTTACCGGGTACTTTGAATCTCGTTTTGACCATGTGAGTTGACCACCTTTAGTTTGACCTGGTATTCCATGTGATTTTGCCAGATATGAAGATGAGTCAAGAAGCACTATGTACTTATGAATAATGTGCACAAAATTTTATCGTGTAGTTCCCAGATGTACTAAAAATGGATGGAAAGCCTTGTAGAATAACCTGACAGTCTTTTGTTGAGCCCAATAACTTGTTTTCATGCATTTTATAACATTGTTACGCATTTGACACAGTAAGCAGGTTATCAGTACCCAGATTGATTTTCATAATTTCCTTCATTTTTTGCATGATTCTAATCAGAAAGATTTGTTTCAAATAGAAAATTGAGGTGGAGGCAACGACAGCAATGACAACAACGACAATAACGACGACTGCGACCACGAGGACGAGGACGACGTGACAATGACGACTACAGCGATGGCGACAACCATGACTACGATGATCGTGACGGAGACCATCCAGAAAACGACAGCATTGACAGTGACGTCGACCATCAAGATAATCACCATGACTGCGACAACGACCACAGACGAGAGAGAGGGAGGGGGAGAGGGGGAGAGGGAGAGAGGGAGGGAGGGAGGGAGAGGG
>JBBHKE010001973.1:128861-141894 GCA_037447655.1 Zygnema cylindricum
AGAGAGAGAGAGAGAGAGAGAGAGAGAGAGAGAGAGAGAGAGAGAGAGAGAGAGAGAGAGAGAGAGAGAGAGAAGACACCAGGTGCAAAATTTCAAACAGAAAAATATTTACTGCGAAAACTTAAAAGTGGCAACACTGTATAACCAGATCAGAAAGCTATGGAGAAAAAAAGTATTAAAAAACCTTAAAACTAACCAAAAAAATGTTCAATATCTTCTTTGTTTGTCGGGAAACGTTATCAAGTACCAGCTTCGCCCTCATTGGAAGGTGCCGAACTCGAATTCTACGAAGGGAGAAGAAAAAAACATAACGAAACCAGAAACCGATTAAGTGTTTATTAGCATTTCGGCAAGACGGAGGAAAAAAAAAAACTCCTTTTAAGATTTTGTGTTTTTTTTTTGGGGGTTCTAGTTTTTTCCTCTTAAAATTATATTTAAAAAAACATAAAACAAAACATAGAACTAAGGTGTTTCCGCAAAAGTAACCTAAATATAAAGACAAGACTAGAATTTCCCAAAAGTAAAATTTGAAATGAGACTGAAAATGTAAAACAAGACTAGAAGTTCCCGAAACATAGCTAGAACCTCCAAAATATAAGAAAACATTCACAAAAAAACCTAAAATCTCCAAAAATAGAATCCCTCCCCTTCCCCTACACACCAAAAGAAAAGAAAAAAAGAATCTACTTTCAAAATTTTAGAGAACCTTGTCGTAAGAAGCCTCGTCTAAAAAACTCAAAACTGAGGACAGATCAACACAAAAAAAAAAAATTGATAATAACAAATAATAATAATTAAAACAATTGCTGACAGTAAAAACTTAAAAAATCTGTGGGCAGCAAAAAAAAAAATCTTACCTGCTCCTGTCGTGCGAGATTCTGTTTTCTTTCCGACTGGAGGGACCGACAGAGGGCCTCTAGTCTCTCCTTTTGGGCTCGCAAAGTCTCCACTTGCTTCTTCTGGGCATTTCTCTGTCGGAAAACAAAAATGAAACAAAGAAGAAAAACTTTTACTTTTACTTATTCAAATTGTCTATGTTTCAGGTACCAGAAGTGCACTCAATTTTCTTTTTCAATTGTCTTTTCTGGGCATTTCCTTGTCAAAAAAAAAAAAATTATTACGACTATTCAGCTCCTCCCTGACTAAATAATCGTTCTCCCACTCGCCTTCTCCCTCCCGATCTCCCTGGCAACTGCCCTCGACCTCTCTCTCTCTCTCTCTCTCTCTCGCCCTATTCCTCTCTCCCTCCCTCTCACTCTCCCTCTCCCTCTCTCCCTTCCTTTCCTTCTTCCCTCTCATCTCCGGCTTGTTTTTCCTTCGAAAGCAAAAAAACCAAAAGAAAAAAAACCTGACTTAAACCAGTTTTTCCTTTCTTCAGAAGCAGTTAGCTCCCTCTCCTTTCCATTTGGTTTCCAAAGCATTTCCAATTTATTTATTTTTTGTCTACTGCAAACACTTCATTCTTCAGATGAGGGTAAACATTACTTTGTAAAGAAATTAGAAAAAAAAAGAGAAAAAAGCCTAATTTGTTTAATGAATTATGAAATAATGTTTTTTTGTGACGAATGAACAAGGAAGTGAAAATAAGAGATTTTCTGACATCTCTAGTTCCAAAAACAAAGAAACGGGCTTTTTTACGACAAATTAAAATACAAAGATTATGGAAAAGAAAAATGTACTTCTCTGATTAATCTAGTGAGTTAAAAGATTTAAGGTTCCCTTTTAAGGTTTGTACAAACAGACATATAAAACAAAAAAAAAAGTCTCTTGCGGTGAGTAAAAAATCAGGGTTACTATGACAATTTTTAGTAAGACAGTGTGGGAACAACAAAAAACGAGCGCTCGGCGAGTTTTTAGTAGAAAATAAGATTATTACAACAAAGTGTGTGCGTTTGTGTGTGTGTTATTGGGGGTAGGTTTTGATGTGTATATAATTTAATTGGGGGGATGGGGTTTCTGGCAATAAATGGAAAGGGGGGAAAGATTGATGGATTACTAAAGGGGGCCCGCACCTATGATTCCGCCCGTCGACGTGCGGTTGGCATCGACTGCAGGCCGGATCCGTAGGAATATAGTGACGATGAGTACGTACTGTCGCCTAGGGAGGAAGAAGACGACAGAGCTTGTCGCCTAGGGAGGAAGAAGATGACAGAGCTCAGATCCGTAGAACATAGTGACGAGGAGTACGTGCTGTCGCCTAGGGAGGAAGAAGACGACAGAGCTTGTCACCTAGGGAGGAAGAAGACGACAGAGCTCAGATCCGTGGGAACATAGTGACAAGGAGTACGTACTGTCACCTTTGGTAGAATGGAAGATTGGAATCTATTTGTAGTATGCTTTTCCCACGCGGCAACCGGACCCTTTTTTTAAATGTCAGTTACGTAGATTAGTTTTACCTTACTTTATCACACCTTTACTACATGTAATATCTAGAAACCTTGTAGGCGACTTCTATAGGCTAGTTTTTTGAATTTTTTCTCCTTAGGCTTCTCTTAAAAGGATTAGCTAAGGCAAAAGTTAACGACAAACCTCCCTTTAGTATTCCTTGTTTGTCTCATTTTCTTTGGCCTTTGCCTTCTTTCAGCATTGCTTCCATCTTTAGGCCTTTTCGTCACTACACACACACACACACATGTAGAAATTGATGGTCTATTTTTAAGTATTTTCTAGGTCTAAATAGAAATATACAAAGAAGCCGAGGCAGTCTATCTCTAACTTCTCTCTCCAACTCCCACACTTGTCGCAGTCACTGAGAAATTTGAGAGGAAGCTAGAGCCATGGCTACCTAGGCTATCCAGAGGTTTACGGGTAAATATATTAGTTTATTTACCATTAGGAGTTGATTTACTAAAAAGACATATGTTGCACCCAAGATTTGATCCTGGTACCTATTAGATTTAACTTCAATCTGTAGCGATGAGCTTTTCTCGTCGCTGTAACAAATTGTTACCCCGGAAATCACGGAACAAAAAGACGCCAACAAACATCGGTAAAAATACGATTCACTATTCTTGGTACGCCGTAAAATTCACACGTCAAATAAATATTTTAAAAGTATGCCACGTCGGATACTTTCAAAAAGTATGCCACGTCAGATTCTAAAAGGTATGACGTAACAACAAAAGATAATCGAAACGACAAAGTACCGCGGGAAATTTAAAATTGAAATAGTACCAGGAAAGTCCGATGTAACTTATAAGAACTTTGAAATTCAAATTCTTGATTTCAAACTCATTCAAATTTCTTAGTAAGCAAAATTTGAATGTTTCAATCCGATGTAGCTTAGTTCGTTATATTCAAGGAAGAACAGTGTTAGTTTAGGAAGTATATAATTACCATTGTAGGAAGCAAAAAAATTATCAGATTAGTTTACATTGTATGTTTACATTCTTATCAATATTAAAGAAATTTCATTTGCTTTGTGTTTTGTGTAAGTCTGAATGTGAATATTGAAGTGTAAATCTGATCAAGTATAATCTGAGTGTTTCAGAAGGTTATTATGGTCAGAAAGGAAGTAATTATCTAAATGTTAGTAAGATAAATTGACTTCAAGGTCTGACATCTGATTTCTTTAAAGTATGAAGTCTTTAATAGATATCAGGGGGACAGGTTATGTGTCCAAGGTATATTGTTTGATAAAAGTTGAGACTTTAGAAGTCAAGATTCTTTGAAGTAATTATAAGGATTCTGTGAAGAGTGTTGTTTAGGCAGTTTAAGGTTGCTTAGCTATAAGTGATCAGTCAATATGGACGATTAAGGTTTACAAGTTATGGGCCCACGCCCTAAACTGCCTGTATTCAATGGATCTAACTATCTGTTATGGAAGACACTTATGGAGGGACACCTCGAGGAGAAAGAACTTCTACATGTGGTGGATAAATCAGTTACAAGGATATCATCAGAATCAGATGATGAAGGATCTAAACAAATGGAAAATACAAAAGTAAGAAATTTGCTTTTTCAGAGTATGTCTGAAGATATCGTCATGTCTTGTATCAGGTTCAAGAATGCTAATGATATTTGGAATGAACTAGAAGAAATGTATCAGGTGTCAAATTTACAACAACAGACCGTGATAGATCAGATGATGATTCACAATTACAAGTATACAGGAGGATCCATGATTGGATATATTAATGGATTTCAGAAATTGTATACGGAAGCTGCAGGAGCAGGAAAAGTATATAAAGCTGATGAGCAAGTTTTTCAATTAGTATGTCGTTTACCTCCAGAATATAGATGTGTGTTGCAGCAGTTACAAATGCACAAACAAGAAAATTGGAAATGGTCACAAGCTGTAGGATTGATTCTAGTTGAAGAGTCAAATTTACAATTAATGGGAGGAGGTCCATTAGTTCAGGCTCTGTCATCTCAATCTCAGAAACCGAAAATTACCTATCAGGGGAGCTATGATGTACCAAGGGACAAGACTTGTTACTACTGTCACAAACCAGGACATTTCAAGCGAAACTGTTATTTGTATCTCAAAGAGTCTAACAAAGGAAAGAAGCCTTTCAAACAACAAAACAAAGAAGGAGTTCTTCTGAGGGAAAAAGAAGAAAATACCGAAGTGGAAAAAGAATAAGATACCGAAGTGGCTTCATTCCCAGAGGAGTTTGTTTGCATGTCTAAAACAGGTGAAGACTCTTCATTTTCCGGATGGATCATGGATTCAGGAGCATCTGCTCATATGTGCAAAGATAAAGAACTTTTTGTTTCTCTTCAAGAAATAGCACCAACAAAAATTTATTGCGGTAATGGAACCAATGAAATCTCCACAGCAAAAGGAAAAGTTATTTTGCATGTGAAGATAGGAAGTGATACAGTCAAAAAAATGCTAGAAAATGTGTTATATGTTCCTAGCTTTACAAAAAATTTGTTTTATACATCAATTGGAGCCAAAGGAGGATTTAAAGTAATCATGAAAGGAAGTCGGCAGATTGTCAATAAGAATGGTCAGACGTTTCTGGAAGGCATTCTAAGCGAAAACAATATGTTTAGGATTGTTATGGTAAATAACACGCAACATTTTGGACTGTACTCCGGAGAATTGTCTGATCATGAATTGTGGCATAAACGTTTTGGTCATATAAACTATGATAAACTTAATAAGATGTATAAGGACAAAGTGGTGGATGGCTTAAAGTGTTCAGTCACATCAGATGTTTGTGATGGCTGTGCTCTTGGAAAAATACATAAACTACCTTTTCCAAAAGACAAGGCCAGTAGAGCAGACAGAGTCCTAGGAGTAATTCACTCAGATGTATGGGGACCCGCCAAAAAAGAGTCACTCAGTAAGAAAAAGTATATGGTTACTTTTACAGATGATTGGTCTGATATAGAATTGTATATTTTATTCAAAACAAAGGAGAAGTTTTTTCAAAATTTCAAGAGTTCAAGACATTGGTGGAAAAACAACAAGGAGTATCATATTACAACTACGGACGGACAATGGAGGTGAATACATATCAAAGGAGTTTGCTGCATACTTGAAAGAACAAGGGATTCATCATCAGCTAACTGTTCCCCATACACTTGAACAAAATGGAGTAGCAAAACGACTCAACAGAACCTTGACAGAAAGTGCAAGAAGCATGCTAGCAGACAAAAGAATGAACTCAAAATTTTGGGCAGAAGCATTCAATTGTGCGAATTATATCAAGAACAGAGTAAGTACAAAAGCTGTAGAAAATGGAAAAACTCCATATGAATTATGGATAGGAAAGAAACCAGATGTTAGTCATCTAAGAGTTTTTGGAAGCAATGTGTTTTATCTAGATAATGATCAAACTAAGTGGAAAATGGATCCAAAGGGAAAGCCTAGAATCTTAGTAGATTATGATGAAAATGCAAAAGGATACAGAGTATATGATCTACTTGCTCAGAATGTAAAGGTAGTAAGAAATATGATAGTCAAAGACGAAGGAAAAACTAAAGACCTATTTCAACAAATTGCTACTCCAACATATCAAGAATACATTTTACTAGAAGAGGAAGATAAGAAAATTAAAGAACCCAACCAGGTACAAAGAAATGACGACAAGACATCAACAGATGAGAAGACTTCAAGTGATCAAGGAGAAGCTCATGAGGAAATCAGAGCACCAAGTGGGAGACAACCGAGCATACCAACTTCAGCTTTTCCAGGAGGAAGGAGAACAAGTTAAAGACTTCAAGAAAACAATGTGGTATTTGCTCTATTTGCTCAATCTAATGAACCACATACTTTACAGGAAGCTTTAGAAAGCCCGGAAAAGGAGAGATGGAAGGAAGCTATCCATGAGGAAATGAATTCTATTATGAAGGCACAAACTTGGGACTTAGTATAATTACCTCCAGATAGAAAAGCTATTGGATGTAAATGGGTGTTTAAACTAAAACTAAATCCAGATAATACAATAGACATATATAAAGCAAGGTTGGTAGCCAAAGGATATAATCAAAAGGAGGGAATAGATTATGAAGAAACATTTTCCCCTGTAGTGAGATTTCCTTCTATCAGAATTCTCTTAAGTATAGCTGCTACAGAAGACATGGAAGTTCATCAAATGGACGTAAAGATCGCCTTCTTAAATGGAGAACTGGAAGAAGAAATCTACATGGAACAACCGAAGGATTTATTGAACAAGGGAAGGAAGGACTCGTATGTAAACCGATTAAATCATTGTATGGACTTAAACAGGCTCCTAGGAGATGGAATGCCAAACTAGATGAATTTTTGACTAAACTAGGATATCAAAGAATTAGTTCTGATCATTCAGTGTATGTACTAAATCCAGAAGATAAAAAATGAGTACTATACATTGCAGTTTATAAAAATGATCTACTAATCATTAGCAAATGTAAGGAACAAATTCAAAAACTGAAAGAAGAATTTTGTAAGCAGTTTGATATGAAAGATATTGGGGAAGCAAAATATATCTTAGGAATACAAATGGAAAGAGATAGAGAAAAGAAAATCATAAAATTAACACATAAAGAGGCTATAAAAAATATGTTAAGAAAGTTTAACTTCAGCTCAGCTAACAGTTGTATTACACCTTTGGATACCAAGAAGAAAAAAGAGGAATAGGATGAAGAAGATGATGAAAAGGTAAATGTACCCTATAAAGAAATTGTGGGAACACTTATCTACTTCATGAATTGTACGAGACCTGAGATAGCAGTCGCAGTGGGAATACTCAGCAGAAGTTTGCAGGATCCAAGGAAATCTGACTGGAATACAGTCAAGAGAGTCTTAAGATATCTTATTGGAACAGCAGATTTATGGTTACACTTGGGTGGAGATTCAATCAACATTCAAACTTGGAGCGATGCAAGTTATGGAGATGACATCACTAGGAAATCAACATCTGGATACATTCTAAAGATTGGACAAAGACCGTGTTGTTGGGGAAGTAAACTTCAAAAGGTGACAGCTCAGTCAACAATGGAATCTGAATTCTTAGCAGTCAGCGTGGCAGTAAAAGAAATCATTTGGGTAAAAGCCTTTTTACAAGAATTAGGATGGATGCAGCATGGATCTCAAATTTTATACTGTGACAATCAAGCCGCCATAGCTGTAGCAAACAATCCTAAACATTATTTCAAAAGTAAACATATTGACATCAGACTCAGTTTCATCAGAGAAAACATACAGGACAGAGTTATTAAAATGCAGCATGTATCAGACTCACAGATGATTGTTGACATGATGACTAAGGCACTACCAGGTCCTAAGTTACAGTTTTGCAGATCAGAAAGCAAATTACTCTTGAGTGGCTAAAACTAAGTATAGCAAGGATAATTAGTTTAGGGGAGTAATTTAAAATACACAGATAGAAGTTAAGGGCAGTATTGGATTTAACTTCAATCTGTAGCGATGAGCTTTTCTCGTCGCTGTAACAAATTGTTACCCCAGAAATCACGGAACAAAAAGACGCCAACAAACATCGGTAAAAATACGATTCACTATTCTTGGTACGCCGTAAAATTCACACGTCAAATAAATATTTTAAAAGTATGCCACGTCGGATACTTTCAAAAAGTATGCCACGTCAGATTCTAAAAGGTATGACGTAACTGCAAAAGATAATCGAAACGACAAAGTACCGCGGGAAATTTAAAATTGAAATAGTACCAGGAAAGTCTGATGTAACTCATAAGAACTTTGAAATTCAAATTCTTGATTTCAAACTCATTCAAATTTCTTAGTAAGCAAAATTTGAATGTTTCAATCCGATGTAGCTTAGTTCGTTATATTCAAGGAAGAACTGTGTTAGTTTAGGAAGTATATAATTACCATTGTAGGAGGCAGAAAAATTATCAGATAAGTTTACATTGTATGTTTACATTCTTATCAATATTAGAGAAATTTCTTTTTCTTTGTGTTCTGTGTAAGTCTGAATGTGAATATTGAAGTGTAAATCAGATCAATTATAATCTGAGTGTTTCAGAAAGTTATTATGGTCAGAAGGGAAGTAATTATCTGAATGTTAGTAAGATAAATTGACTTCAAGGTCTGACATCTGATTTCTTTAAAGCAGGAAGTCTTTAATAGATATCAGGGGGACAGGTTATGTGTCCAAGGTATATTGTTTGATAAAAGTTGAGACATTGGAAGACAAGATACTTTAAAGTAATTATAAGGATTCTGTGAAGAGTGTTGTTTAGGCAGTTTAAGGTTGCTTAGCTGTAAGTGATCAGTCAATATGGACGATCAAGGTTTACAGTACCTGCCGGAGTGAAAGTAGCCGATAGCCGTTAGCCTTATCCGTTAAGTCTAGAACTGGTGTGACGTACTATAGGGTTTGATATTGATTTAAACATTTCCACGTAGGATAATTCATTTAACTGAAACTGCTTACGGGATACATAGATCTAGTAATGTAAAAGTACGGATTACGGTATGTATACAAAACGAGTACCGCGCATTTATTTCTTTAACAAAACAAATACCGCGCATGTATTTATGACGGCTCCGATTGAAATCTGCATTCAATCAAACGGCCGGGAAGAAAGTCGAGATTGTGGAAGAGATTCTCGACGGGTTATGGTCATCGCCACATCAGATAACACGTGGCGAAATTACGTTGGATCGCGGTATCTTTGGGGATTACGGCACCGAATCCGGATATGACATGTGTTGACTTTTAAGCCATGTCGTACAATTTCCGTACAGAAAGTACACCGGCAGCTGTACTTTTGTGCACGGAAGTGCAATATGATTGGCTCCGTACATCAGTAGATAGAGTCTGTGAGAGAGATAAGACTTAGAAAAATTAGTAAATAGGACCCTCTCTCCCAAAGAGCTTTTGTACAAAAAGTCAACTTTGACCCTCCATAACTTTCTGCTCAGGGGAGCAAATTCAGAGATTCTTTTTGATATATACTCAAGGGAGTCTTGCCTTTATAGTGGTGAAGGTGGTCAAAGTTTTTGTTTGCCACGGTGGCGGTTATTCGTGCTGAAAGACAAAGGGGTCAGGGTTATCTTAGAGGCTTCGTGTGAGCTGCTTACTCTGAGGACCTATGGAGGTCTCAAACTTGCAGGTTATGGGCCCACCATCTAGGGTGCCCATATTCAATGGAGCTAGCTTTATATACTCGGAAAGTATGATGACATGAGCTTTATGAGAGAAACGGTTTTGGGAAATAGTGAGTGGACGAGTGAGGCGTCCATCAAGTCTTGTGATACCTCTAAGGTTTACAGGAGGCAGATTAACTAAAAATGCAGATCCATCTTTAATTGAGGAGACAAAGGAAGGGGAAGTGGTGAACAAAGGAAAAGAGAAGGAGACGGTCACACCAATAGCAACTGATTCGACATTCATGTCACCTATTCCGAGGAACGAGGAGAATTATATCGATACCTAGGACCACAACAATATGGCGGCTAAGCACTTCATCCTCCGCCATCTTACTCATGGGCTTGCATCTCCCCATTTGCAGGTAGAGAGAGCATCTGATCTTTGGGTGGCTCACATAGAGATGTACCATAGTGGTACGATTGAACAACAACAGTTGGCTGATCAGAAAATTAACGAATATGTATACAAAGGGGGGAAGATGTTGGATTTTTGCAATGAGCTTGCTACACTTTTCATTGAGCTAGAGAGTGTTGGAAAAGATTTTAGTGAAAAAGAAAAGGTTAACTGTCTACTAATGAAGCTGTTCGATGAGTTCGAGAACATAGTCAACCGTGTGCAAGACTTAGCGGACTCAAGGTGGATATAGAACTCAGTAGTATGAATGATTTCCGTTCGGGAGAATACAATTGAGATCCGAAGGGGAGGAAAGAGTGGGCAAGCCTTGGCAGCTGGGACCAACTGGAGGAACAAGGATTCCCGGAAACCGATCAAAAATTACGGAGGGGGGGGGCAGAAAAATCAGACTGACGAGTTCGGACCAAGGGCTCCCAAGGGTTTATGTCATTTTTGTAAGAAACGAGGGCACTATATGGCGGAGTGCACTAAGCTAACCGAGCTACGGTTAAAGGAAGGGCAGACCGGTGGAACCTCAGAGGAAAGAAAAAGGCCCTTGTGACACAAGTACATGAGGTGGAATCCGAAGACGACGACGATGAGCTCCTATTGGATGAGGAGTTGGAAGCGACAAACGAGGTAGAAATTCCACGAAAGCTGAAATGTGCTTTTGGTGGATTGAAAGGTGAAGCAAGTTGGATTATAGATTCAAGTGCCTCCATGCACATGTGTAAGGATAAACACTTGTTCACTAAGATAAGAAAGATTCCCACCGTAGAGATAGAGTACGGGGATGGGAAGATAGTCACTACTACTTTTGTAGGATTCGTAGATCTGAAAGTATTGGTAGAAGGAAAGACATCCATAGTTACATTCTCCGATGTATTGTTTATTCTAGAGCTGAACAAAAACCTCATCTCTACTTCTGTATTAGATGATAAGGGTTTTGATACTAGCACTAGGAAATGAGTCTTTACTGCTAGTTTTGAGGAGGAGTTTATTTTACCGCTGAAAAAGGTAGCCAAAGGATGTTTAGGCTGATTTTAAGCAATGAAAAGAAGAAACTTTATTATGCTCGTGTTCATGATATAATGATGTGGCATAAGAGGCTTGGGCATGTGAATCTAGATAAGCTAAGAGAGATGAAAAAGATGGGAGTGGTGGAAGGAATTCAGTTCAGTTCAGTGAGAATCTAAGTGATTGTAGTGGATGTGCTCAAGGTAAAGCACACAGATTGTCCTTTCCCAAAACAGCCACCTATAGGGGAGAAAAAATTCTAGATCTAGTACACACAGATATTTGGGGACCGGCCAAAGTGCCCTCAGCAGGGGTGAAAAGATTTATGATGACTATCACTGATGATTAGTCTCGGTATTCTAGGGTGTATTTTTTGAAAAACAAGTCAAAAGCTCAGGATTGTTTTAGACAATATAAAACATGGAGCGAAAAACTCCATGAAACTCCAATCAAGAGAGTGAGGAGTGACAATGATGGAGAGTATACTTCTAACCACTTTGAGGATTTTCTGAGGGTAGATGGAGTTCAACACTAAAAGACAGTTCCAGAAAACCCAAAACAGAATGGGGTAGCTGAACGATTAAATAGGACTATGAGTGATAGTGCTAGAAGTATGTTGTCGGATAAGAAGATAGGAAAAAGGTTTTGGGCAGAAGCAATGAATTGCGCTAATTACCTCAAGAATAGAGTTCTTACCTCAGCTATAAAAGATCAAACACCTTATGAGAAATGGACCGGCCGAAAACCAGACATATCTCACTTAAAGGTCTTCGGTAGCCAAGTATTCATTCTAGATACAGATCGATCTAATTGGAAGCTAGATCCTAAAGGAAATCCGGGATACTTATTAGGATATGATGAGGATGTTAAAGGATATAGAGTTTACGATCTAAAAAGGAAAGATATAATCTTAGTAAAACATCTAGTAGTTATAGATGAAGAAAAGTCCGTGGATCCCTTCAAGTATACAAGTCAGTAAAAATCAAATTTGAGTCACAAAATTCCGATGAATTTGAGCTTCCTAACTATCCAGGTTTTAGAGAAGATGACATTCTTGAAGGTACAAATCAGACCGAAAAGGACTAAGCTGCGGAAACTCCAATGACAACTCTACTCGAAGCGGAAGACGTGATGGAAATTACTTCGGAATCAAGGGATAGGGGAGAAGCCGAGATTGTTCGAAAGAACCCACGAGAACCATCTATTCCGGCCACAGATTTTGAGGGGGGAAGGAGAAGTAGCAAAAGATTACAAGAAAAACAGGTTAATAATAAGGTAACAAAACTATCTCATCAAGATGAACCTCAAACTTATGGAGAGGCGATGACTTGTCCAGAAAAGAACTGGTGGAAGACAACCATCAATGAGGAGATGGCCTCAATTATGGCAGCCGATACTTGGGAGCTGGTGGACTGTCCACCTAACCTAAAACCAATCGGTTGTAAGTGGGTTTTCAAATTAAAACTGAACCTGGATAACACCATTGAGCGTTACAAAGCTCGATTAGTGGCAAAAGGATACACACACAAAAAGAAGGAATTGACTACGAGGAAACCTTTGCCCCGGTGGTCAGATTTCCCTCTGTCCGCATACTTCTCAGTCAAGCAGCAACGAAAGACATGGATGTGCACCAGATGGACATCCAGACAGCTTTTTTGCATGGAGAATTGGAAGAGGAGATCTTCATGCGACAACCCGAAGGATTTGTGGATGAAGGAGAGGAGAGTAAGGTATGCCGGCTGATTAAATCCCTTTACGGTTTGAAACAGGCGCCTCGACAGTGGAATTAGAAACTTGATGAGTTTCTTACCGGTCTGGGATATATCCGGATCAGCTCAGATCACTCAATCTATGTTTTTGAAGATGAGGAAGGTATTATATTTATTGCAATTTATGTTGATGATTTGCTTGTTCTAAGTAAATCAATGGAAAAAATTATTAAACTGAAAACCGATCTTAAGGGGAGATTTCAAATAAAAGATATGGGGGAAGCAAAATATATTTTGAGAATTCAAGCAGAAAGAGACCGAGAAAGAAAGATTATAAGATTGACTCAA
>JBBHKE010001973.1:141904-146904 GCA_037447655.1 Zygnema cylindricum
AGAGAGAGAGAGAGAGAGAGAGAGAGAAGAGAGAGAGAGAGAGAGAGAGAGAGAGAGAGAGAGAGAGAGAGAGGTGTGTTTATAAAAAATGTGTTTATCATATTTTATTATACATTGTTGTTATCCTATATCATTGCATATTCAATATGAACATACATAAATATATCTATGTACACACACACACACACAAAAAAAATCCCTACCTCTTCGACTAGTTCAATGAGAGAGACATCTGATTGGTCGCATTTTGCCCTCAATCCTCCGTTTTCCTTCTCCAGCTTTTTAATTGTGCGTGACATCTGTCACAATCACCTCACAAAAGGTTCAAATCGTTTTCCTTGAGAAAAAAAAAAAAAATAACACCACAATTGGTTTTTTCATCCATTGATATTTTTTGATAATTTGTAATTTTTTTTTGTGTGAGAATCGATTGGCTTTTAGCAAACAAAAAAAATAACCGCGATAAAATGACAAGGAAAAAAGGAAAAAGAAATGGGAGATAAAAAAGGAAAAAGGAAAAAAGAAAAAGAAATACTTGAAGGAATTAAGGAAAAAATTATGATGGTTTTATTTATATTTATTTATTTTCCTCTTTTTACCTTTTCCATTTCCTGTTTGAACCGTGCGAACACCTCATTGCTCCGTGTCAAAGTCTCCTGCAGAATGACAGAAAACAATAAAAAACGGATTCACAATAGGTGAGGAAGAGATGTCAAAAAGAAAAGGAAAAACATAAAAATGGTTGCTTGATTTTGGTTGGTTGGTTGGTTGTCAGTTGGTTGGTTGTTAGTTGGTTTCTTTCTTTTTTTTTTTGTTAAGGTCACTTTCAAATATCAAAACCCATTTATACAAAATGTACAAAATATCCTACCTTTTTCCTCAATACCAGCATAAAAAACAGAAAATATCACTAAGACAAAATCTGGCAAAAAGAGAAAATTTTGTAAAGAGAACCTCCCACCAAAACAAAGAGGCGACCGGGAAATTCCCCAAATCCGAAAAAAAAAGGTAATCACACTATTTTTTGGAAAAGGAACATTGCAAATAGGCAAAAAAGTTGCAAACAAAACATAGGAAAAACTTGAAAAAAAAAGGGGAAACTACAACATCAAATGGAGGACATCTTGAAACTGCACAAATCAGGAAAAGAGACAAAAAAAGAAAAAAAACGAGAAAACAGAGAAAAAAGCAACAGAAAAAAGGGAAGAAAAGACACTAAATACCACAATAACGAGCTGAAAAGACAGTAAAAACGAATGAGAAATACATGGACAAAAACAAAAAAAGAATGACAAAAATGAGATGAGAACAGAGAAAGAGCAGAAACGGAAGTTCAAAAGGACAAAAACCAGCAAAAGAAGACAGAGAGAGAGGGAGGGAGAGGGAGAGAGAGAGAGAGAGAGAGCGAGAGAGAGAGGGGGGGGAGATCAAACGGACAAAAACCAGCCAGAGAGAGAGAGAGAGAGAGAGAGAGAGAGAGAGAGAGAGGGAGATTAGACCTGAAACTGCTCGAACTTATCCCCATAGAGCGCCAGTTGGGCTCTCAGTTCTGCCTCAGTTTTCAGAAGTTGGGCTATCTGCTCTCCATACAGGCGGTTCTGCTCCTCCCTCTTTCCCCAAACCAGTCTCAGATACCAAGGATAAGGCATTCCTTAAACACCATCTTACTTTTATTCATAATTTTTGAATAATTTTGCAGTTACGTAAAGAGTTTACCTAAGATGTACTCATAAAGCACTGTGCGGATTTTAGCCCGACCTTATTTCCATGTTTAAACCACCATCTTATTACGTTTTAACCTCCATAAACCCTATTCGGACCCTTTTCGTCCATGGTAGACCCAACATATTCCCTAAAAACATTTCCCTCAAATCATTTCCGCCTAATCTACTCCAGCAACGTATCATTGTTTTTTTTTTTTTTTTTTGTGTGTTTAGGGCAAAAAAATCCTAACCTACTGCCACATCAATTTATGTCGCAGAAAGAATCGAATCTCTCCTCCACCGAACGAGTTTAACTGAACAGAAAACCATTCTCTCTCCTTCTACTCCAACACTTGAATAAAAATTTATTTAATATTCATATGAATATAGATTTATATGGTTCTAAATTCTTTTTTTTTCTAAACCCAAAATATAATCTGCCCTCTCTCTCTTCTAAGTCCTTCATCATATGCTGGTTCACTCGTAGATTTCCAGGGAAGGTCGTGGGGGAGGTGAGGGAGGAGAGATAGAGTAAGGTGGGAGAAGGGAGGAATAGTGAGGGAGAGACAATGAGGTGAGGGATAAAAGAAAGGAAATAGGTCTAGTGATAAGGGACGGATGCAGAAGGAAAAGAGGGATTGTGAGGGACAAGAGAGAGAGAGAGAGAGAGAGAGAGAGAGAGAGAGAGAGAGAGAGAGAGAGAGAGAGATGACATGTGTAAAAAGAGGTAGGGAAGGAAAAAGGGGCAAAGGAGAGACAATGTGAGGAGCGTGGGGTGTAAGGAGGATGAGAGAAACTCAAAGAGAGGAGCGAGAGACACAACATGTGGGGTATAGAGGAAGTCTTGGAGGAAATGTCATGGGTGGTAGGGAAGGGGAGGAGCGACAAAACGAGAGAAAGAGGGAGAAAGGGGCAAATAGTGGAAGGTAAAGAGAGAAGGTCAAAGGAGGTGGGAAAGAGTAAAACCGTAAGGAGAGACTTAGAAAGAGAGAAATTGAAAGGGGAGAAAGGGGCAAACGACATGAGGGAGGAGGGTGTATTATTAGCCACAAAATATGAGTAACATCTGACAAGTGAAATTACATGATCAGAAACTACCAGATAATTTTGTATTAAGCATTGAACATTAGAATATATCACGTAAGTATAAAATGTGTTGTTTTACAATATGTACATAAATAATTCAGTATCAACTTGTGATGTGGTCAACTTTGTTAATTCAACATCCTAATGTGGCTTTCTCACCCTTCAGTATGAGAACCACATAGATAATTTTTTCCCTAAATTCGTACGTTACCTCAAGTCCGAATAGGCAAAGAGTTAAAGAAAACTAATAAGACATATATTGGAAATACCAGTGATAAGGAATACACCGAAATAAAAAGTTTCAACAGAAAAATGACTACGTTTGCGAAGTCAACTATGATTTTTTGTAAAAAATGCCTTTTGTTAACAAAACATGCACAAATTCCGGTGCAAATGACTTAGAACATAAACATGAGCCACGAAGTCTTGTCAAGTATTAAATACATACGTTACTATATATATTACGTATCAAGCATAATGAAGACTATGTTACATATCACGTATAACATATTACATATTATAAAATAAATATCAACGGTAAGTATTTCAGTTCCTTACTTTTCCCTCCTTTCCAATATTATAAATTCTACATATCAAACCAATAATATTATGAAGTTAGGCATTGATTCAACACTAATAACCCACCTTCCCCTCCTCCTGCGCTGCCAATTCCTGCTGTTGCTTCAGTTTTGCCTCCACAAGTTGTTTTTCCAAACTTCGCGTTCGAAGCTGAAAAATTTTGGACCAAAATCACAAATCAGTACTCCACTAGAGAATGGAGTGGAGGGAGTGAATGGAGAGTAAAGAGAGTGGAGAGTGGAGAGAGTACTCCACTAAGTTATTATTTAAGAGCGGAAAAGAAATGCCAATAGAAAACAGAAATCAGAAAATGAAAAAACTGAAAACGAAAAGTTGTAAATCGGAAATAGGAAATCAGACAGAAATGGGACATGGGAAGAAAAAACAGAAAGTGGAAAACAGAAAAATGAAAAAAGAGCAGAAGATGGACAACAGAAAATAGAACCGGGAGAATAGAAGACAAAGCAAGGAGAGGGAAAAACAGAACAGAAAGGAGGCCAAGAAAAAAAATGAAAACGAGTAGAAGAAAAAAGGAATTACACCCACTTGATGTGCAAAATGTTGTTCTCGAATGTCATATTGTTGAGTCAAATGTTTCAGTTTCTCCCTTAACCTGACAACCATCCCCTAACAATTTTGATGATGTTTGACTAATTCTCCGTGCTAACTGACAAAAGTAAACTTATTTTGTTAGTCGAGGGGACTATCAGGTGAACTTTACCTCTGTTTGAGTTGAAACTTTTGAATGAATACAGTCACCACAAGACAAGACATCAAACTACATAGGGGGGAGGAAGAGGGGGAGCGTGAAAATCCTCACGTTTCGTTCTCCTTCATCTGCCGAAGTCTTTCTGCCCCCTGCTCCTCCAGCTTGCTGCTGATGTCCTGCATGGCTGCCAGCTGTCAATCTCACCTCGCACTGTAATTGTCGTTGATGTACATATGTATATATATGCGTACATGTAACATATATATACACAAATATAAATATTTATGCATATATGTACATATATACATATATATATATAATATGCATATATATGTATATATGTACATGTGTGCATATGTACATATGCATATATACATATATGCATATATACATGTGCAAATGTTGCATATATGTATATATGTATATATGCATATATGTATATAAATACATATATATCCACGTTATATATGTAGGTTTGTTGAATAATAACGATGTAAATCTGTTTCGTAGTTCTGAAGCCTGGAAAAATGCGGCCGTATACTGAACTGCATTTTACTGTTTCAATTTTATATTAAAAATGAATAATATGGCCTCATGGCCTCATCTTCCGCACTTTAAACCAAAAGATTGTTTATATGATATAGTATTTGGTGTGAATTGATGGGAAATTGTACATTCTCATTACTCTCAAGCCAATCCACAGAATTTCACTCAGTAGTTAGTAGAATAACAAGTTACATCAGAATTAGTGTGAAATTGTAAATAACAAACTGGTTCTCAAAATTCTATCGACAACGTTCATACAGTAATTAGTGTCAATGCTTGTAATAAAATCACTTTGAATGATTTCAATGGCATTCACGTTTCATCGTAAACAGACTGAGTTTTTGTGGCACCAGCCTTTAAAGAAAAATCTGTGGCCC
>JBBHKE010001973.1:151904-271041 GCA_037447655.1 Zygnema cylindricum
AGTGATGTCGACGCTATCATAAGTGAGCGTGACGTCAATATGTCACAAACCCTAAACATCTACAATGTCACAAGTAGATAGACGTCTACAAACGTCGCTATTTTGTAAACGTCAACAATTGTCGCGAGTTTTGTAGGCGTCTACAAACCGTCACAAATTTCACCCACATCTACATCCGTCACGATCTAAAGTAACGATTTGATTTTTTTACATACGAATGCTCTGAAAGTAGTACGGAGAATCTTAGCTAAAAACAAAGTTACAAGACTAAAGTTTCGGTTACATGGGAAAGTGCACTTATCCCATAATGTTTCAATCGTACAAATTTTGACTTTTTTACGAAAATGCATTATTTTTTTAGTTTTTGAACTTTTCGTAAAATCGGTATACTTTTCGTGTAAGGATAACAATTTTGTAGTGTTGTGTATCGACAAGGATTTGTCAATAACCAATATGGACCTTTTTTCATGTTTTTGATAATCGATATATTGGCACCATATATCGGCGATAAATGTAAGGGTCGTACAGATAAATGTATGGCCCGTACACTGAGCTGTACGGGTTATTCCCTGGACGCGCCGTGGACCTCCTTCCCCCCAATTTCGGGTAAAAATCGCGATATTTGCTTGATTATTTCTAATTTAAGGGGGTTTTACTTCGTTTTTATGCTCCCAACCCTTCCAAAATTTTCAGAAGATGGTGGCAATAAATGGCGCCAGTCTGACAAATTTGTTCGTCTGCTCTGTTCATTTGTTCATCTGGTTTTCGAAGAAGTTTGATTTTACAAATTTACAATGTAATTTAAATTTTTCGTTTCGCTACTATAGTTTTACAACTATAAACTGTTGTTTTAAATTTGTCAGCGTTTATGTGCTGCGTTGTCCGTAATAAACTTAAGTTAAACAGAATACATAACATATTCTTATACGTGGCATGCCACGCTATATCGTATTAAACTGAAGTTAAACATAATACGAAACAAATTTGTATACGTGGCATGCCAAGCTATATAAAGTCAATAACATAATACATTATATTATAAAGTACTATTGTATGCGTACTATTTTTTTTAAGCTATCGCAGATAAGGATTTGGTTGGTCTCGGACCGATAAATCGGGACCTCTGACCGTTCAATAACCGATAAATATCGGTAGCGCAATAACTATTTTTCCGATACAGAACACTAACAAATTGTATAGATAGGATGTACTAAAAATTTCAAAAAGAGCGTTGAAAGTAAGTCGTGAATCGATAATAGAGTGAAAAAAAAATTAGTGTAAAGAAATAATTAATGTTATCAACTCTATTTTAAGTTCAACGGCCTAACACCAACAAAAATTAACGCAATTTATACACCTAACACTAATTTGGATATACATTCCCATGAATTAACCACGATATTCTGTGTTCACATATTCGACGTTTGAACACTTGAGAACAAGTTCTAGCGAATTTCCCTCAACTTTATGACTTGGAATCAAATTTGCGTACAATTTTCCGTGCGACGCACTCAATTTCCACTGTCGACTCCTTTATCTGACACTTATTTTGACACTTATTTTGTACAGAAAATAAGTGTCAGATAAATTAATTTTAGTACGGACTGACACATTTCGTACGTAACACAATTTAAAAACATTCAAAACTAGAGTAACTAACGTTATTTAAACAGTACAAATATTAAGGCAGAAAAACATTGAGTTAAATTTGATTAACTAGATCAATTTTTTTGTTGAGCTGGATTCGCATGCCAGTGGATCGAAATTTTGAAACCGCCAAAATGAGATTTTCTCGTTTGGGACTGAATTTTAGATCCAAACGACAAAAAAAAGCCGACACTTAAATACATAGGCACATACCCTAAGTTGTAGTATTATTTTTTATTAAATGTTTTTTTTTTTATTATTTATTTATATTGATGTCAAAGTCGGTCAACGCATTTTATAAACGTTTAAATTTTGCTCTGAGCGAATATTCATTATTTCTTGGGAGTTTCATGCGTGCGCATAGTACGAATAAAACCTTTATAAAATTATCTGAGGTCCCCTCTTGATTACCTTGTCCAATTCGTTTTTATGCATATTAGTAATTACAACCAAACATATTTTTGGGTGTGAACTATTTTCGACTTTTTTTTTATTTTGCTAATTCGCATTTTCTTACGTGTTTTCATGCGGCGATCTTTTGAAGTTAGAGGACTTGCTAGTAGTGTTGTTTATTAGGTAAAAACCTATCGCAATAAATTCAATATGTCGAATATCGAACGGTTAGATGGCTCAATATGTTGCTCCTAGACCAACAATAATTTTTGCTTTATATTTAGTGGGAGATGGGTGTTCATAAATATTTAGTAAGGAAACAAAGTACCGTTAAATCGTATGGAAGAACCCCCTCCCTTGCGAAAGGTTGGGGACGCGTCACGGGGAGGGGAGGGGGGAAATTTTGGAAAAAAATAATGAAACCCAACGTATCTTCAACATATCATGGAATAAATTTATCGGCTATCAAGGCAATATATAGGCAAAATATCTTAAAATTGAGATTCTCGATATATTAAGAAGATTTACCGATTATCAAGTACCCAAAATCTACCCGCCAATCTATAAACCCATGGGCTATGGAGGGTTATAATAGGGTGGTGGACAGACGGTATAAGAATCATTGAACCTTACAATTGAGTTTTGACCCCATTCTCTGTTTTTCCCTCTCCCTCTACCCCCATGACATAAGCCACACAATATATAATTTGATATTTTGGCTTTCTAAGACTTTTAAGTAATTTGGGTATCGGGTATAATCATATTGCAATAATTTCGATATTCGATATATCGATTATCGATCGGTCAAAGGCCTCGATATGTCGCACCGGGACCAATATAAAATATCACGATATATTTGGTAAAAGGTGGGTGTCCGAACAAATCTCGTACGGAAAATCGTACGGAACCCCCCCTCCCCCCCCCACACTACCGAGCGCGCGCCACGGGGGGGGGGCGGGGGGACTTATGGAAATAAAATTTAGAAAAAAAAAATATATATATATATATATATATATATATATATATATATATATATATATATATATAAATCGCAGAAATATCGCGATATTAACATCCTCGATATATTGAAGTAATATGTCGATTATCGGGTACCCAAATTTTGGTACATATCAAATATCGGCAAAGAGCCCTCGATACCCATCATTACTTTTAAGGATTTAGGGTATACGAGTTTTGTGAAGGTATTGTATCATTGTTAGGCTATATAACTTTCATCCAATTCTTTTAGGTTTTAAGTTTTTTTGGATGTCTTAGGGTTTTTCTGTGCCTTTAAGGTTTTGGTTTTAAACAAATAATTCAGTTTTCATTGGGCATTAAGGTTTTTGAAGGCTTTTTAAAATTTCGACATTTTTTATGTTTTTGAGGTTTGTAGCGGTGTTAAAGTTATTCTGTGATGTTTCCTATCTTCTACTGCAAAGTTAGTTTAGTGCAAAAGTGCGAATTGGTGCCTGGCCCCATGTGCTACGCTTTGCACAACCAGATACAGATTGCAAGCAATCAGAAATCTATCTTTGTGAGGACACACTGGAGCACACAAATGCCAAGAAAGGATCGAGAATTTTGAGCAAATGAACCAAATAAAGCTCTTCTTAAAGTCCTCTAATAGGATACATTGTCCTTATGTAAAAATAATGTTTGGGCTTTTTGTTTGTTGTTGGTGCTAAATTTGCGAAATAGTCTACAAACTCCAACGTTCAAAAATGAGATTATAAAAAACAATGTGCAATGTTGATTAATGTCAATTGTTCAATGTCCAACATCGAATGGCAAAAATATCAATTTCAAAAAATGTCCGGCTTTGAAAAGTCTTCAAAGCATAATAAAGTTCAATGTAAAACAACTCTAAGGACAAACAACATCTAATGTGTAACAATGTCCAATATTGTCCTTAACATGGAGAAAGGGAGAGAGGCGGGGGAGAGAGGGAGGGAAGGAGGGGAGCAAGAGAGGGAGAGAGAGGGGGGAAGGAGGTAGAGGGAAGATGGAGGAAGGGAGGGAGGGAGGGAGGGAGGGTAAGGAGGAAGGAGGGAGAGAGGAGGAATGGAGGAAGGAAAGAAAAGAGCAAAGGAGCGAAATAGGGAAGGTAGGGGAATTTTCAAATTTAAAGGGTTTTTTAGGTTCAACGATTTTAAAGGTGTTTCAAGTTTTTAAGTTTATGAATTTTCAAGGTTTTCAGGCTTTATGGAATTATTAAAGTTTTAGGGTTTGCAGAGTTTTATGGTTTTTGAGGGAATTTCAGCCTTTATTGTTTTTATACTTTAAATGTTATCATCTTTTCGGAGTTTTCTCCGTGTTTATTTTTTTAGGGGTTCTTAGGGTTAAGAGTTTTAGTAATTAAGGATTTAAGGTTTCTAGGATTTTAGGCTTTTCCATGTTCCTAACTTTTATGTTTAGGGTTTTGGAGATTTTAAGGATTTTGAAGTTTTTATGGTTTATTGGGTTTTAAAGGTATTCAGAGTTTTTAGGGATTTAGAGTTTTAGAGTTTTGGAGATATATACGGATTTCATGAGTTTGGTGTTTTAAAGGTTATAAGTATTTAGAGGACTTTGTTGATTTTCGATTTCTAAGGATTTTAGAGTCTTTAGGGTTCATGAAGCTTTTCAAGTTCTGAATGTTTAAGGGTTTTCAAGGCTTTCAATAGGGTTTTTAGAGATTTTAGTGTTTTTTAGGTTTTTATAGTTTTGGGGACCTTTATGGTTTTTGAGGTTTTTAAGGTTTCTTAGGTTTTCACGTTGTTTATAGCTTTTAAGGTTTTAGAGGCCTTTGGGGTTTTAAGGGTTCCAAGGTTTTGAAAATATTTGGGGATTTTCAGTTTCAGGGATTTTTACTTCACAATCCCTTTTTTGTCTTGTTCTTTGAGTAAATGTTTCAAACGGGAGGGGGAGGGGGAGGGGAAGAGGGAAAGAGAGAAGAGTAGTGTGCAAGAGGGGAAAGGAAAGGGAAAGAGAGAGAGAGGAATAGAAAGAGAAGGATGAAAAAAAGACGGGCAAAAAAAAAGAGAAGGGAAGAGAGAGAGAGAGAGAAAAATACACTTCGCATTCAGCATACGAATTATTGCATAAGTAAGCCCTTGGTAGAACGCTCAAAATCACTCAAAGTGTACTTTTCCAAAACTTCTTCAACCAAAGTAAGTTCGTCACATTGATTAGAAATTCGCAATTTCTGAGAAAATTTCCTCACCATACCATTTACTCTTTCTTGACCAAAGGGAGTAAGAGCCTTGAAAACCCTAAAAACTGAACATAAGAGTTGTACCTCATAAATGAGGAGCACACTTTTGCAAAGCCATAGATCCTCCAGGGTCGAGCTTCTCCATGACGTCAACAGTGAGGAGGAGGAGCATCCCACGCCGGGTAGAGAGAAGAAGAGCGGGAGTGTAGAGAGGCGCCATGATACGAAGAAAGGAAAGGCCACCCGCACGTGCCAATCTAAGGCTGCCCGAGCAGCGAAAATTTCAAAGATGGAGGAGCATTGGATGGGGAAAGAAGGGAAGGGAGCGCTAGTTGGACAAGACACGGCAAAGAGAGAGAGAGAGAAGAAAAGGAGGAGAGGTGTAGAAAAGAAGGGAGAATCGAGTGAGAAAATGGTACAGTACATGGTACAGAATAGTACATTCAACTACGACGTAAGAAGGTGACGTCGTCGTCTGCTGATGTGGCGGTTTGGTGAAGAGGCATTTTCCGGACACGTTAGAGTGAAATTCTATGGTCTACATTAACCCACAGAATGAGCAACCTATGTAAAGCCTCTAGGATAATATTTAACCCTTTCACTTTCCCACAGAATAAGTTCCACCCAGGCACAAATATATTATAACTTCCCTCGCCCCTGTGAGGACAAGACTCTCTTGAGTCAAACGCAAAAATAATCACTGAATTTGTTCCCCTAAGCAGTAAGTTATGGCTGGCCAAAGATGGCCTATAAATACAAAACGTCACTTGGAGAGAGGCGCCTCAAACACGCTAAGTCCCTTAACTCCTACTCACAACTACTTACTACTCTACCCTCGGCCAATCAAAAGGGTGTATAGTACAAGAAGGTACAGTGGCCGATTGTACTTCTTGTACGGCCATTGTACAACATGGCCTTCTGGCTGAAACTTGTCAACATGGGAGCCATTGTTCCTCCTCCCATCTTTTCCTACATCCAATGTTGTGGCGCCACCAGGCACAACGCTCCGCTGTCAAGCTTGAGTGCTTTTCAGGCACACTTCTATATTACCGAGGATTTCCATTTCCTTCCGACCCGTACTATTCTCAGATTTCGGAGAAGCCCGCACAACCTGCCAGAAGGATTGAAGCATTTCCTCCACTGAACAAGACGCACTTTGTTTCGTGCCTAACGGAGGCTGGACGACAAAGTTCTACCGTCTGAAAGATCGCAGTTCCGTCACATAGTACTAGCTTCCACCAGCCCTAGTGGAGGGTACATTGTGGATCGCCAAGTAGACTTCCGGACTGTAATCTAGATTTTGCTGTTAGCTGTCTGTAGCAATTCAGTTCAGATTCAGCTGACCAGTGGTTAATTAATTACATTAAGTCAAAGCTTGGCACTTACGTGTCTTTTTAGTACTTTGTCTTAAAAACTGTGGAAGATATAATAACTTCCGGCCGCGAATCTAGCCGTGGTCAGAGGTCCAACTTTTTGCCCCAATAGTAGTACACATTATTTTGTCTTATGTCAGTTCCATTGCCGTTGCTGGTCGCTCATTGGCTAATAGCGTAGGTTTGGCTTTTGGACCCGATTTTGGACAAACTTTGATGTATAAGGCGCTTGGGGCCGAAGGAGACAGGTTGCTTTTCAGTACTGTCTTCTGTGAAAACCCTCAAAAATTCCAACAAACCTTCTTTTGGAGAATCTTTGTGTTATTTGACTCTATTGCCATCTCTGTTTTGGATTTGTCCATTTTGGGAATCATAGTTCGGGCTGGTGGTTGGCACTACCGTCCCTTTGGGTGATTTTTGGATTTTTCGCTGCTTGAAACTAAGAAGAGTCTAGTCGGTTCTGAGCTGCGGACACCGAGGGTTGAAGGACTACCATACCTATTTACACTGCCACCAGGAGAGATTTCGCCTTTCTCCCATTGTCATCGTAAATTACCGGGGTAGGTTAAGCTTGCTTCGCCATCTTTTAAATCTTCCATCTTATATTTTATTTCTGTGGTCAAGGTGATATTGTTAAATCTGAAACAGCCATTCCTATTTATTTTTATATGTCCACGTGGTAGTGCATTTGTGTCTTCACTTTTAGTCTCTTTTGCTTTGGCGAGGACTTCCCGGGGTAAAACTTCAATTTCCTGGCACCGAAACAGTGGGTTTTGAGGGAACGAATGCTATAGACTTCCTGTGGAATAAACACAGTACTGAAAAGCCACCCTGTCTCCTTCGGATTAGAGGGGATAGGAGCTTTTTGACTTTAGAAGCTCTCTTGGCGGAAGCGAGTATTGTTTTCTGTCGTTAATTCCTCTTTCGAGACCTTCGTCATCATGGGGGGAGGTGAAGCTCAAGATAAGAATCTCTCTGGTGTAAGGCCGGAAGAACTGGCGAATCCAGAAGCGGTGGTATCAAAAGAAGAGTCAGAGGTTCCCGAAGAATCTGTCCCCTTTACCTCGCCTGCCAACATAGAGCGTTTTCTCCAGGGGATGATGCCTGAGCCTGTTAGGGTTGAAACTCCTCCAAAACCACCTGAACCACAAACTTCGCCCCCATCTCCTCCTAGCCTAACTCAAGAACATTTTCCCTCCTTGGCGGAGGCCTCTAGAACCTTAGCCGAGGAAAGAAAGGAGTCCAGAGCATAGGCTCAAGAAAGAAACCGAGTGTTACACGGGCCAGGCCCAAGAGGCAAGCTCAGCGGGAGCCCCTTTTGGGTCCCTTTCCGGAGGTCGGGCTTCACACCAAATCAAAGATTCCCAGGGCCGAAATTCAGATTGACCTTGCAGTTTTGACGGATCCCAGCCGCCCTGGTCGAAAGGAACTCCTTGCTCTTCATGATCTTCATGAATTGAAGGTCAAGAAGGAGTTGGTGCAAAGAGTGTCTCGGTTGGATCGGCCTCGGGTAGTTAAACCAGTGGGAGGGGTAGTGGAGATTCTAAGTAGCTCTTCAGAGAGTGGTTCCTCCCAGTCCTTGCGGGAACGGCCCAGGAGGGCTCCTCCTTCTCGCCCTCCTCCATCTTCTTCCCAAGACACTGCAGCAAGCCGACCGTCCCGGGGGCGCCCAGCTTCGAGGTCTCGTAGGAAAGCACGTGGCAGCGATAGCGGGGTTCCAAAGCTGGGGAGGGGGAAGAAGTTTGACCACAGGGATAGCAAGGGTAGATTTGCACCTATTCCCAAGGAAGAACCTTCCCCAACGCCATTGCCAGTCTCCACCGAGAGATCTACCCCTCTGGCACCCCGGGTCTGCCCTGATGGAGGGTTCTGGCGACCCAAACCCACTGACCCAGAGGTTCAGGAAACCGAACCAGAAGAGTTGTCCGAGGGATTGTTTCGAGCCAGGCCTGCAGATCCAAAAATTCTAGGAGCAGGGATAGCTGATATGACCGGAGTAGTGGAAAGGGCTAAGGAACTAGTGGAAATTTAAAAACCTCAGGGCTCGGCTACGGCGGGGACTGGACCCGTTACAGTAGATTGGGAAGCGTTGGAGGAAGAACGGAGAAAGTTGTGGGAGCAGGAATTGAATCTCATCCGGGAAGCTAGGCGGAGGTCCAGTGGGATCCTCTGTGGGCGGATCCCTCCAACACCAGTAGCGGAAACCCCGCCCAGAGCTCCACTCCAGGCTCCTCCTTTGGAGATTGGTCATGAACCTCCTCTTCAGCGGGAAGAGGGGGCAGACACAAGACCTAATATTGGGGGTATGGGTGCAGATTTACCGTCTGAACTCGAAGCGGCTTCGCGGGAAGAGCCTACTTTTGTTTCGGTGGAGGTTTTTGAAGCTGTTGAGGCTTTAGTGGAGTTACAACCGGACGAAAGAATTCACATCCCCTTGAGACCGTCTACACCTCTTTCTCCTCCACCCAGACTGTCCCCTGATCCTCCTCCTTTCCCTCCTAATCCTCCTACTTTCCACTTCGAGGCTACGGCAGCAGAACCCCGGGACAATCCCATCTCCTCTCCATCTCCTTCCGTTTCTCTTACTGGAGCCGACCGTGGGTCCCCAGGTCCGCTGAATTTACCCTATAAGTACGACGTATACTCCCCTCCTCACCGGCGTTCCCCATCCTCTAGTTCTGGAACTCCTCCCCTTGAAACCTCCAGAAGAAGGCCTCGGAAACCGACCCCGTTGAGGAGACAGACACCTTCTCCCCAGAACCGGCCTTCATCTCCATCTTCTCCTCCATCTCTACCCCAAGATCCACCTGCAATTCACCTCGGCTTCACATCCCGTCCACGAAAACAGTTCTCCGGGACGAGCGATACTCCAGTGGATATAAGGGGGTTGGTATAGGGGAGTGGGCCCCTTCTACTTCAGTCGGACAGACAGATCCACCGACGCGGATCTCCTCTGCACCAAAAGTATCATCGGAAAATACCCTTCCTCCTACCACCTTTCTAGGCGCTGGTACTTCCTCTGCTGAAGGAGATTCCACACCTCACAGGGCAAGACCTCCTACCAGAGGAGGAGTCGGATCCATTCTCGAGGAAGAGGACCTAGGAGCCACTTCGCCAGCCCAGTTTGTCAGTCCCACCGGACCTTCCTTGTCTCAGTTCACACATTCAGCAGCGGAGGAAAAGGAAATGGGGGACATCCGAATCTTTACAGGAGATAGCTCTGGAATAGCTTTCTTTGATTTCAAATTGTTGTGGAAATCCTTCACCCAATCTGAAATTAACAAGTACAGGGGAGGAGCTATTCCTGACAACTTCAAACAACTCTCTTTCCTATGATGGTCAACTACCTCTCTAGAGGGGCGTTGGCAGATTATAAGGAGCGTCAACCTCTCTTGATGGCTCCAAGCATAAAAATCTCAGATCTGGCCCTGGATGCAGAAGTTTTACGAGCGGAGGGAGATTTGGTTGCCGCATCGGTTACCCCTGTAACAGCTACCTTCACCGATGATATGAAGTTGCAGGCCCAAGGGAGAGCCTATGTTAACCAACTGCAAGCAATTCAGGCAGCTCGGGCTGCAACTCGTATGGTGGCGAATCCTACCCCTTGCACCACTCTTCTAAACATCTGGAGACTTCTCTACACCGAGAGGAACGAATCAGCCATCAAGGAATTCACGGAATTCCGGTGTTTGAAGAATGAGACGCCTCAGACACTCTTTAACCGCCTCTCTAGTCTTTGTCAAAAGACTAAACTGTTTACCATTGACCTTCCCGCAATGGCGACCAAGTATTTCATTGCTGTCCGTAATTCCTTCGGACCGACAGGGCAGACTGCCTTGGATAACTGGATCGCAGGACAGGCCATCCAGGACATAAATCCCTCGGCCAAGGACATATCCCTGGTGGCCATGAAGTTATACGACCACTTCGTTCATAGTGAGGCGAGAGAAAAAGCCGTGACCGGCAAGGCAAGAGCGAATTTTGCAGGATTCGCCGTGGAAACTTCCTTAAGTGGGGAAGAACAAGCGGAACTCCAAGCTTTGCGGAAGCTTAAAGGGAAGCAAGTTGTGGACAGCGTGCCAGAACATGCAATGGGGGCCCACGATCGGGTGATTCTGTACAATTGCCTAAATTGTCAACAACCTGGACATGGATGGAAACGTTGCAGTAGGAAACTCAAACCGGAGCTAGCCCTCAAGTAGAAAGAATGGGAGGTAGAGCGTTCAAAAAGGAGCTAGAAGCAGCATGAAGAAAGGCTCAAAGCAGGGGGGGGGAGAGAACACCGGTCACAAAGAACAATTACCGACCCACTCCCCGGAGCGAAACTTCGAAAATGTCCCAGTCCCAACTGCGGCAAATCAAACTGCCAAAGTTTGACGATGCTCAGATCTCCAACGAGATTCGAAGCAAGTATACCACTGAGGGTCACAAATGCGAAGCCTGTGGTTTTATGGGGCACAAGGAGGGACAATGTTTCCGGAAGAACGGGATACCTAAGGAAATGATGCAATTCGCTTTGTTCACGGGAGGAGGAGAGACTGCCGTTAACCCTCTTCCCCTACAACTCCTTTATCCTTGGGAGCGCCCAGTGCTGCCTACACCAGTGACGCCAGAACCATTAACGACTGCTCCCGCAAGACTTACACCAGAGATAATAATCCAACAGCAGAGTCAGCAGATGGCTGCCATGGCTGCAGAATTGGCTGCACTTCGTTTGGGGTCGACTTACCGGCCTGCTCCTCTTACGGCAGCGCAACGACTCCAAAGACAGAAGCAAGAGTTACTACAAAAGCTAGCGGAGCTTGAGCTTCAAAGCACATCGGGTGTTAATGACGATGATTTGATGGGCTGGGATTTGGAACCCCCAAATGCCCACCATGCAAACAGTTTCCTGCACGGAGCATGGAATGTTGGAGTGGGAGATGGTCGTAGACAACTCCGCTCCTCAACCTCGGATCAAAGGAGACATAGGCGAAAAATGGGCCAAAAGGACCACAACCGGAAGGCCACCGGGCCTTTCTCTTTCACACCCAGGGCAGTCATTCTGAACAGTGACATAGGCATTGGGATCAAGCCCACTCAACCCCCTCCTTTTCCTCCTCAACCTAAATTGCCTCCCGGTTTCGAAAATTACAAGAAAGAGAAACTGCAGCAGGAGACAAAATCACAGGAAGAGGACAACCAAAGTACACAGGATTGGTTTGAGCGGTTTATGGCCGAACGCCCGGACGAAGATGCACCGAAAACTCCACCCGTACCCGATTCCGGTTCTGAAACTGGTGGCAACGAAGAGATAGAACCGGATCAGGAACAAAATTCGCCGACATCCTCCCCAAAAGCTCCGCTCCATTCCTCCAAGCCTGCTGTTATGCTGGTCCGGCATTTGATGCCTTATGCCTTGACCCATGTCAAGACCCTTGCTTCCTCCCATAATCTGCCCGAAGAGATCCTCATTCAGGCCCTGGGAGAAGAGATCCATTCTGGAAAAGACAAAGTCGACAGGGTGACACCACCCACGGCGGTATACTTGTCTTCAGATCCTAAGACCCCTATGGCGGATAGGGACTACAAAACTTTGTCCGTGGCACTCATTCTAAACCGGACCGGGAATTTCAAACTGAACGGGTACGACGGGTATCAAGACGCTGTGGTTGATACCGGAGCACTTCCCAACCTCATCACTACGTCTGCATTGTAGAAAATGCCGGAAGAACTCAGACCCCAGATCTGCCCTAGTAACATTTGCTTGAGCACAGTCAGCAGCGGCAATCAGCCAGTCCATGGGATCATCAAAGCCATGGACATTGAATTCTCAGATGATGCGGGACAGAAGGTGAAAATTGGACTTCCTTTCTTAGTGGTGGAAGGGAATCAGTTTGAAATTCTTTTGGGAATGGCAACTTGGACCCGTATGAATATGAGTTTGAGTGTTTGGAAGGAGCAATGTTTAGTTCGGGACCCAGGAAATCCCGAAGGAACCAAAGTTGTGGTTCCTTTGGATTTATGGAACCGGGGAAAGACCAATGTTCCGGTGTCTAGCTGTTACCCCGTGTATTCTACGACCTCTCCGGCGGAGCTGTTTGACAGTTCCACGGATATTGCCGAAGACATCTAGCAATTCCTGATTTCCAAGCGGTGGGAGAGAGAATACACAGACTCATTATTGCAGGTGGCGAAACTCCGGCAGGGAGTGGATCAAACATTCTCGGCCTTACTATTACCGAAAAGAGATTCGTCGATCTAGTCAGATGTTTTCAAAACCAAGACAGGAAGCTAGGACTTCAATCGACAAGAAGTGTCATTGACAGTCCCACACTCCAGACTTCAGATTTTATCTTTATTTTCAGGAATCAGTTCTGATTTGGAAGCAGTTTTAAAGGCAGGGTATCGAGTGGAGTCATACACAGCAGTGGAAATTTCACCGGAAGCGCGAGCCGTCAGCGAACACCGCCTACATCAACTGCACCGCTTATATCCTCAACAGCTTCCAGTGTCTTCCATTTCCAAAGCTCACCGGAGTCTTCCCCAGAATGTGGATAATATAATGGCACCTCATTTAGCTAGTCTGGGAAGAGTAGATCGGGTTGTGGCGGGATGGCCTTGTGAGGGATACTCCCTCGCAGGACAGGGAAGAGGGCATCAGGACCACCAAAGTGGAACATTGTATCAGATGATTACATTGATATTGTGGATTCAGCAGCTCCAAGACACACCAGTGGGGTACATTCTGGAGAATGTCCACCCGGGGGATGATAAACGAAAGCAGGTTGCAGAAAGTTGGAATCAGGTAAACCGTATTCTGGGAGCTCCCTTGGTTTTTGACGCTGCTCAAATGGGATCTCGAGCGCACAGACTCCGGGCATATTGGACCAATATGATCCCTCTTCCAGTCCTCCGGCAACTGTTAGAGACACAAACCCCCGACCCCCAGATTTCAGTGCAACAAATACTTGGAAAAGGGAGAATGGCAACACCTGTAACAAAATCGGATCATACACCTTTCTTCCAATGCAATATCCCCGGATTCCCACGTCAAACACTCCCCACGTTGGTATCTTTTCCTCACAGTCACGCCTACCGGAAAGGAGCGACTAGAATGATTTTTGACAGCAAGGAAAGACTTTGGACAGCACCAACAATATCGGAACGAGAACAGGCAATGGGATTTCATCCGGAAACCACCGCATCACCAGGTATTTCAGACCTATAGCGGTGCAGCCTCATAGGGAAAAGAATGGATTTAAATGCCATTACATGGGTTGTAAAGCATGCTCTTGCCTATTTTTGTCTCCATGCTCCAGATTCACGCAGAAATTACCTTCAAGCTCCACAGTTACTGTCCATGCAAGCAACTTTGCAGCTTGAGGGGGGGAGAGAAAAGAGAAAAATTCTATACTCGAGAGTTCTTTCAGCGGGGGGGGAACAGGAGCTCAGAAGGAGACAGCTTAGCGGAAGTTGTCGGCAGTAAAGTATTATCCGGAGGAATAGAGGCAGATCCACAGGTTGGGCTAGAATTCGACATCAACCTCTGGGGAAGACCACCGGAAGCTTGAGCTGCGGTTGAGCCGAGAAAATGGATTGGACTCTGGGGGAGCAGCTGGACCCTAACCAGAAAGAACAGCTAACAGAACTCTTGGCTAGAAACACTCAGGTTTTCTCATGGTCCGAAACAGATGTCGGAATCTACAAAAGAACCCCCTTTCGGATAGATTTGATCGACGAAACCGCAACGGTTTGGCAGAAACAATATCCTCTCAGCTTCAAAGAGAAAGAGTTTATTACTGCAAAGGTTCAAACTTTGGTGGACGCAGGGTTGGTTCAGGAAAATACCGGACTCCATGGGTTTGCTTCCCCCACAGTTCTCCCTCCCAAGAAGGATTCACCCATGAAAACTATGGACTTCCGAATGTGTGGGGACTACCGCATGTTGAACACGGCCACCATTCCTGACCGGTACCCAATGCCAACTCCGGAAGAGATATTCGACTCTCTTGTTGGGGCCACTATTTTCTCCACACTAGACATGAAGAATGGTTTCCACCAGATTGCCATGGAACCAAAACACCGGGAGAGAACGACATTCTGGGTCGGATCCAGACTTTATGAGTGGCTTTACATGCCTTTCGGACTGAAGAATGCACCAGCAAAGTTCCAACGGGCCATGGACAAAGCGCTCCGAGGAATCGATTGTGCCTGGTGCTACATCGACGATGTGATAATATTTTCCAAGACCTTTGAAGAACACCTGGAGCATATCCAGATCTTTCTCCGGGCTCTTCAAGCAGCGAGCTTGAAATGTCACCCGGACAAGGGTATTTTTGGAGTGCACAAAATCATTTACCTCAGACATGAGGTAACTCCTGGGACATTGGGTCCCCATATGGTCAAGGTTGCAGCCCTCGACGCTCTTCCTCCCCCGCAGGACATTTCTGCCTTGCGCACCTTTCTCGGCCAGGCTAACTACTATGGCAGGTTTATTCCCGAGTTCAGTAGTCACGCCCAGACCCTCAATAAGCTATTAGGGAAAGATCAAGAATGGCAGTGGGCCGAGGAACAGCAGATCGCTTTCCAATTCTTGAAGGATGCCTTGAAGCAGCACCTAGTGCTCCAGATGCCTGATCACCAGAGGCCTTTCCTCCTTTACACTGATTGGAGCAGGTTTGGATTGGGAGTAGTTTTGGCTCAACTTGACGACGCAGGTGCCGAATATGTGGTGGCTTACGCCAGCCGGAGCAATAACCGAGCTGAGGGAAATTATAGCAGTTATCATGGGGAGCTTGTTGTCGCGGTTTGGGCCATCCAGCATTTCAGACCTTATTTGTGCGGGGTCCATTTCACACTAATCACCGATCACCAACCCTTGAAGTGGATCATGGAAAATAGTAAGTTGACCGGCAAACTCGCCAGATGGGTTCTTATCCTGCAGCAATATGATTTCAGCATTGTCCACCGGGCAGGGGAAATTCATGGGAATGCCGACGAACTGAGCCAAAACCCCTATCCTTCTACCTTGGATTCCACCGGGGCTCAGCACGACGAGGATCCGGAGACTAGTTTGAGACTCATTCGAGCATCCACCGCCTTCATTTGGCTTCTTCCATCTGGGGGGGAATTGTCAACTTTTGCAGCAGATCTTGAGGGGCAGGCACCCATGGGAGCCGGACATAAAGACATTTGGAATGACTCCGAAGCTCTCCAATCTATTCAACAGGGATCCCCTCTTCCCCACTTGGCTGGAAATGAATTATCCCGAGTTCAGACCCGGATGGCGGCGTATGAGTGGGACCGAGGAGTGCTCCTCCGGAAATGGATAGACGGTACTAGGAGAGTGGTTCCTCCTCCCTCAGATCGAGAAACTATGATCACCAATCTCCATAAACAATGTGGATACTTTGGACAGAAGCGATCCACTTCCTTGGTTACAGGCTCTTAGTGGTGGCACGGGTTGCGGGCCCAAGTCAACCGAATTGTACAGACTTGCTCTTCCTGCGATCGAGTTAAGGCACCTTTTGACAAAAAGGGCGGGACTGAGCTCCATTCTCTTCCCATCAGGGGAATGTTTTATCGGTGTTCTTTGGATCTTTTGGGACCTCTTCCGACTAGCAGACGTGGGAATCATTTCGTTTTGGTCATGATTGAACATTTCTCAAAATGGATAGAGCTTGTGGTTCTGCCCCTGAAGGAGTCCAAGTCCATTGCCGACGCCTTTCTGCAGAGAGTCCTGTCACAGTTTGGGGCGCCAGCAGAGGTTCTGACCGACCAGGGATCGGAATTCGCCGAAGAATTTACCAATCTTTTGGAGAAATGCCTCAATGACCATCGACTTACCAGCCGCGACCACCCCCAAGCCGACGGTTTGGCCGAAAGGTGCGTACAGACACTGAAGCGGTCACTACGGAAATATGCAGTTGAAGAGGACTTGGGAGAGTTGGACAGAAGGGTGCCTTGGATTGCCATGGATACCAATTTAGCAGACAGGCTTCTCTTCACTCCTACAGACCTTACTTCATTTTATTCGGACAGCATCTCATTCTGCCCGGGGCTGCCTCTGCCCAAGCGGTGGTCCTCCCGGCAATGGATGACAAGGGAACAGTCGAAAAACTGATCGCCGACCGTGCCAAAATTTTCCACCGGGAGATGCCTCTCGCCATGGGGAATTTACAGGCGGCACAACACCGGGATCAATTGTGGTATTCCCAGCGTCGAAGCGGAGATTATGTGCCCCGACAGAGACGATTTATGCCGAGAGACTTTGTTTATCGCATGCAAGAGAAAAAGGACACGCTTGACATTTCTGCCGGGCGGGTAATCTTGAAAGTGGTGGAAATTTCAAATAAGGGAGTTCTCACTTTGGAAAGGAAAGATGGGCGAAGAATTAAAGAGAATCAAATCAATGTGGCCCCTTGTCACCTCCGAGGATTAGAAGACGACCCCACTTTCCACTTGACTTACTTTGCCGATCCTCCTTCCTGTTCATCATCCTGCAACTTGTCCTCCCAGCAGCAAGACATCTTGGTTTGCCATCAGTGCGGGCACTGCTGGCATCCAGCTTGTCACCCCTCCTCATGGGAACCACACCCTCCATCCCCTAGTCCATGGTTCTGTGGGAACAGTGAATTGGGCGGGTACCTATTTCTTTTTCTTAGTCACGGTTGACTAAGAGGGGGGGAAATTGGGGCAACGACCCGATTACTGAGAACCCAACCCCTTTCCCCGGCTTAATGGGGAAAGTAAGGAAGAGGGGAGATCTTTTCGCCTTCCCATGCACTCATCCCTATTCCCTATCCTTGTGCCTCTCCTATCTCTACATGCATTCCTGTTTGGAGGGGTGGGGTTAGCAGTGGGCATTATCATTATTATGCGAAGCATTCGCATTGGTGGGTTCTTTGCAGGACGCCGAGACCGGCCATTCCGGGCAGGGGGCCCTTCCCTTGTGTTTCTCTTACACGCTCGACAGCTGTCAAGCTTGAGTGCTTTTCAGGCACACTTCTATATTACCGAGGATTTCCGTACCCTTACGACCCGTACTATTCTCAGATTTCAGAGAAGCTCGCACAACCTGCCGGAAGGATTGAAGCATTTCCTCCACTGAACAAGACGCACTTTGTTTCGTGCCTAACGGAGGCTGGACGACAAAGTTCTACCGTCTGAAAGATCGCAGTTCCGTCACATAGTACTAGCTTCCACCAGCCCTAGTGGAGGGTACATTGTGGATCGCCACGTAGACTTCCGGACTGTAATCAAGATTTTGCTGTTAGCTGTCTGTAGCAATTCAGTTCAGTTTCAGCTGACCAGTGGTTAATTAATTACATTAAGTCAAAGCTTGGCACTTATGTGTCTTTTTAGTACTTTGTCTTAAAAACTGTGTAAGAAATAATAACTTCCGCCGCGAATCTAGCCGTGGTCAGAGGTCCAACTTTTTGCCCTAAGAATAGTACACATTATTTTGTCTTATGTCAGTTCGATTGTCGTTGCTGGTTGCTCATTGGCTAATAGCGTAGGTTTGGCTTTTGGACCTGATTTTGGACAAACTTTGATGTATAAGGCGCTTGGGGCCGAAGGAGACAGGTTGCTTTTCAGTACTGTCTCCTGTGAAAACCCTCAGAAATTCCAACAAACCTTCTTTTGGAGAATCTTTGTGTTGTTTGACTCTATTGCCATCTCTGTTTTGGATTTGTCTATTTTGGGAATCATAGTTCGGGCTGGTGGTTGGCAGTACCGTCCCTTTGGGTGATTTTTTGATTTTTCGCTGCTTGAAACTGAGAAGAGTCTAGTCGGTTCTGAGCTGCGGACACCGAGGGTTGAAGGAGTACCATACCTATTTACACTGCCACCAGGAGAGATTTCGCCTTTCTCCCATTGTCATCGTAAATTACCGGGGTAGGTTAAGCTTGCTTCGCCATCTTTTAAATCTTCCATCTTATATTTTATTTCTGTGGTCAATGTGATATTGTTAAATCTGAAACAGCCATTCCTATTTATTTTTATATGTCCACGTGGTAGTGCATTTGTGTCTTCACTTTTAGTCTCTTTTGCTTTGGCGGGGCTTTCCCGGGGTAAAACTTCAATTTCGTGGCACCGAAACAGTGGGTTTTGAGGGAACGAATGCTATAGACTTCCTGTGGAATAAGCACACAAATTGGAGCACCGACCCGATTACCGAGAACCCAACCCCTTTCCCCGGCTTAATGGGGAAAGTAAGGAAGAGGGGAGATCTTTTCGCCTTCCCATGCACTCATCCCTATTCCCTATCCTTGTGCCTCTCCTATGTGTGCATGCATTACTGTTGGGAGGGATGGGGTCAGCAGTGGGCATTATCATTATTATGGGAAGCATTCGCATTGGTGGGTTCTTTGTAGGACGCCGAGACCGGCCATTCCGGGCAGGGGGCCCTTCCCTTGTGTTTCTCTGACACGCTCGACACTGCTATGTTTGAAAGTCGCCAAAGATTCATTCGGAATTGGCTTGGGCGACGACGTCCGTCCGATAATGTATTTTACACAGTTAGATTCACGTCCGCGAGCGCCGTTTGACTATTGATGCCGTTTCGTCAATTTTGGCCTGTTTAAATGAAAGTGATGTTTTGCGTAATACTTTAAATATATAGCAAACTAAATTCGTGTATCGTTTTGATAAAGCCTTAATGGTTAAGGCGTACGTCTATGTAATATTATGTAAACCCAGGTTTAAATCTCGTTCATTGCAATATTTTGGCAATCTATTAATCTGTTTGCTTGTCAGCCTGTCTGCTTGTTTATTTCTGACCATGGCGGCAAGCCACGGTGACTCTCTCTCTCTCTCTCTCTCTACACTCTAGAGTCTAAATTAAAAAGTGAATATTAATTACTTCTTTTCAACACTCCCTTTAATTTTTAGTCAACTTTTGATCTAAGTCCACAATTTTCTCTGCAAAATTTTAACTTAGGAGAAGGTACTGGTTTTGTCATCATGTTTTCAATCATCTCTAAATAAAGTTGACCGAAACTCGATTTCCCGCGACTACCCGAACCCGCCCATACCCGAATAAGTACAATTTTTTTGGTATATCTCCCTTATACCTTGCGCGATACAAGAGTACAAAGTACAGTAATGTAAGATAGTATGGACATTACAGCACAGTGCAATACTGTATAGTACACCGCCAATCGCTATTCGAGTAAAGGAATAAATGGCGAAAAAAAAGTAGTGTTTTTAACGGTAATTAGGAAAAAAAAAAAAAACATATATACTAATTAATCACTAACTCTAATTTGGGATTTTTTGAATAACAAATACCCGCCTTATCGATGTCTACATCAATATATGTACCCGTACAAAGTTTGACTATTTGTACACCAAAATTTGAATATTGCAGTTTGCATCTCTTTTTCCCAATGCACAATCACATGTGTGCCCAATTACATTAAATGACTTTTTGTACATTTTTATTACAAAAAGTTTATTTTAGTAGGGACAAACCCTGTCCGTACACCACACTGTAAACATCGCAGTGTACTTCCATTATTAACGCTAATTAAAAAAAGAAACCTAAAAGGCGTAAAGGAAAAAATAGAATTATGGATTGTATTTCAGGTTTAATTTTTTTTTAAAATGGCACCGAATTAGCGTTATTTACTCTAATAGCGATTGGCGGTGTCCGTAAAATAGTGGAACATACCTACGAAACCTTCAATTTTTTTCGTTTTTTGCTTACCCGGCCGTACCCGTTTTTTTCCTTTTTTTTGCATTACCCGGGCGAATCTGGCCGCCTCCAAAAATTATGCACCCAAATCCGTTCTGGATCCGACGCGTGCGGTCGGCTACGGATTGGGTACATATTCGGTTACCGATTGCGACCTTTGGCTCTCGTACCAAAACATATTTTTGTTTCACTTTCCTGTCCAGCTATACATAATTACATATTCACAAAACTAATATCGTTTTTTCGTCCGATATGAAATACTGAAGAGCAGGAAGATTTGCCGTTTCTTTTTTAGCGATTGTTTTGAGCGACAGGCGGAGTCAAAGTGAGGTTCAGAGCGTTCTTTTCCACACCTGCACCGAGCCGAATCCCAGGCTGCAAGCAAATCAATATATAATAATGGAACGTTGTTTGTCCTTCTGCGAAACCTTATATAGGAGGTAGGCGATGTGTCTGTCTTCGATTTTTTCAGTCCGTCCGCAGTACGGACAGCCGTACGGCTGGCACAATGTAACGTTGCCGTGCGACCGTCCGCAGTACGGACCGCCTTACCGCTGGCACAATGTAACGGTGCCGCCCGTACCGCCGTACGGATGGCGTAATTTTACATTGCCAGTTGTCGGTGTGCAGACCACCGTACGGCTGGCATACTCTAACATTGCCAACCGTCGATGTGCAGACCGTCGTACGGTTGGCATAACCTAACATTGCCACTCGTCGATGTGCAGACCGCCGTACGGATGGCGTAATTTAACGTTGCCAACCGTCGAAGGCCGCCGTGCCGCTGGCAGAATGTACACCGCGAATCGTTGTTAGAAAATCAAACTCTAATTTGGGTTTCTGAAATTTTGATTTTTTTTCCTAAATAGGATGCATGATTTTATTTTTTCCTTCACGTTAATTAAGGTACCGTAGAGAATAGCGTAAAAAATGAAAGTACAATATGATCTAAATAGTGTGGTGTACGGTCAATGTCAGACTGTACAGAAATGTACCTTTTAAAGTGAAAATTTTACAAAAAATGAATTAAATCAGATGCGCACGCGTAGGAACGTGCACTCAAAAAACGGAATTAGTCTGACAAGTAAATTAGTCTGACATGTACGGAAATGTAAATTTCACGACGGCGTACGATTTCTAATATTTTGTACAAATACATATGTTAATGTATACAATCGTACGGAGAATATTTAATTTTTGTTGTTCCCAAATTAGCATTAAGCCGAAATTACAATACACCTTTTAAAAAAAAAATCAAATTCTTAATTAGCATCAACTACGGTAAATTACCTTCAACACTATTTAAACTTTGACACTAATAACGATTCGCGGTGTAACGTTGACGTGCGATCGTCTGCAGTACGGACCGCCGTACCGCTGGCACAACGTGACATTGCCGTACGTCCGCAGTACGGGCATGATAAACTTGACAGTAGTGTTGGGTATCGGGTAAATTCATATCGCGATAATCGATCGAGCAGAATCCTCAATATATCGTACCGGGACCAACATAAATTATCGCGATTTACATCGCGAAAAATGGGTGTCCGTACAGCTGAAGAACAGAAATCGTATGGAAAATCAACGGAAAATCGTACGGAACCCCCCCCCCCCCCCCCCCCCCCCCCCCCACTGAATGAGCGCCACAGTGGTGGGGGGGAGGGGTTGAGAAAAAAATCGAGAAGAAAAGAAAAAAATCACTTGAATATCCGGATATTTAGCTTCTCGGATCCCCAAAATTCGATATATATCGAATATCGGTAAGAGGTCCTCGATACCCAACACTACACCGCCAATCGCTATTAACGTTGTGTACGCTAATTGCGTCCCGTTTATTTTTTTTTTTATTCTCCATTAGCGTAGTTCATTCTATTTTTTTCTTTATTCTATTTAGGGTTAATTTTTTATTACCGTACAAAACGGAAGTATGTCATCATTTAATTAGTATGGTGTACGGACAGTGGCAGGCATTATTTTACCCAGTTCTATTTTAAGCAACACGGGCATTTATACCAAAGCCCGAGAAATTATTTTGCAGTATTTTGAAATTATTGGCCTAACCGAACTAGGCAGCAAAACCTTTATGGCTACAAGCACCCATATCGTTGTGTTGTTTTTGCGCCGCCGCAATAATTACGACAGTATTAACTTGAAAAAAGCCGTAGAGAGATTTTTTATCGACCGTACAAAATGTACCTTTTTAAATGAAAAAGTATAATTAATGAGTTTTAGTAACCGCGGACGCATGAGAATGTGCGCTCTAAAAAGGGGATATAATCGGGTTGTCAAATATCACACTCGCACATATTCGTCCAGCAACCACGTTTCGATTGTGTGAACATACGATTTGTGTACGATTTGTCAGATTTTGTACCAATACCTATATTAGTGTGAGCATGTTTGCGACCGACATTTTTTTTTTTTAATGACCCAAATTAGAATTATTTAACAATTAGAATGTATGTTTTTTATTCAAAACTTTCAAATTCTTAATTAGCGTAAACCACAGGAAATTATTCATATACGCTAAATAAACTTCTACGCTAATAGCGATTGGCGGTGTAGTTGACAGGGTAGATGCCCGTGTAACGGGCGTTGATTTACTACGCCGCCAATCGCTATTAGAGTATATAACGCTAATTCGGTGCCCCTAAATTTTGACCCCAAAACCTGAAATAGAATTAATAATGCCATTTAAAGACGTGGACCATAATCTGCCACGTCTCAAGCACTAAATTAGATTCAATAACGCTAAATTTTTTTTGACGCTATTTAATCCTTGACTCTAATAGCGATTGGCGTAGTATATGAAATAATACATAGAGTAGTACATTCAGCAAAATATTACATCAAAGTGCAAAATGTACCTTGACGTACTAGTTCCTACAACAGGATTTGCGAAACTGTAGTTTCTGTTCCGACGCTTTTAGGGTTGCGTTTAGTGAACAAAAGGACTAGTGGAAGTACGGTACGGTACGATACAGTACGTACGTTTGAACCCACGTAAAACCATAGTTGAAATGTGCAAAAAGTCTCAAACAAGTCTAAGCCGTACTACACGCGTACTGTACTCATAAAATAATGCGCGTATAGTACGGCAACACCACATATAGCGGTTTCGCACGTTTGAACAGTGCGTAAATCAGGAGAGATTGCCTAACCGGAGTGAAGAAAAGAAGAAAAGGTCTGAGGGAGCAGAGCAGCATCAAGGAAGGAAGTGATAGTACAAAGAAAGAGATAACGCATTATATTCCTTTTGAAAGCCATTTAGGTCCTCACTTCAGGCAGGGTAATAAGTGAAGACAAGCCGTGAAAACAAAAGACTACTGAAGCAGCAGGAAGCAGTTCTTTGAATCCTCACAAATCTCTCTCTCTCCTTTCTTTTTTTTCGTCTACCCTTTACAAACATGCTCTCCTCCACCTTCCTTATTAGAGCTGCTGTCCTCCGGCACGTGCGGTTGCCGCCGACTTCCGTACTGTCTCAGTCTCATCCTTTTACCTTTACTTCTCCTCAACCAACCGGTCCCTCTCCTCGCTTCTTTGCCGAAGCCGCAGGAACCTATTTGGACAAAAATGAAGTCAAGGATCGTGTGCTTACTATCGTGAAGCAGTTCCTGAAAGTCGATCCTGCAAAGGTAGACCTAATCTTTCCACTGTTTCTATTTTTTTCACTTTTTGTCTTTTACACTTGTTTTATCTTTCACTTTTTCGTCTTCTTTCACCTTTTCTGCCTTACATTTTTTTTTTTTTTGTTGTAAAAAAAGCATAACGACTTCTATAAGCAGTTTTTGAGAGTCAATCATGCAAAGGATAAGCTATGCTTCTCACTTGTCCTTGTCGTATATGGTAATTATACGCATGGTATTACTGCACATACTGGCCAGTAATCAGCGTAGTCGTAGTTTCTGTACTAATACCATGATTACTGCGCCAGTAATGCCAGTAATATTGTAAGCTAACATTATCCTGCTACACTTTTTCTGTTCGTGTATTTCTTCTTGGTTTTTTTTCAGTTTTTGTTTAAACACTAAATATGTGTGCCGATGTGAAAGATGTATACGCTGCTATAGAGTTTTACTAAGAAATTATGGAAAGTACTCACAAAGTCTTATTTTCCTGGTTCATTCTTTTATATTTTAGGCGAAATGTATGTGTATTGGTTTTTTCTTTCTCCTCAGGAAGATGCTGTATTGTTGTATGTATTTCATTGGTGACAGAACTTTCTATTTTTTGGCTTATTTTTATCTTTCTTCTATTTATTCTATGGCTTCAAAACCTCTATCTGGCTGTTTTTCGCCCTATCCAGAAGTCTTCTGCAGTTCCTTTGTGCATTCGAAATGATTCTTTTTGAGAACTCAAAGCTGTTTGGTTCGAGGAGATTATCTATACTGTGTTGTTTAAATAAAAAAATATTATAATATTATTTGCTGCAATAATAGAGTAGTTATACGAGACCAGTAATTGGTGTTATCGTCGCAGTAATCATAGTATTTGTGCAGAAACTGTACGATTTTGTAAAAAAAAGTACATTTTATGTACGATTATGGTGATCATTGGCTAGTATTACCAGTAACCACGCACATATAATGATTACCCTAGAAGTTATATTGTGAGGTCTAACATCACATTTGTGACACTTGTCACGTTTGTTAATGCATTCGTTTTGTCAATGCAGGTTACAGAAGAGTCAAATTTTCAAAAGGACTTGGGACTGGACAGTTTAGACACAGTGGAAGTTATGATGTCTTTGGAGGAGGAATTCGCTATCGAGATTCCGGACAATGAGGCCGACAAAATCTTCACAACCGCCGATGCTATTAAGTATATTGCTTCTCATCCTCAAGCAAAGTAAAGTGTTCACTTTGTCTTCTAACTTACCAAGTGAGGACATTTCCAGACTAGATAGTTTCGTTAAACAGACAGATTGGATTGAAACACATTCCTATTGGTTTGGAGAGAGGGTGGAAGGGGGAGGGGAAGGAAGGTATGCCGTTAGTCAGAATTTGAAAGCGACAGTAAGAAATCCCAAGGCTTTTGGTGCTGTGACCAAGGGCTAAAAATGCTCTTTTGGACTATTTTCATAGGTTATGAACTTGTGTGGATGCAGCAAAAGAATTATTTTCTTGCAATCAAAACCCTTGTAATCGCAAGGTGACTCAATCATTGAGTTTGAAAATCAATCTATGCTGTAATGTGCTGTCAAATTTAGAAACTTCTTCGTGTGAGGTTTCCCTAAACCGTGTACCCCGCTGGTTCTCCATATTCATTTTATCCACTTTAAGTGTTTGCCGATCGTGTGGTTTTTTTTTGGCAAATGTCAACCTTGGAGAATAGTTGAACTTTTGTCTTTAGAGCCTGATGTCCATAGCTCTACGTTTTCTGTTCAAATCCTAAGGAACCTTAAAAACCCTGAAAACCCTAAAACCCTAAAAACTCTCAAAAACCTTAAAGCACCCTGTGTGTATTGCCATGTTATTATCGCCGGATTGAAAAACTAGGATTCATTTACCAGATTGGCCGTGCAATCACTTTTAAATTGATAACACTGTGAGAGACAGAAGTCAAAAAGCTTATTAATGAAGGTTGTGAACTCTTTAAGAACCATTCAGACACGCCCACAGATATTTTTCCATTAGATATGGTCATTAAGGATATTAGAGCACGGAGGACGTCATAGGTGTTTACATTGATACTATGCTTTCCTTTTTTTGTGACCTTGCAATTCCGAACCCTAAAAGTATGTAGGGCTTTGGTCAGAATGGCCTGTCTTTCATTTTGTTCCCTGTGTCCCATTTTGTACCTCTATCAAGATTATTTCTGCATTTTTTTTTTCGAATGCTTGTGTTTGATGTTGTTTGGTTTGTACCACAGTCAAAAATTGTGAAAACAATTGAGAAAACAGTATATGTGGTCTCACAAAAATATGCATATATCATAAGGGGTAATACGCGTTTAGTATTGTTTGACAGCATTTAGTGTTTCCAGTTGTTTCCACGCATTTAAACTATGGTTTGTACAGTGTTGCCTGTCAAAGCACTTTTTGAGTATTTCTGGGGACTCATTTGTGCCTTTTCTGTGTCCATTCAGCTCTTCAAGAGTAGAGGATTTTTGCCTTAATTTTTTTTTTTTTGTATGTAGGATGTCTGGAATTTTGAAGTGATTTGCAGAAGTTGGGTTCGATACTAAGGTCTTTTTCCCGCGGGAATGTGATCAAAACTTCTTAACGGGATGCGTTCTTACTCTAGTTAGTTTCCTGTTTCTCGAAATAAAATTGGCGACGAAACAAAACTGGAATAACTGACAGAAGTAGACGCCACAGGTCTCTCATACGGAATTTTTCCTTCTAGAATGGTGAAATGTAAAGTTCAGCAAGGATCCATAACTTGGACAAACTTTGACAATGGACTCTAGACTACACCGCTGATCGCTATTAGTGTTAAAGTTCTTTACGCAGCAAAAGACATTTTTTCTCCGTGCACACTTATCGGATTGTCAAACCGAGTGCCAATAGGAAGGTGAATATCTTGGCTTCTAATAACAACCATTGGATTGACAATCTGACAATTGTGCACGAAGAAAAGATGTTTTAAGAGGCTAAAAAAACGTCAACACTAATAACAAATAGCGATGTAGCTTTTCTATTATTCTTGGCCATGAAAACATACGCGACTAGGAATATCTATAAATATCGTGACAGCCTAATGTCTATAAATATCGTGACAGCCATTGTTTCTTCCCGCCTTCATATATCTTTGACAAAAAAAGGAGCAAAAGCAGTACTTGAGAAGTTAGTTCTGGTGACAGAAGAGGTAAGCTGTAGATGCAAAGGATGGGCATGAACATCGTCATTGTTGAATGCATGAATGAATGTCAGGCTTATGGTACAAAACATAAAAGAGATGACAGACTCTTCAAACACAAAACAAGACTCATTCTCGCCATTCGGCACTCCTCTTTCGTTCTGTTATTTTCTTTGAATTTGTGTTTCTTGTATTGTTGTTGTTGTTGTTATTGTTGTGTTCGTTTTTATCAATCTGTGTTTTTGTCAACATGCTTGCCGTCCACTTTTATGTCGTCTTTTCAACATTGTTATCACCACTTTTTTTTAAAATAATCTTGTAATGGTCCCTGCCAAGGCATTTATAATCACTCTTGCCATCATGTTCCTCATCATGCTTGTCACACCGTTGTCATTCGTTCATTGACTTCATTGTTGTCTTCCTCATTTTCGCCATTATTATCGTTGTTGGTTTAATTACCAATTATTCAAATTATCCTTTAGTATTACGTTACTGTCATGTTCGCTATTATTATCATTATTGTTGTTATTGTCATTATGATCATTACCATGACTACCAACGTCACAATGAGCAGAATGGTCCTGCTTCAAGAGCCAGCCTTGATGTATGCTGTTTTCCTAAAGGCGACTTTGAATGATGACAAATTTCTCACAATCCGACTATTTGATTGACATAAACTACATCTGACGCACGACAAGCTTAGGAAAAGATAAAATCTGTGATTATGAAGTTACTATATGCTAAAAAAAAACAAATACAAAAGATCCAAACCATCACACAAACAAATTAAAATGTATAATTCATTCGGCTCTTATAATGGTTGCAAGTTATGAAGCAAGGTAGGCCCAAAAAACTAAGGTTTCCATTCTTACCCTCTCGGGAATTTGATTTGATTACAATAATATCCTACCACAGACAACATAACAAAACAAATACGCAAATTTTGGAAGCTTTGTATTGCCGTCATTAACGGTACCGTGGATGTGAGTGCCGTCACAGTACACACCCTAGAGGGAGAGAGAGCCAGACTTCGTCAAAAAATACCGTTTATAAATGTCTATAGATCAGATGCTTATTAGCTCAGATGTAAAGGGACGATAAGGCTTTGAAAAGCCTATGCATCAACACCATTATTTGCAATATCGAACAATACCTGTTTATATATGCCTATAGTTCATACGCTTGTAAGCTCGGATGAGAAAAGACGGGGCTCCAAGGAGGAGTCTTATGCATTGTCCATGTCGAGAGATCCATAATCCGCGGGCTTGTCAATTTGAACAGTCTCAAAACCTCCGGAATCTGCAGCCATAGAACACAACAAATGTAGGAGTGAGTGAGAGTAAATACAAATGCAACTTTATACATAATATCAACACTATTAGTACCTACGCTAATATTGTATGAATACAAAAGGTGTATACGGTATATACTGCTACAGTTTACACTGTATGCTACTGTTCATACTGTTTATACTGTTTATACTGTATGCATACTGTTGACATACTGTATGCCCTAATTCATGAAAGGGAAAAAAAATGCCTAGAGAAAGATAGGATCCTCAAAAGGACCCAAGAATCTCTATTGCATACAGCATTTTAATTGTAGAAATTCCTATTACAGCTTTTAATGTACTTTTCTTGTGAATGTTAGAGAAATTCACTATTAATCAACTAACTGCAATTAGCTCCAATGAATACGCAGACTTACGAAAAAATTATCAAACAGAACAGTACGAACAGGCAATCTGTCAATTTAACAACTAACACAAGATTGTAGGTTTCACCGAAATGAACATCATTTGTAAAAAGACAATGAAGAAGACCAATGTAACCGTTGAACAAAACCGAGGTGGTCATCATTGTCTCATCCACATGACATTTTAGAATATAATGGAATCATGTGACTTTAGAGACTTGTTATAATACAAAACCAAAACAACAATTAAGTGCAAAGTCATTTTTTTGCTCAAGTTATCATTTTCTGAAGTTGTAAAGTGCAGACAGCTGTTACAATAAAAAGGCCCCCAACTCTCATGTGAGCAATGCCATGCTCATTTGTCACAAATTTTTTTCAGCACTATCAGTAACAAGGCCAGAATCTTTCTTGTGGGTCTCCAATTCGTGATTGTGCTTCCTCTCTCTCTCTCTTCCTCCCTCCCTCCCTCCCTCCCTCCCTCCCTCTCTCAAACTCTTCCCTCCCTCCCTCCCTCTCCTTCTCCTTCTCCCCCCTCTCCCTCTCCCTCTCCTTCCCTCTCCCTCGGCATAACAGGCTCCTATGTCACATGACAAAGTCAAAGTTACCCAGCCCACCAATCTTAGAGCTTTACAAAGAACGGATGACCTACCAAGCTTGTATACCAAAGCAAGTGAACAATCGTTCTCCACCTGCTCCAACCAGCCACAGTGTAAGTGAGATACATGCTCAAAGGGTAATGGGAAAGGAGATTGTAGATCGATTCTTTGAGTATGACATCTATGAGAATAAAAGATCAACAGCCATATGGATATAGTGGAAACTGACAGAGGCAACATAAGGAAATAAAAACACAAGTGACATATCTGTCATAAGGATCTCCTAGAAACTAATGCACCGAGACTTGAGAACCTTTGACATAGACTAACAACTTGGAAGAGTTCGCTGGTTTGAACCTTTCACGCAACCATTGGCTTGCCATACCAGAAAATTCACACTTGTGCAAATTTTTGCCGATGTTCTTACCGTCATGTTTGCTAATACCTGATTGTCAGTAACATTCATGAAAAGGGCATACATGCTATAGTCTCCCCACAAGGATATGACAGAAATATGATTTGTGAAGGTGATTATAGTACACCGTCGATCGCTATTAGCGTCAAGAAATAACTTGAGGGTTTACTTTAGTGCTCTTAATTCTGATTTAGGTCCAAGCATCGTGAACGATTTTAATCAGCTTACCAGATTAGTGAAAGAAAAACAAAAAGTGTTATTGACGGTATTTTATGTTTAGAGCCCATAAAAAACTGGCACCACAATAGGGTTGTTAACACTAAAAGCGATTCATAATGTACTCACGGCACCAAAACACTTCATACACTAAAAAATCATAATTATCTTTTGACTTCTAACTTTACAAAGAGACATGAGCAATGAGACGACTAAATTAATGTACTAAACTTATGTGCAATAAGCCCGCGACAAGATTTATACCTATGTTGTTCTAAGTTAAAACATGACCATTTATAGTCAGTTTGATAACAACATCGTTGTCAATCATATGGCTGCTTATGTGCTTATGCTTATGTGAAAGAAAACTGATTCCTATTTGAAGCACAAAGTAACTCGTGTCACAATCAATATTATACTTCATCCGTGGCTAGACATTAAAAAGTAAATGAGAAAAAACCTCCAGGTAAAGTGCATTAAAATGACAAGAGCATACACTTTACGGCCATACATCAAACATCTATTTCAATACAACAGTAAACTGTACACATTGCTCAGGTTCAACTTCCAATCAATAATCACCTTTTGTTCTGCAAGGGTTTTGCTCTCATCCAATAGGGTGCTTGTTGATGGAACAATGAGTCGTAACTGAATTTGATCAGCTGGTTTGTCAGTAAGGGCCTCGATTTTCTGTTTTAGGTCAGCAATGGTCTCTGATGGCTCACAGTGAACAAAATATGTCGTCATCTTCCGCTTTACTCGAACATACATTGACTGCAAAAAGGACAAAGGATTTTTCAAAACACAAGCATATCAAGCTGACAAATACATTAAGTACACTATTTTCAGGGGAGAGAGATAGATAATCGATCATTTTTTAGTCCATATCATAAATAGAAAAAAAATATATATAATATGACTCTTGCGCAGCAAAGCCTGTGAAGTAACTGGAAAGTCAAACCAAGAATTCAGAAATACTCAATAAACTATAATAACTTCGAATTATTATAAATGTATCTCCCAAAAGTAGACTTGATCAACGGCGTATACTTTACCCAGAGGGAAACAGAATTCATGCCGTTGTAAAGGAGAAAACTTGCTTCACAAAGGGAAAACCATAGGATTTTGCAAGTACTCACCATGGCTGATTTGAATAAGCAATCCACCAGGATTGCTGGGTCCACACATTTGGCACGTGCCACAAAAATCAACGACACAAATCAAATTTCTCGATTATTAATCAAAATACTGAAAATAGATAGCTAGATATTCCTATTCTCTTTCTCATACTCCTGCAAGGCAAGCAGTACACTCCAACAGGCAACCTGCACAAGCCATTGTTAAAATGTGCGGAATTAATACGAAACACTATATGTGGATATCTCGTACTTTAAGCCGTATTATATGCCTTTTGCGAGTGCAGTACGCGTTTAGTTGAGAAACGGGAACCACATCTGGCGTTTCCGTTGTTTTCGCACATTCGAATTGTTTGACAGTTGACACTTTGAGTACCGTACACTTTGTAGATTCACATGCAAAGCACTAGGCTACAAAATGTTGCATACCGAACGGGTTCTGCCACACGTACAGTTCTCAGTTTCTAACGTTGTAAGAATGTAAGTACAACATTGAACATTCAAAGGGGTTTCTTACAGGACCTTACACATGTTACGGCTCCATGTGTCTGTTAATAATTTACACTTCACGCTTAGACTGGTTGTTTTAAGATAAACTTTATTATAGAAAGTGCGATGGAAAAACCATCAAAGTAAAAAGGGGGTAAAAAAAAAAAAAAACACATTTAAAGACTACAAGAGCCAACAATTACTAAAACAAAACAACACAAACAAATGAGGAAACCTAGAGCACTGGGCCAACTGGCAAGACTAAACAAAATACCAAAGATGACTAAACAAAAAAGAAAAAACCCACACTACATGATGCCCCACAACCCCAACAAGCTAAATTCCACACCCCCAAAGATCGTGGATGTGGATTGGATCTTGAGGAGGAAAGGTCTGGGAGGCCCCGCCTATCATCCGCCACCATGCTTCAACGGAGAAAGGACGCAGCTTGAGCTCGTTGAAGGGCAACTGATACACGCTGACGGTAAAAAGCAACGAGAAGACTTGGGGGAGGACTCCCTAGACCCCTGGATTCAAAAGCTTTCTTAGCATAGTTGCGGAGAAAATCATTGAAAGACTTGTCCAAAGAACCAAAAATCTTTGCCGCAAATGGAACAAATTGGTTCGCTGGGTCTCGGTGAGCGTAATCCCTTTCCTTATAAGCCGGTGCGTCCCAAACCGCCACGCCTGTATGCACTGCTGCGCGAGAAGAAAGGTGGGTCCTAGTCGGATCAGTAAGGACCACATCACCCAAGGTCCGCCCAGACCCGTGGAGGAAAACCAAATCTACTCAAGGACTTCGGAAACCACTAGATTGGGAACGAGGAGGTAAGATATGGGAAACTTCTCGCTTCACAGTGTAGCATGCTTCGACGCCAATCGCAACAATCGCATCCCGATCCGAATCATGCGCGATTGTACGTTCACCCCCCCGCGAGCAACGAATTAAATGGATGCCGTCGGAGTCAATTGGTTCGTTACAAACACACTTGGGGCGCCCAAGAAGCGAAGGGTGAGGCAAACCTAAACGAAGGCGGGTAGCAGAGGTGAACTGGTCAGACGCCAGACGAATTGTCGAAAAAAATGGGTGTTGCTTGTAACCCTGCACCAGCCTCTGGCCCAGAACACGAGCGTAAACGAGCACGCGGTTGAGCCGATGTTAGCGCGTTTAATAGATCATGGAATTCCGCGGCTGCCACTTGCTCAGATATGCGTTGTTGCAAATGTAAGTTATTGTCAGCAATAAAAGACGGAAAAGGTGGAACTTCGTTACGGACATCAGGCGGTAGGAGTGCACAAGCCGAGAGAAGAGCTTGATGAAAGGGAAAAAGATTGTCCTCTACCCTAGGGACGACTTGGGCTAGAATGGGAACATCATTTGCTATAAAACGGGAAGTGATGGCGGGCGCCACCAAAGCCCAACTACCCAAATAATCCGCTCGAGCAACTCGAGCCACGGGAATCAAACCTAAACCTCCGTTGGAAATTGGAAGGCTAGCTTGACGGCGTGCAAATGAGATCTTTGGCCGATCAAAAATTCCATGCCCAACGAGGTGATGGTGAACAATAAAAAGTTGATCGTCGAACTCTTTTAAAGAGGACAGAAATTGAGTCGTTGGTGGTAATGTCCGTGCGAGATAGAGAGGTCGTAGAGCAAAACAACGAGTGAGGATTTTAAATGCCACTTGGGAGTTAGAGAGCTTAGGAAGGTCTACATTTTTTTTCCCCCAAATTCTTAAACATCATAAATTATTCTGTTTTTTCTTTTATGCCATTTAGGGTTCTTTTCCAATTTTTATCATCTAAATAGAGTGGTGTACGGTCAGTGTCAGACCGTACAAAAATGTACCTTTTTAAGTGAGAAAGTATAATTAATGGGTTTTAGTAACCACGGACGCTTGAGAATGTGCGCTCTAAAAAGGGGATGCAATCGGGTTGTCAAAAATCACGTTCTCACATATTCGTCCGATAAACGCGTTTCGACTGTGTGAACGTAAGATTTGTGTACGATTTGTCAGATTTTAAACAGAACCTATATTAGTGTAAACAAGTTTGGGGCGGGTGTTTATTTTTTTTTAAATCCAAATTAGTAGTGTTGTGTATCGGTAAAAAACTTATCGCGATAACACTGATACCGATAGTTATCGGTTATCGAACGGTCAACGGTCCCGATATATTTGTACTTTCTGTACTTTCTGTCCGGAGTGCTTTCTGTCCGGTAAACTGAACGGTAAATTTACGAGAAATGTACGGTTGTTTACGGGAAATGTACGGAATTTGACGAAAAAATACGTTGCACTTTGTAGTACTTTTTGGGCGGTTAACTGAACATAAATTTTACGGGAACGTACGAAATTGTACCCATAAACTGATTATCATGGAACAGTATAAAGACGGCGGACACAACGTACAACGGATGCAAAATAACATTATGCGCGCCGCCGGAATCGAACGGACGACATTCAATGAGAAAATACGAGCGGACGGTCAGCGTGAGCGCCGGCATCTCGGAATGGCTTTTTTGGCGGCTTTTGCCAAAAAAGCCGATGGATTGACACGTGTCAGGTTTCCAGTGGATCCCAAAAAATAAAGGGACAAAGCCACGACGTCGGATGTGAAAGGTACATCGTTTTAACTGGAGCCTTACTAAAGCCGTACACATCTTATGCCGGCTACTGTACTTTCGGCTTGTACAAGTGATCTGATTGGTAGGTACCTCAGGGGTTGTGAGTAGGGCGCGTTGGGGGAAAAGACGTACAGTTGAGTGTACATGCCGTACATTTATTTGTACGGCTCGTATAGTTATCGCCGATAGTTATCATTATCGGCATTATCGCCGATAAGTAGCCAATATTATCGGCTACTTATCGGCGATAAGACCGATAGCGATATATCGTACCAATATATCGATTATCGGGTCCCCGAAAAAAGACCCATATCGGTTATCGGCAAATCCTTATCGATACACAACACTACAAATTAGTATAAGTAAATATCCAGTATGTATGTTTTTTTTGAAAAAATCCTAATTCTCAATTAGCGTAAATAACGGTAATTGTTCCTACACGCTAAAGAAACCTTTAAGCGAATAACGATTCACGGTGTACTGTACTGTACTATACTATAGTACACCGTGAATCGCTATTAGCGTGTTGGACGCTAATTGAGGTACCCTTTTTTTTTCGGCAAATTCTAAAATAGAATTAAACATTCTAAATGTTTCTACACGTTATTTGAGGTAACCCATTAAATAGGATTCATGACTCCATTAAAGTGTCATTATAAATAGTATGGTGTACGGTCTGTCAGAACTGTACTTTTTTGTACTTTTTTAAGGAGAAAAGTACAGAAAAGATATTCACGCTGTCCCGTAGTCGCGCTAACATGTAATTGCGTAAATGTTTTCCGGCATTCACGGATGAAAAAAAAGTGCGACGGCGTACGATTTGAACAATTTCGTACATGCACATATTGTAGTGTGGATATATTCTGCACCGAAATTTTTTACAAAGCAGTTTGCAAATTAGAGTGTACGAAAAATTAGAATAAAAATTATTTTCAAAAAAAACGACATTCCCAATTAGCGTAAATAACGCTAATTGTTTCAATACGCTATCTATTTCATTACGCTAATAGCGATTCACGGTGTAGTACTGTAACTTTCGTACCTTGAACCTTTGGATACGCGTCGCAATTTGCCGTTAGACTTCAGATTGTGACGCATGACAAAGTGAAATTCGGACGGTAAGGATCCTCCCAGAGCACTTAAAAGTCGTTGATTTAACGCCTTGTTGACAGATACTTCTAGTCTTTTCTCCGGTGAACGAGCCGAGTAGCACAAAAGAGGTGAGGTACATATCGAATCATAGTTCAAATGTGCGAAAAAAATTTGGAAACATTAAAATATTAAACATACTTTATGCATATTTTATGATATAGCTAGACCATATTATACGCATATTTTACTGTATAGCACAGATATAAAATGGTTTAACACTTTAACCCCTTTTAGAGTTACAAAATGTTTTCGCACATATGAATTGTGAATTGTGCAATGTGCATAGAATTGTATTGCAAGTTTGTAACTTTATTGGCTCCTGTACGGAATAGTACGGAAGGAAATTCATTAACGATTTTTTACGATTTGATCAAAAGGTTCAATGCGTTTGTTACGTATAATTCGTCGCGTACGGTACGTTCGCACTAATCGCCGTGAACAACTATGACGAAAACACTAACAACAGAAAGTGCGAACAAAAAAAAAATACAAATACAAAAACTTTGAAAAGCGCCGCCGTAGGGCCACATGTCTTTCATTACTGCGTCCGAGTTAGGGTGCGTGTGTTTCTGCAAGCTTCTGCTGTACTGCAGCTCCTCCTCTCCTTCTGTCTCTCCGCAGATGTTTCGCTCTGCTGCCGTTGTCATTCCTCAACGTTTGTTGTCACTTCTGTACGGCTGAACGGTCGATAGGGACTTAACGGCTTCTAATATTGTTTGCTTAACTTTACATTGCATCACTTTTTGAACCGAGGCTTCGTTATTTTCCTCGACAGTCAATTCTCCTAAAGAACCTTCTTGCTTCTTATTCTTTTTTATTTCTGGTAGGTTTTTTGCTACTATTTGTTTCTCTGCGTATTTATCTCCGTGCATTCGTATTTCTCTTGATATTCTTATCTCTCTATCTCTCTCTCTTTTTGTACTTTTTTATCTTGGTTTACTCCCCCTAAAGTGATTCTGTGCAGCACTCTTTTCTTTCTCACATACGCATATTTTTGCTCTCCCCCTCGTTCTCTCTCTCGCCTTCTCTCTTCCTCGCTCTCTCTTTCTCGCTTCCTCCCTCTCCCTTCTCTCTCCTTCCCCCCTCTCTCTCCCCTCTCTCTCTCTCTTTTTCCCCTCCCCCCTTTCCCTCTCCCTCTCTCTCTCTCCCCCTCTGTCTCCCTCTCCCTCCTTCTCTCCGTCTCCTCTCCCTCCTTCTCTCCGTCTCCTCTCCCTCTCCCTCTCCTCTCTTTCTCCCCCTCCCTCTACCTCTGTCTCCCTTTCCCTCTCTTTCTCCCCCTCTCTCCCTCTCCCGCTCTCTTTCCCTCTCCTTCTTCCTGAGTTTTTCAGGACATTTGAAATGACGGACCCCGGTGGAGAAGTGAGAGAGAGGGAACTAGAAGAGGATTTTATTCAAGCCAGTCAATCTGGAGCACTAGTGGTGAGGGCCGCAGGATATGGCGCTGGAGGTGGGGGAGGAGGGAAGGTAAGAGAAAAGCGTCATAGAGGCAGACCTGGTCCTTATACCAGGCCTGCTCCTTCCACTCGTCTTCTCACGAATGGAACATCTGGAGGGAGTGGTGGAGGAGGAGGAGGTGGAGGAGGAGGCGGCGTGGTGAGAGAATTGGCTCGTTCTGGTACTGATAATTGGCTCGGAGGATGGAAGCTACCTTTACCCCTATCCCTTAAAGGGGTGGTAGGATGGGCATGGGGAGGAAAAGCGAAGGAAGAGGAAGAACAGAAAGAGGAAGAAAATGGAGTGAGGGGGCAAGAGCTTCTAGAAGGTGAGGTTCTTGAAATTGGTCATTTTTACCCCGTGGTCATTTTTGACTCGTAGTCATGTTTATCCTGTAGTTAGGAGTGAACGCTTTGAGGAGCTTAGTGTTGGCGGATTGAGGTATAAATGGGACATTTTGTCCTGTACTCATTCTGTCCTGTAGTCAGAGGGGCGAATCTATTGTGGGTAAATTAGTGTTTATGGGTTGAGGTAAGGACTGATAGAAGGTGACTGATCTTTTTAAGATGGGACATTTTGTCCTGTGATAAATTTTTCCTGTAGTAGAAGGCGAATGAAAATGTTGGGAATGAGTAAATTAGTCTGGAGTTTTTCATTGAAACCAGAACTGGTAAGAAGGACGACCTAAGATATAAGGTATTTTTACGGAAATATGCCTTTCAAGATTTATGTCCTTACCTATAGGCTCTAATCATGGATCATCACAGCGAGAAGTGTTGTTTGTTTGTTTTTCTATGTTCGTATTGTTTGTTTATTGCTGCTTTTTGTTTTTTCTCGTTTAGTGTTCAGCTCTTTTCAGAATTTATTTTATTACTTGGAAAGTTTATGGACATCCTTGGAAACGCTTCTTGGATCTTTGGGGTGGGAGGGAAAGAGGGAGGGGGAGAGGCGGGGGGGAGGGGGGGGGGGGAGGGAGGGAGAGAGGAAGGGGAGGGGGAAGAGGGAGGGAGGGAGAGGGAGACGCAAAATGATTTTACGTTTGAGTTTCTTTGTTTTAAGATTGTTTATAGTTTCCTAGGGCAGGTCCAGCTCATGGAAATAGAGATGGTTGAGTCGGTTTTATGGAGTGAGGGATGGAGGGACGAGAGAGAGGGAGAGAGGGTTGACTTTCATTTTGACCGTTTGTAGGGTCTTCTATTTTTTCTAATGCAGGTCCTTCGCACGGAACTGGGGATAGTCGAGGCGGTTTTATCCCTCAAGTTTCTTACGAAGCAGGGGGGACCTCGGACATAAGAACAAGAGGAGGAGGGAGAGAGAAAAATGAGACATTTTTTTTGGATACGCAGGGCGATGATGCTAAAGATCTCCAAAATGTTGATTTGTATGCGATTGCTAATGGGAAACAATCTTTGAACAGGTCAGTCTTTCAGTATATCTGTTCTCTGAGATTTTTCTTTTTTCCTTTATCTGTAAATAAAGCTCGAGGGCTTGCTAGGTTTTTTTAGGGTTTATAAGGTTTATCTACAAGGATAGATAAAGGTATAGACAGGTATTAATCTATCTATGAATCTAAAGAAATACATGCAACTTATTAGGGATATCTGTAGATAGAAGTACTGTGTTTTTTTTTTCCCCTTTACTCCTGAGTAAAATATACCGCTCACTGCCGTTAGTGAATTATGGGCATTAACTCTTCATCAGATTTTACCACACTAGATTATGTTTTGCCACGTGGCTTATTATGGGCCACTTGATGATTTTGGGTCAAGAAAACACTCACTTGAATTAGAGTGATTAACTCCAACAGTTTCAATAGGCAGTGTCCTGTCAATCTGCGTAAATTTGCTATATTATTCTTGAATCATTGGGATTTTAAAATTAAGTTTGTATTTTCTCGGTTATTCTTGACTTGTTGGGATTTTATATGAAGTTCAAATTTGCTCTTCATTCTTGACTCGTTGGATTATTACGTTTTTTCCTTGTTCTTAGTGAAGAAGTCGCCTTCCACCGTACTCGCCTCATTTGTTTTGTGCACCAAGAAAATTGGCACACACTCTCCTAAGTGTTATCTGTCAAAACTTGTTTGTCTCCTAGGAAGCACAATCAAATCAGCAATATTATTGTGACCACATCAATGGCAGGGATTACACTTTTTATTGTTTTTAGAGTTTTTGTTGTTTTTTTCAGCCTTTAAACTCATTTGTATTCGTGCACACTTGTTGAATTAATATTTTGAAGGTATAATTTTTACCTTCCAATTGGTGGTTTCCCAATGAAGATTGGACATGTATGCACGGAGAAAAGTGGATTTAAGTGACAAAAAAACATAAGCGATACACTGTGGAGTGTACTTAAGGGAACACAGTAATGTATCAGCTTATTGACGAGTGGTGATGAGTTTTGAAAAGATGATAGTATATGTTTGTATTGGTAACTTTAATGCATGTTATGTGTACGCCATTATATAGTTTTACAAAAGTAGTAATCACAAGTTACGGTTCATGTGAAGTTGTTGTTATTCCCCATTTTTTGCCACACATGAATTAAGGGAAACTAACTTATTACAGGCGCCATTATTGTTGGTATCTTTGTGTTTAGGTCAGTATATTGGCCACTGTTGTTAAAGGAATACTTAATGTAAATGCAGAATTATAATACTATTTCATAATTGTGTATATTAGCGAACCCACTGGAGACATTGTTTATTTTGTTTGTGCAGCAAACAGCTAGATGCGGTAAAGAAGTTAATCAATTCTCTGGATTCAACCAAAGGTTCTGAAGAGAATATCGTTATAAATAGTGGAGCTGGAGGTTCTGTGAAAGCCATTGGATATCACACCCCCAACAGGTTTATAGCAGATAGAGAGAGAGAGATAATCTCTCATGGAACTCGAAGGACAGGCTTGTTTACTCCTCCTCGTGAAGGAGGGTTCGAGGAGGAGGAAGTGTTTCACACTCCTCCAGCGTCTAGCAGTCCACGGAAAGAAGAGGTCAGTCATGAACTTCATCTGTGTGGTAGGGATTCTTTCTCTCTTTCTGTCTTTAGGAGGGTGCTATGTTAAACTGTATTTTCTACACTTTTTGTAATTTCTCTGCTCTGTTTTTCGGTTCTTTGTTCTTTACTTGTGTAAGGCCAAGCCTTCTTTTCTTCTCACTTGCTTCTCTGTTGTGCTTTTGCTAACTGTTAAAAACCGCTGAAAAAACCCTAAAAGAAAAAACCCTTTTGTTTCAACTGCAGGTTGCTGGACAGGTTCATAAGACTCCGGAGATATTGGTCGCTGAGTTTATGCGCAATCATCCGAGGCCCGGTTCTCCACGGTTAGTGCCCAACCTTACAATGGAACGTTGGAAAGCACCAATCTCTAATCCTTCTGTAAATGAGAGCTTACGAGAGACTTGGGAAACGACTTCTGTTCATAGACGAGCGATGGAAACTTTGGAGGCACCTCTATTCAAGGATGTCTCTGTTGACCATTATCGACGAGCTTTAGTTTCCAGAGACTCACGATTTGATACACATGCGTCACTTTCTCCCTCGAGGACTTTTCAGGTGAGCTCAGTATCCTGTCGGAGGCTATTTTGCTTGGAACTTTGGCGGTACTTAGGGTTGTTTCCCTGTATAGTTTATGATATGGGTAGGTTCTCTGAGGTTTCTGACTTTAGACGGCTCTTGTTGGAAACCGACATAGCAGGAAAGGGTGGATGTTCGTCAGACAGGAATAGAATTAGGATGCGGTGAAATAACTCAATTATGCTCCATTTTGCCATATTTGGGAGGCAGTAATACTATAAAAGAGAATAGTCATGGCAAAAAATGCCGTGGAGATTTTTTTTAGCGATTAATGGCATGGAATGTATTATGCATAGAAATGGGAGTTAAGCATGAGTATTTCAAAACAGTGGCAGTATGAAGGCGCTACTGCAGTCTCTTGATTGACTCAGTCAATTGAGAGTATCTGGAATACTGGAAGTTGTCACATCTCTGCCTTGGCCAGCTTGGATTGTAACTGAATTTGTTCATTTAGTACGAAGCAGTGATGTGTTGGGCGTGTTAGAGCTTTGGAGATTGACAGATAGCATTTTAGAATGCAAGTTTAATTTTCATTATCAATTTAGTTTTCAATATAAATTTAGTGTTCATTGTTAATCTTGTTTAAACCGACTTATGTTGTGGGTGGGTAGAGAGTGGATGGCATTCAACAAGGACAAGCTTTGTCCGGCTGGCAGACGTCAAAACAACTTGGGCAGGTAGTCTTTGTGAAGAACAATTTTCTATGTGATGAAAACAGCCGTGAAGAGTAATGCACCATGTGACGAAAACAATGTATCTCTGTACTTTCTTTGTTACAAAAGTTGTCGTTATGATTGTGAAGCCTCTGTCGCTGTCTCAATGTGATTTTTTTTTATCATAGTGCTAATGTTTTGGTCTCCTTTTGTTTGTTTGTTTAGCATCTTTCCATGTATGATACAGTGGCCATTGTTATTAGAGTCAATCACTGTAATTTGAGTGTGTTTTTTAACCCAAAATCAGAAACGAGTGTTAACGATGTTTGGTGAAGGTGAGCCGAGCAATGTGGCAACAACACAAGTTTCTGTACTTAATTCTAATAAAGTGTTAACGCTTTATGATTCACGAACTCTAACAGCGATGGGTGGTGTAGGTGATAGATAATGTCATAATACGATGCCGAGCAGTCAATTACATGTCCCTCTGATTCTGTCCTTCTCGAGTTTTACCTTGGACAGAGTTTTATCTTGGACTCATTTGGCTCATTCCTGTTTTATTTTCCTCTCGTACGGCAGAAACGTCGATTTCATGCCACGGAGGAGACGTGGAATTCCGTTACCCCGATGCAAAAGACTCGCAGAACGTTGAGTGGCCGCCTCCCTATGACTGGAAACAGATACTCCCTGCAAGGCCATACCACTATAGGAGATCACGCAGGCCCGAGCAGGAGAACGGAACATAGAGAGGTTTCTTCTAGTTTCCAACGGAATCTTGGGGCACCCACTCTCACTCCCGCTCCCACTCCCACTGCCTCGTCGTTGAAGGCCCAACAGATTCTCGCCTCATTGGACAGGACTTTTAGACCAGGTGAAACAGCTGTTGATACTCGCTTGGCAAGTAGGGTTATTCCTGCAGAGAAACTCGAACAACGGTTTACACGGTCTACTACTGCTACACGTACAACTGACCTTCTTCCACCTCCTTTAGGGAGTCAACTCTCTGCACCAGTCAAGAAGTCTTCTTCCGTCAGTCTCCCTCCCAGCACACCAACACAATACCAAGCTGCTTCTCAGGCTATGGATAAAGCGAGGGGCGGTAATGGGACTTTAACGACAATTGGAAATACAATGACAATGGGAAATTCAACTGTAATTGGGAAAAGGAAGGAATCTGAAAAGTTTCCTGGTGCACTGTCTGATGGCTGGAAGGGTGAGGCGCCAGCAATGGAAAATAAGACACCTCTCTTCAATCAGGGACAATCTTCGCTTACTACTGGAGGAGGGGAAGCTGGTCAATCCAGTGGTGGGAAGGGTGGATTCAGGATGTCAGTGGATGTGAGTGTTCTGTCTCCTCCTCTGTTTCTTCCTGGTTATTATTTGTTATATTTGTCTTCTTTGTTTACTTACGATGGCTTGAAGACGTCAGTCTGCATGGTTACTAAGCCTGGGATTTTTTAGGGTTGGTGAAAAACTAGTGTTCTGTCTCCTACTCTGTTTCTTCCTGGTTATTATTTGTTATATTTGTCTTCTTTGTTTACTTACGATGGCTTGAAGATGTCAGTCTGCATGGTTACTAAGCCTGGGTTTTTTTTAGGGTTGGTGAAAAACTCCTGTGTACGAAGCAGTAAACTGAACCTCTGTTGTTATACTCTAGTTATTAGTGCTAATAGCACTCCAGGTTTTTTTTTGCCCTAATTTCTTCTATTTAATAATGATACACAATTTATTTTCTGACAGGATGAAGACATGGAGAAAAATGCTGGGAGAGCCACTAGTGCAGGTCCAAAAGATTTTTCATCACAGCCTTCAGTGTCTTCTCATATAGAAGCGAAGAAATCTATTCCACAACCAACTTCGTCGTTTAATTTCGGTCCTGTGACAGACCGTGGAGTTCTGGAGGAAAAGACGAAAGACCCAGTCGCCCCTGTCTTTTCCTTCCCAGGAGCACAGAAAACAGAGGTTCCTCAAACACCAAAGCTCAGTAGAAAGGGCTCAGATTCTGTGACTTCAGACAGTCAAGAAAAGGGTTCTGTAGGGAATCCTATTTTTCAGTTTGGAGCAACAGAAAACGGTGAAGAAAAAGGGAATAGTCTCAATTTCGGAGCGAGTACTGCGGCCCAGGGGCCGGTGACTAGAGAAGAGCCGAAGTTCAGTTTTCAAAGCACCAAGGGAACGACGAGTTTAAGGTATGCATGCAAAGTTTTTGGTTAGAAATATATTTTTGTAACAGTTCATGGAGTTGTAAGAACATGTTTTCGTTTTTTTCGTTTTTTTTTTTTTTGTTCTGGTGAAAACCAGAGACTGCCGAATGGAATGGGAGACAGGGAATCATGCAGAGCTTATGTAGAGCTTATAACTTGTCTTGTCTTTGACAGTTTTATAAGTGTTTGCTTGATTGCTTAGATGTCTGCGTGTTTTCTTAGAGTGAATCATATGGTTTTTTTTTCCATCTTGTATGGTGTTAAACCTTTGACCTTTGACTTGTCTCAGTTTTGATGGTTTGTTAAGTGTTTTTACTTCACTGGCGAGATGTATGCGAGTTCTTTTAGAGTGATTCGTATGATTCAAAAATTATTTTATTATATTTCATCAAAAACGTATGATTCGTGTGTTTATTTTTCCACTTTTTTTGCAGTGGCAAGTCTGTGACCGAACAGCCTTCAGCTGTGACTCTTCCACCCCTTCAAAAACTGCCGGAAAACTCTTCTCCTCCTTCACAAGCACCTGGAGGAGGAGGAGGACAGCCTTTTAATTTGCCCGAGGAGAAAAGTAATGGTGGGAACTTCGGTAACAATGGAAGCCTCTCCGGTATGTGTCAAATGAATACTTTCGTACAATACTTTCTAGTCTTGTTCTCTGAGGAACTCTTTTGTTATTTTCATGTTTGATGTTTGAAAAAATATCCGTTTAGTTCTTCAGCATTGTTGTTCAAAGATGAGGTTGTGTTTGATATGTTTTTTTTTTTTTTGTTTGGGACAGCTGTAGGAGAATCAAAAGCGTCTGGATTCGGACTTCACGGTCCTCCTTCTCAGGGAGGAGATAAGTCAGGATCGACACCTGGCGGATCCTTTTTCGCCTTCGGGAAACCTCCGGAGTCCAGTGGAAACCTTTTCGGTAATGCTCCCGAGTCCACAGGAAACCTTTTTGGAAAAATAAACACCTCGGGAGGAGACGCTCCCTTCACAATTTCTGGTGGAAAACAAAACAATGCCAAAACAGAGCAACTTCCTACAGAGACCGCAAACTCTACTCCTCCTCCTCCTTCTCCTTCTCCCCTTTTTGCCTTTTCCTCCCAGCCCTCTTCTGGGTTTATGAAAAGCAGTGCATTGTTGTTTGGAGGCACAGGTTTTTCCACAGCCTCATCTGCCCAGACCTCTCCCTCTCCCTCTCCCTCTACCTTCACTTCCAGTTCGACTCAGTTTCTAAAAGCCGAAGCTGTTGATAATGGGATTTCTGGTCCAAAACAGTCCATGAATAACGGAACTCAAGCTCTTACCACTCCAACTACTCCTACCTCTCCTCTGACCTCTCCTTCCCCTGTTTCTGGGCCACTGTTCTCCCTCCCCTCCCCTTCTTTGTCAGCTCCCTCGGCTTTTACTTTTGGTTCATCTTCTGTGAAGAGCGACACTGGTGGATTCTCATCTCTGTCTACCCCTCCCACCACCTCTACCCCTGCCCCTATCCCTGCCCCCACCCCTACCCCTACCCCCACCCTTACCTCTACCCCGATCTCTGTCCCTCTCTTTGGTCAGTTGTCTGAGGGCCCACTCTCCTCCCCTAAAACAGAATCTCTCTTTCAGGGAACTCCCTTTGGGGCTCCCAAGAGTTCTGGGACTGACCAGACCTCGTCTTCCCTTCCCTCTCCCTCTCCCTCCTCCCCTGTTTTTGGTACCACAAAACCTGCCTTCGGGTCCGGACCCTTCGGTCAGTCCTCTACCCCGAATTTCGGTTCCTCTCCCTCTTCTTCCTCTTTCCCGGGGTTTGGGGGAGCTTCTACCTCTTCTCCCTCATCTACCTCCGCCCCTGTTTTTGGGGCCAGTACCCTTAGTGGCAGTTCCGCCCCTCTTGTTTTTGGATCAATCCCGTCCTCACCCTCCCCCCCTACTTTCGGAACCAGCACCATTTCTGCAGTGTCTGGATCCTCTCCCTCTCCCCCTCCCGCCTTTTCCTTCACAGCCCAATCCGGTAAAGCTCCTTCTCAGTTTGTTTTTGGGACGAGTGTCCCGTCTCCCTCCCTGTCTCCTTCTCCCTCTCCTCTCCCTCCTCCTTCCAGCGTGCCTTTGTTTGGAACAAGTCTTTCCTCTACCCCCTCTGCAACTTTCGGTTTTTCCTCCCCTCAAAATTCTATGTTTGGACAACAAGGGATGAGTTTTGGACAAGGAGGGGGAGGAGGGAGAGGACCCAACGGGCCCAACTCAGGAGATGGGGGGGGAAGTCCTAATCCCATGGAGGATAGTATGGGGGTAGAGCCTTTCTCTCCTCCCAAAGTTGTCCCACAAAACAATAACAACATGTTCGGTCCTTCTCCCTCTCCCTCTACCCCCCCGGGGGCCAATGGGGGAGCTTTCACTTTTGGCCAACCCCTTCCCCCTCAAGGCTCCGTAGTAACTTTTGGGGCCTCGGGACCGTCTCAAATGTCTCCCTTTGGAGCTCCCCAACAACCCCAGTCTCTTCAACCTTTTGGAGCACTCTCTCCTTCTCCTCTCCCCCCCTCTCCTTCTCCGGTTCCGGCCCCGGCGCTCGCTTTTGGGGGTGGAGTGGGACCGCTGTTCAATATGGGGGGGGGAGGGGGAGAGAAGGCCGGTGCGTCGAGTCGGCGGATAGTGAAGGCGAAGAGAAACAGAAAGTAGGCGAGAGAGATAGCCTTGTCTATGGAGGGGGTGGAGGGAGGGACGCTCTTTTACTGAACACACCACGGTTCAGTATGGAGAGGAGAGAGGGAGAGAAGGGAGGGCGGTGCATTGGACTAACAGACGAATAGTGAAAGCAAAGAGAAACAGAGGAGAAACAGGAGAGGGATAGGAGAGGGATTGGTTTGTCTATGGAGAGAGTGGAGGGGCCGTCTTTTTTTTTTTGTTTTTTCACGATCGGCCCGACAGGGAGCTTGGTAACACTTTTGACCTTTTGGTACATTTTGAAAGAAGGAGAGGAGAGGAGTGAGGGAGGGAATGAGAGAAGGAGAGGAGTGAAGGAGAGAAGGAGAGGAGGAGAGGAGAGAACGAGTGAAGGAGAGGAAGGAGAGAAGGAAGGAGAGAATATGGGAAGGGGGTCTGGAGATGGAGAGAGGAGGGGAAGTTGTTGGGTTGACGGTGGTGATGAGGAGAAAATTGGCTTCGTGACTGATACCGGTAAAGGATCCGGGGGGTATATAGGGTGGATACTTCGTTTTTGTAGTGACGTTTGTCACAGTCTTTGGTGAAAGGAGAGGTGGAGGAGGAGGATGGACGAGGAAGTGGAGGGGAAATTTTACGCGTTTTTAAAAAAGATGAAATGGGACGTCGGAGGGAGGAGGGAGGAGAGGAGGGATGAGGGAGGAGGGCATAATACTGTTTTAAAATGTCACTTCATCTGAGACCAGGGGGGAGGGAGGGAGGGAGAGAGGGAACCGGGAGGGATTGTTGATTCTACCATAGCCATTCGACCATAAAAAGCTCAAAAATTTGGGAAAATTATTGGTTCTCTTCATTGAAACTCTTTTTTTTGGTTCTCTTTTTTTTTTGTTGTTGTTGTTGTTATTGTATCATCCCAAGTGACCTATGAGAAATGGTTTTAGTGAGGGGGTGGAGAGATAGATAGTCACCTGGGGAGGATATTTCAATAGTAGGGAAGGAGAGAAGGAGAGGGAAGGAGGTGGGAATCGGATTGAATGAGGGAAATAAACAAAACCCAAAAAACGTGATTTTGATTGATGAGTTGTATTGTGAGAAGTTTGTGAATCTGAGAAATCGTGTTTCACATACTTTGCCGGTTTTCTTAATATGCATCGCTTTCTTATCCGATAAATGCTCTTATTATTGGCCTTATGGTTAGTTTTCTGTTTTCCTCTTTTTCTGTTTTTCCCATTTTTCTGTTTTCCCATTTTTTCACTTTTTGTCGGGTTGAGAAAACAGTCGTCCATGAGTGAGTGATGAGCGAGTGGTTCTTTAAAGTCGATGTGTTCTACCGTAATTTTTTTACATTTTTACATTTTTTTTGTGCTGCATATCATCAAGTTTCTCACCCTCTTGTATATAAGCTGTATGGTTCTGGAGTGTCTCTCCAGCTTATCTTTCTGGGTCTAACGGGTTCACAAAATCACGATGAGTTCACAAAGGAGGAATCTAAAAGTACGACCAGTTAACAAAAGTGTACTAATGAGTTTGCAAAAAAGTATGGGCTGGTTTGTTTATTGATCATAGATGATGGCTGGACTTCTTGTGGTTGAAGTTGCCATGAGGGAACGGAGAAAATTGTTAATGTGACTGTGGTGACAGACAAGCTTTAGTCTATCTCTGCTATTTGTTATCAATGTTGTTTCAGTTTTGATTAATCTTCAGCCGATAAGATACATAAGATAATCTACATCTTGTTCGCTAATATCAGTGACTATCCACAAACCTACGCACAGAACACTAGGAATCGCCATTAGTGTAAACATCTTTTCTCCGGACATACATGTCGGATTGTGGACCTGACAGTCCCGATTGGCGGGTCTCAAATTGAAAATCGGACAAGTGTGTACGGAGAAATAGTGGTTCAAGTGGCGAAAAAAATATTAACACTAATAGCGATACATGGTGTAGCTCACGTGCCCAGTTTTGCTTCACAGCGGAGGATAGATTTCGTAACCTTGGGAGAGTGCATAGGACACAAAATTGGAAGCGAATGTTGCTAATTAAGGACTCTTTGCTAGAACTATACATTATAATCTTCATTAAACGGTTGTGAAGGGTTATCATCTAGGTACAAGAGTGGAAAAAAAAATGGAAGCAAGGAAAATGAGGTAAATTAAACAAGCAAAGAATCAATGGCGGTAAATAGATAAAAAAAGTGCCCAACATATCATTTATTTACTAATAAAACCTAATGTTTTGATATGTCGCAATGTCTTATTTTCGTTTATTTGGTTTCATAATTCTCTCCCTTTGCACTATTGTGCTGCTGTTGTGATTTTTTACGTGCCCACCTTTTTGACAGCAACATTCCTTCCACCCTCCTCCATACCAATGACCACACTTTCATCCCGCGATCTTCCCCTCTTTGTCGGAACCAACCTATACGACAATCTTAAACCTATTTGCGCCCACCTCAATTACCATAATTCGACTGTGGCTACGACATAAAAAAAAAATGTCGCCAAAAGTTATCGCGTGCGTACCTTAATGTGATTCGCTAAGAAGACTATAACCGAAGTACAAAAACAAAAGGGTCCGATAGACGACAATTTACTGGGACGGTAACAAAGAAGTAAAAACGGGCAGCGTAGGCACGTATTGTTTTACCCGGCGATTATGTTTTCTATGCTACAGTTACCCACGTTACCGTTACTGTTAGAGTTCGCAGATTTTGCTAATAATTGATTACTGTTTTTTTGGGAGGTCTCTGTGGCAGATGCAATGAGTCGATATAACGTATCTCCAAAAAGTGTTGGATATTGATATCAACCGCATCCGTACCATTATGTCTCTATTCAACGGTTTTTTGGCTAGGCTTTTTTGCACACCCTCTGGAATCACTCTAAATTTTCTGAAACTTGTACGTCGCTTTAAATTACGTGAAGTCGAGAAAAACACGGGTGTTCAATATCTTGTCTTGGACACACTAATTATGAATCAACTTAAAAAGATTGAAAAGGAGAGGCAAAACACATAGGAAAGGGAGAGTTGATGGGAGGGACGAGGGGAGGAGTAAGGGTTAAGTTCCATCATACGTTTCTGTAATTGTACGGCAAACTCTACAGACCAGGTCGATTGAGTCAATGTTCCATCACGTAGAGTGTGTAAGCCACGTGTTCTAAATTGACTGGCGCCACGCAAGCTACGATCCGATATTGAATATCTTTCAGATTTTTAGCATCGACAAACTTAGCTTCAAATCTTGACTTGCGTACCATGTACTTGCGTACGAAGTAATCATACGACAAAACTTTTTTACTTTTTGCAGACGCTACGCCGGCTCATTTTTTAGGGTTTTAGTTTTCGAACATAACGAAAGTCCTTTGATAGAAATAGTGTGACGAACATAAGTTACCAAAAATAGCGTGACAAGGGAATGTTATGAAATTTCGTTTTTATTTTCGGTTGTATTTTGGAAAGCGCATGTCATGTGAAAATCTTAAGATTTTTCGTTGGTTTTCCATCATGACACGTAGCCTAATCGTCCAACGTGTCTCAATTTATTTTTTCTGTATCTGCAACCCACCTCCTCGAGGTGGGTTGACAGTTACATAAAAAAATGAAGCGAATGCCTCGCAGATGAACATCCGATGTTCAGTATTACATCCAAGACCTTCGGAGAGTATCGACAAGATTCTCTGTAAAGTTGTTTTTCGTATAAAAACAAAATAGGCTGTACGATTTGGTACGGAGGGTCGCGGATTTTTGTAAACTACGCCACTTTTTGCATGATAGTTAGTCACCGTAAGAGGGGCGTGGGAAAAGAAAAAAATAATAGTCGCGGGCGACCCGGTGCTTTGCCCTTTGGTTGACAAGGGCCTGTCGTTTTTGTACACGCGGACCAATAGGAGCGTCACAATTTGTCGTAGGAGTTACATGTACTCCACGTATCAATCCGTTTCCAATACAATACACCTTGAATCGTTATTAGCGTATATAAATTATTAGTGTAAAGAAAAAATTAGCGTCATTCATTCTAATTTAGTGCCAGAAGACGTGGCAGATTATGGTCGACTTCCTTAAATAGTGCAATTTATTATATTTAAGGTATCAATGTCAAAATTTTGGGGTGCCGATATAGCGTACATAAGGCTAATAACGATTCACGGTGTAGTGTATTGAAATTGAGAACTTGACAACATGGCATGATGTGACGAAATCGCACGCGCAAAAACTAAATGTACGATACTGTACGTTACTCTACCGGTATTGATAACACGACATTTTGGCGTGACGTTGAATTTCTTTGGACGTGAATCGCCTTTGACGTCAACTTACGTCAACATAAACGTTGCAAGCTGATTCATGTTGTTGAATGATTAAGCGCCGATGACCGAAATCCGTCCGTACCAAACCATCCTTGACGTCGTAGGCCGCGGGTCAACTGTCCCGATCACTTTGTCGTCGTCGTTGTACTGTAATGTAGCAGTTTTGAACCGTCCTATCAAGGGTACAAACTACAAAGAATCGATCGTCGCCGTCGCTGCGATGCCATTTCACTTACTTGTACGGTTAAATCGCATCGACGGCATCCTGGTACATGTCGTGGCCACCTTGATGTCGTCGGCCGCGGGTCAACTAACACGATCACTTTGTCATCGTCGCTGTACTGTAGTGTAGCGGTTTCGAACCGTCCTATCAAGCGCACAAAGAATCTAGGTCCATAATTTTTGTATAATGATTACCATTACCTCCCATCTTCTTTCTTTTTGCTTTGCCTTTTTTCTAAAAGGGAAAAGCATTCTAGTCGCATTCGTCTATAGTGACAATGATAATTGATCGTCGATTTTTTTTTTTAAGATCTTGTGCCGTTGAGTGTTTTGAGTTTTGATTGGCGTCTTTGGTGACAACGATAATTGATCGTCGATTGTTTTTGTGTAAGACCGTGAGCCGTTGAGTGATCTGAGTTTTGATTGGCTTTGTCATGTTCTAGTTTTAATGTAATGAAAGGGGACACTGGTACAATCCTATTTGTTGTATTTCGCGTGGTTGTAATGGCATGATAAACGGCCAGACAAATTCGACGTCACGCCAAAATGTTGTGTTATCAATATCGGGGAGTAACGTACAGAAGCGTACTTTTAATTTTCCCGCGTGGGATCCCGTCACATCACGCCACGTTGTCGTGTTTTTAATATCCGTACACTACCGTAATTTCAGTGTTGGCGTGACGTCTCAATATCGGTACACTAAACCGCGAATCGTAATTAGAGTTATGTACGCTAATTCCGTCACCCCAAATTTTGACTTTATCACCATAAATAGAGTACATTATTTTAAATTGTTCTTTACGATATTTAAGGTGATTTTTATTGAAAAGTAAGCTTTAGTAAGTCTTAGGAATTTGAGTTTAGGACTTAGAATATTTTCGGACCACCAACTATTCAATATTAGTTATATTTAGTGTGAATTTTTTAGTATCTACTGGAATAGTTATCTTTAAGTAAATTAGTGTGTAGGACCGCCTATGAATGTAGACGTGAAACATATTTCCTGCAATTTTTGGGTCTAGATATTGTTACTCGACAATTTTGGTCCAAGTACTTAGAGTTTTGTCAGTAGATATTCAGGTGAACCCTGTACATACGTTTTAGATGTTTTCTAGATCTTTTGAGTATTTAGTTCAATTAGGATTGACCAATTCAACACAGAATGTACATTCTACACAGAGTTAAGGAAATGAGAGCACTAAGTGCAGTTTAAGGTGTTTTGTGTTATATTGTCCTTGATTTGCTTGTTGTATATGTTTGTCTGGTTGAAAGACCTCTTTCATTTGTAGTTACATATCTTACAGTTTTAAACTAGTCTGATAGGTATTCCTCTTTGGGTTTGCTTTTGCTAATATTTCGGATAATGGCCTAGCTCTTGCTGCAAGTGCTTCTATTAGCCCTAGTGCTCCACTTGCTCCTCCAGGGACGAATATATCAACTGGTGCAAGTGTGAATCCTAGTGGGAGTGGATCACAGCCGAGTCTATATGCCCATGACCTTCAACACTTTTTGAATGAGCGTTAAAAACTCTAATATAGTTCTGTTTTAAATAGTGTGGAGTACGGTCGGTGTCTGACCGTGCAACATTGTAATTTATTAAGTAAAAAGTACAAATAATGATTTAATACAGGCCGTTATTATGTAACGACTTTTTAAAGCCGCGTAGTGCAAACGTCATAGTGACAATAAATTGTACGTTTTGTGAGATTTTGTACCATTACGTAATCTAGATAATTAGCGCGTCAAATTATAATACATGAATAAATTAGAGTAATTTTTTTTTGAAAAAGTTTTATCACACAAATTAGATTTATAACTCTAATTATTTTTTTTCTCTTTTTTACTCTAATTTTTTCTTTACTCTAATTACAATTTGTGGTGTATCGTAATTTGAGTGTTGGCGTCACGTACGATGTTTCGTACATGGTAGGCACTGTACTATCGCATTGTACATGGTATTGTACCATATTGTACCGGAAATTGTTAACAATTGGTTTGAAAAACGTAACAACTTAGGAAAACTTATGAAAAAAGGAGAAATGATTAACGTTTTACATAACGGCCGACACTATTAAACGTCGCGACAGTTAAATTTTAATCGGTCCGCATAAATAAATCATTGTATACAATTTATAAACCCAATACAAAATAATAATTAAATATGTAACGCGAAAATAAATTGCAATGACAGAAACAAATGAGGCATGAATTTAAATTGCACTGTACAAATCCGCTAATAAATATAGTTGAATCAACACTTTGTCAATGATAGCCCACAGTCAATTGAAACAAAAGAAATGTATGATAAATAAAAACCATCTAGGGGCATAATCATCCATTGGAAGGACACGAAGAAATGAAACGACAGACTAAACTATATCATGCTGATAGAAGTTAACATCTAATAGATATATTTCATGAAAAAGACAAAATTTACGCTAAATACTAGTAAGTTACGGGTTTATTAATTATCAAGTATCAAAATCCATGGCGGAAAGGTTCATGTATGTAGAAGAAGATGTCGAAGCCAAGTGGATGATTTAACTTGCGTTTCGTACATGGTTTTTGTTTATTTTATATTGAGGTGTTGCATATATATATTTTTTTCTTTTTTTTATCAATACATAATATTACAAAAGAAAAAAAAAAGACAAACAAAATAAATAACCACATTACAACCTTGATCACATAACAAAAACAAAAGAAACAAATGTAAACATAACAAAGAAAATAATAAGAAAAAAAATCCATCTGGCTTAACTAGGATTGAACCAACTTAGTTCAAAGACCGAGATGGTTAGAACAACATCATTATCAGCTCGATTGCTGACTAACACTACAAACACGTGTTTTTTTATATATTTTTTGATAGATATAATATGTTGATTACTTTAAGTACTTTATTTGTTTTCCATCGAGCAACTTAGTAGAAGACCGATGCAACTCTGAGACCTCCATAGGACCTCAAAGTAGGCAGCTCACACGAAGCCTCTAGGATAACGCTGACCCCTTTGTCTTTCAGCACGAATAACTGCCACATTAGCAAACAAAAACTCTGACCACGTTCACCTCTGTGAAAGCAAGACTCCCCTGAGTCTATAGCAAAAAATATCTCTGAATTTGCTCTCCTGAGCAGTAAGTTATGGAGGGTCAAAGTTGACCTTTTGTAAAAAAGCTCTTTGGGAGAGAGGGTCCTATCTACCAATTTTTTCTAAGTCCTATCCCTCTCTAAAGCTCTATCTACTAATGTACGACACCAATCAAATTACACTGCCGTACACAAAAGTACAGCAACCGGTGTACTTTATGTATGGATATTGTACGACATGGCCTAATTATCGACACATGTCATATCCGGATCCAGTCCTGTAATCCCCGGAGATGCCGCGATCCAACGTAATCGTGCCACGTGTCATCCGATGTGGCGTTGACCACAAACTGTTGAGAATATCTCCCGCGATCTCGACTTTCTTTTCGGCCGTCTTATTGAATGCAGATTTTAATCGTAACCGTCATAAATGCCTGTGCGGTATTTATTTTGTAAAAAAACAAAATGCGCGGTACTCATTTCTTATCCATACCGTAATCCGTACTTTTACATAACTGGATCTATGTAGCGTAAACATCCACCGTTAAATGAATTTTCCTACGTGGCAACATTTAAATAAATATCAAACCCTCTACTACGTATCATTCTGTCTAGACTTAACGAATAAGTCTACCGACTACCGACTTTCTGACCGTCGGCAAGTCCCTAGATCAAATCCTAGTTCCGACATAGTCTTTTTAGCAAATAAACCTTCCTATATGTAAATCAACTAATCTATTTCCCGTAAACCTCTGGATAGCCTAGGTAGCCATGGCTCTAGCTTCCTCTCCAACTTCTCAGTGACTACAACAAGTGTGGGAGTTGGAGAGAGAGGTTAGAGGCAGACTGCCTCGGCTTCTTTCTATTTTGCATTTCATTATAAGGCACCTCACTCAAGCTTTGGCAACCTCTCATCTTCACATCTTCAAGACCGAGGAGTTGTGGATGACTTTAGTGGAAATCTATAGAGCTGGTACCATTCAGGAGCTCTAACTAGTGGAGCAAAGGTGGGGGAGTTATACTTACAAATGAGGGAAGATGTTAGATTACTATAATGATCTCTCTTGCCTTTATATGGAGATGGAGAGTGCCGGATGGACATGCACAATGAAGATGAAAGTCAACACTCTCATCATGAAGTTGCTCGAGGAGTATGAAAACATAGTGTACCGAGTGCAAGAAATGGATGATAGTTATTGGAAGTGGAACACCGTGGTCTGAATGATACTCGTGCAGGAGAATACCATCGAGATCCGCAGAGGAGGAAAGAGCGTTCAAGCTCTAGCTGCTGGAACAGACCGGTGGAGGAAGGATCCGAAGAAGCCGTACAATAGCTTCAAAGGGGATCAATTAGAGAACCCAGGCCTCCAAAGGGTCTTTGCCATTTTTGTAAAAAGCCAAGACACTTCATAGCTGAATGCATCAAGCTGTGAAGCTGATGCTCCAAGAAAACCGTGGAGGGGGTTCTTCCGGAGGGAAGAAGAAAACACTTGTGGTCACACGAGTGAACGGAGAGACCGAGGAGGACGAGTTTTTTGAGGAAGAGGATGGGGAGCTTTTCCTTGACGAGAATTTGGAGGAGAAGGAGATTCCTCGAAAACAGAAGTGTGCTCTTGGAGCCAATTGGGAAGATCCAAAGGAATGATGGATCATCGATTCAGGTGCATCTATGCATATGTGCCGTGACAGGCACCTCTTCACTAAGCTAAGAAATCTCTCTTCTGTAGAAATAGAGTATGGGGATGGGGGAGTAGTTACCACAGATCTAGTGGGCTCGATAGATGTGAAAGTTTTTGTGGAGGGTAAGACTTCTATACTCACATTATCAGATGTGCTATACTTTCCTCAACTGAGTAAAAATCTTGTGTCTACTTCTGTATTAGATGACAAGGATTTTGATACCTTCACTGGAGAGGGAGTCTTTACAGCTAAGTACGGAGATGAAGTCTACTTCACAGCAGATAAGGGTAGCGAAGGAATGTTTAGGCTTAACTTGAGTAATGAAAAGAAGAGTGCTTACTATGATGGTGTCCCGAGCTTGATGATCTGGCATAAGCGGTTGGGGCATTTGCATTTTGATAGGCTGAGGGAAATGAAGAAGCGGGGTGTGGTAGAAGGCATTCAGTTTGGGGATAATGAAATGATAGAAGATTGTAGTGGTTGTGCCCTGAAACTATGAGACCTCCATTGGCCCTCAGAGTATGCAGATCCAAAAGAAGCTAATTTAGATAGTGCCGACTCCAAGTTAATATAAACCCAAATGACTGACCCCTTGACAGTCACAATCCCAATATAGATTCACCCCTGTGAAATAACACTTTCTGTGAGCTCAGTTCCACCACAGAATGCAAAGTTAGAATATGAGATTTGGACACATTCACCCACTTTAACTTTCCCGTATAAATGCAGCCACCCTGGCAGACAAAAACTCTGACCGACTACACCCCTGTATAGTCTAGACTTTTTCTAAGTCCTATCCCTCTCTAAAGCTCTATCTACTAATGTACGACACCAATCAAATTACACTGCCGTACACAAAAGTACAGCAACCGGTGTACTTTATGTATGGATATTGTACGACATGGCCTAATTATCGACACATGTCATATCCGGATCCAGTCCCGTAATCCCCGGAGATGCCGCGATCCAACGTAATCGTGCCACGTGTCATCCGATGTGGCGTTGACCACAAACTGTTGAGAATATCTCCCGCGATCTCGACTTTCTTTTCGGCCGTCTTATTGAATGCAGATTTCAATCGTAACCGTCATAAATGCCTGTGCGGTATTTATTTTGTAAAAAAACAAAATGCGCGGTACTCATTTCTTATCCATACCGTAATCCGTACTTTTACATAACTGGATCTATGTAGCGTAAACATCCACCGTTAAATGAATTTTCCTACGTGGCAACATTTAATTAAATATCAAACCCTCTACTACGTATCATTCTGTCTAGACTTAACGAATAAGTCTACCGACTACCGACTTTCTGACCGTCGGCAAGTCCCTAGATCAAATCCTAGTTCCGACATAGTCTTTTTAGCAAATAAACCTTCCTATATGTAAATCAACTAATCTATTTCCCGTAAACCTCTGGATAGCCTAGGTAGCCATGGCTCTAGCTTCCTCTCCAACTTCTCAGTGACTACAACAAGTGTGGGAGTTGGAGAGAGAAGTTAGAGGCAGACTACCTCGGCTTCTTTCTGTATTCCAATTTTGACCTAGAAAATATTAAAAGAACCATCAATTTCTACACTCCCCTTATTTTTTAGTCAATCTTTAATTTTAGACCACACTTCTCCTTGCAGAAAATTAGTTTAGAGGAAGGCACAGGTTTGGTCATCATATCTGCTACCATCTCACTATCTGGTCGGTACTCTAAACTGATTATTTTGTTTTCTACTTTCTTTCTAACAAAGCTGAGTCTAATGTCCATGTGCTTAGCTTTAAAATGATGTTTAGGATTGGTAGAAATAGCGATTGCTGCCTGATTATCACAAAAAAATTATGCACACCACTCTTAAGGTGACTAAGCTCACCAAGCAAAGCCTTGACCCACATCAATTCCTTTACAGAAGAGTATGAGGCCATATACTTAGCCTCTATGGTGGACTGAACAATAACATTTTGATGTTTGCTACTCCAACAGCAAGCCCCATCACCCAGATATAATACATATCTAGAAGTATATCTCCTCATCAAAGCATCACCATAACTGGCATCACTCCAAATAGTGATGTTAGTACTTTCCCCACCCAAATGCAACCATAGATCTTTAGTTCCTATCAAATATCTAAGAACTCTCTGAGCTGCCTCCGAATCCTTCTTAGTGGGAGCATTTAGACTTCTATTCAGCACTCCTACAGCTGCAGCCAAATCCGGCCAGGTACAATTCATCAAATAGATTAGGCTTCCCACTACTTGCCTGTAACGAATAGTCTGCATGAACTTTTGTTCTTGAGGACTTAATTCCTCGTCTAAGACTATGACTCCTTCTTCCTCACTCCCCTCACTTGCTTTCTTTAACTCTATTAGTGTTGTATAACTATTAGTTTTATCCTTCTGAATTTTTTCCAGCATGTTCCGTATTGCTTCCTTTTGAGTCAATCTTATAATCTTTCTTTTTCGGTCTCTCTCTACTTGAATTCCCAAAATATATTTTGCTTCCCCCATATCCTTCATTTCAAATCTCCCCTTAAGATCGGTTTTCAGTTTATTAATTTTTTCCATTGATTTACTTAAAACAAGAAAATCATCAACATAAATTGCAATAAATATAAAACCTTCCTCATCTTCGAAAACATAGATTGAGTGATCTGAGCTGATCCAAATATATCCCAGACCGGTAAGAAACTCATCAAGCTTCTTATTCCACTGTCGAGGCGCCTGTTTCAAACCATAAATAGATTTAATCAGCCGGCATACCTTACTCTCCTCTCCTTCCTCCACAAACCCTTCAAGTTGTCGCATGAAGATCTCCTCTTCCTATTCTCCATGCAAAAAGGCTATCTTGATGTCCATCTGGTGCACCTCCATGTCTTCTGTTGCTGCCAGACTAAAAAGTATGCATACGGAGGGAAAATCTGACGACCGTGGCAAAAGTTTCCTCGTAGTCGATTCCTTCTTTATGTGTAAATCCTTTTGCCACTAATCGGGCTTTGTTACGCTCAATGGTGTTATCTGGGTTCAGTTTTATTTTGAAAACCCACTTACAACCGATTGGTTTTCGGTTAGGTGGACAATCCAGAAGCCCCCAAGTATCGACTACCATTATTGAGGCCATCTCGTTATTGATGGCTGACTTCCACTGGTTCCTTTCTACACAAGTAATCGCCTCTCCATAAGTTTTAGGTTCATCTTGATGAGATAGTTTTGTTACCTTGTAATTAACCTGTTTTTCTTGCAATCTTTTGCTACTTCTCCTTCCCACCTGAAAATGTGTGGCCGGAATAGATGGTTTTTGTGGGTTCTTTCGAACAATCTCGGCTTCTACCCTATCCCTTGATTCCGAATCAATTTCCACCACGTCTTTCGGTTCGGGTAGAGTTGTCACCGGAGTTTTCGCAGCCGAGTTCTTTTCGGTCTGATTTGTACCTGCAAGATTGTCATCTTCTCTAAAACCTGGATAGTTAGGAAGTTCTAAGTCATCGGAATTTTCTGACTTAAAATCTGATTTTTACTGTCTTTGTATATTTGAAGGGATCCACAGAGTTTCTTTCATCCATAACTACTAGATGCTTTACTAAGATTATATCTTCCCTTTTTAGATCATAGACTCTATATCCTTTCACATCCTCTTCATATCCTAATAAGTATCCCGATTTTCCTTTAGGATCTAGCTTCCAATTAGACCGATCTGTATCTAGACTGAATACTTGACTGCCGGAAACCTTTAAGTGAGATATGTCTGGTTTCAAACCGGTCCATCTCTCATAAGGTGTTTGATCTTTTATAGCTGAGGTAAGAACTCTATTTTTGAGGTAATCAATAGAGTTCATTGCTTTTGCCCAAAACCTTTTTCTTATCTTCTTATCCGACAACATACTTTTAGCACTATCACTTAGTGTCCTATTTAATCGTTCAGCTACCCCATTCTGTTCCGGGTTTTCTGGAACTGTCTTTTGGTGTTGAACTCCATCTTCCCTCAGAAAATCCTCAAACTGGTTAGAAGTATACTCTCCACCATTGTCAATCCTTACTCTCTTGATTGAAGTTTCATGGAGTTTTTTGCTCCATGCTTTATATTGTCTAAAACAATCCTGAGTTTCTGACTTGTTTTTCAAAAAATACACTCTGGAATAACGAGACCAATCATTAGTGATAGTCATCATAAATCTCTTCCCCCCCGGTGAGGGCACTTTGGCCGGTCCCTAAATATTTGTGTGTCCTAAATATATAATTTTTTCTCCCCTATAGGTGGTTGTTTTGGGAAAGGGCAATCTGTGTGCTTTACCTTCAGCACATCCACTAGAATCACTTAGATTCTCACTCTCACTAAACTGAATTCCTTCCACCTCTCCCATCTTTTTCATCTCTGTTAGCTTATCTAGATTCACATGCCCAAGCCTGTTATGCCACATCATTATATCATGAACATCAGCATAATAAAGTTTCTTGTTTTCATTGATGAAAATTAGCCTAAACATCCCTTGGCTACATTTTTTAGCAGTGAAATAAACTTCCTCCTCAAAACTAGTAGAAAAGACTCCTTTCCTAGTGCTATTATCAAAACCCTTATCATCTAATACAAACGTAGAGATGAGGTTTTTGTTCAGCTCCGAAATAAACAATACATCGGAGAATGTAACTATGGATGTCTTTCCTTCTACCAACACTTTCAGATCTACCGATCCTACAAGAGTAGTATTGACTATCCTCCCATCCTCGTACTCTATCTCTACGATAGGAATCTTTCTTATCTTAGTGAATAGGTGTTTATCCTTACACATGTGCATGGAGTCACCTGAATCTAGAATCCTGCCTGCTTCACCTTTCAACCCACCGTAAGCACATTTCTGATTTCGTGGAATTTCTACCTCGTTTTTCGCCTCGAATTCCTCATCCAATAGAAGCTCATCGTCCTCGTCCTTGGATTCGGCTTCATGTACCTGTGTCACAAGGGCCTTTTTGTTTCCTCTCGGGGTTCCACTGGTCTGTCCCTCCTTTAATCGAAGCTCGGTTAGCTTAGTGCACTCTGCCATATAGTGCCCTGGTTTTTTACAAAAATGACATAAACCTTTGGGAGCCCTTGGTCCGAACTCGTCGGTCTGATTTTTCTGCTCCCTCCCCCCATAGTTTCCGACCGGTTTTTGAGAATCCTTGTTCATCCAGTCGGTCGCAGCTGCCAAGGCTTGCCCACTCTTTCCTCCCCTTCGGATCTTAATTGTATTCTCCCGAACGAGAATCATTCCTACCACTGAGTTCCATATCCACCTTGAGTCTTGCAAGTCCTTCACATGGTTGACTATGTTCTCGAACTCATCGGGTTACTTCATCAGTAGACAGTTAACCTTTTCTTTTTCACTATAATCTTTTCCAGCACTCTTTAGCTTAATGAAAAGTGTAGCAAGCTCATTGCAAAAATCCAACATCTTCCCCCTTTTGTATACATACTGCTTAACTTTTGATCAACCTATTGTTGTTGCTGAATCGTACCACTTTGATAAATCTCTATGAGGGCCATCCAAAGATTGGATGCCCTTTCTATCTGCAAATGAGGACATGCAAGTCCATGAGTAAGATGGCGGAGGATGAAGTGCTTTGCCGCCATATTGTTGAAGTCCTAAGTATCAGTATCATTCTCCTCGTTCCTCAGAATTGGTGACATAAATGCCGAACCAGTTGCTATTCGTGTGGTCGTCTCCTTCTCCTTTCCTTTGTCCACCACCTCTCTTTTCGTTTTTCTCCTCCATTGAAGATGGATCTGCATCTCAAGTGAATCTGCCTCTTGTGGACCCTGGAGGTATCCCAAGACTGGATGGACGCCTCACGCGTCCATTCATTATTCCTCCAAACCGTTTCTCACTTAGAGCTCCTGTCATCATACTTTCCCAGTATATGAAGCTAACTCCATCAAATATGGGCACCCTAGATGGTGGGCCCATAACATGCACCTCTGAGACCTCCATAGGACCTCATAGTAGGCAGCTCATATGAAGCCTCTAGGATAACCCTGACCCCTTTGTCTTTCAACACGAATTACTGCCACCCTCGCAAAAAAAAACTACTCTGACCACCTTCACCTTTGTGAAGGCAAGACTCTCTTGAGTCGATAGCAAAAAGAATATCTGAATTTGCTCACTTGAGCAGTAAGTTATGGAGGGTCAAAGTTCACCTTTTGTACAAAAGCTCTTTGGGAGAGAGGGTCCTATCTACCAATTTTTTCTAAGTCCCATCCCTCTCTAAAACTCTATATACTGATGTACGGCCCCAATCATATTACATTGCCGCACACAAAAGTACAACTGCCGGTGTACTTTATGTACGGATATTGTATGACATGGCCTAATTATCGACACATGTCATATCCGGATTCGGTCCCGTAATCCATGGAGATGCCGCAATCCAACGTAATTGTGCCACGTGTCATTTGATGTGGCGATGACCACAAACCGCCGAGAATCTCTTCCGCGATCTCGGCTTTTTTTTCGGCCGTCCGATTGAATACAGATTTTAATCGTAGCCATCATAAATGCTTGTGCGGTATTTGTTTTGTAAAAGAAACAAAATGTGCGGTACTCGTTTCTTATTTATACCGTAATCCGTACTTTTACATAACTAGATCTATGTTGCCGTAAACATCCGACGTTAAATGAATTTTCCTACGTGGCAACATTTAAATAAATATCAAACCCTCTAGTACGTATCATTCTGTCTAGACTTAACGGATACGTCTACCGGCTACCGGCCTTCTGATCGTTGGCAGGTTCGAAGATCAAATCCTGGTTTCGACATACTCTTTTTAGCAAATAAACCTACCTATCTGTAAATCAACTAATCTATTTCCCGTAAACCTCTGCATAGCCTAGGTAGCCATGGCTCTAGGTTCCTCTCCAACTTCTCAGTGACCGCAACAAGTGTGGGAGTTTGAGAGAGAAGTTAGAGGCAGACTGCCTCGGCTTCTTTCTGTATTCCAATTTAGACCTAGAAAATAATAAAAGAACCATCGATTTCTACAACCGAGTTGGTTGCATAAACATCATTATCAACTCAAAGGCTGACTATTATTACAATCACTTAATATTTATTAATTTTCATTGTTTATTATAGTAGATTGATTACTTTGAGTACTTTATTTTTTTTTCTTTTTTCGTGATCAACCAACTTAGTTGTAAGACTTAGAAGGTTGCATAAACATCAATATCAGCTTGGAGGTTGACCAACATTACAAACACTTGTCTTCATTTATAATATTTGTTTGTTAGATTACATTGTTACTTTGATTTTGTTTTTATTGTTTATTTGATCAACGAACTTAGTCTAAAGACCAAGAAAGTTGCTGAACATCATTATCAGCTCAAAGGCTGACCATCATTACAAACATTGGTTTTTTTTTGTAAATACAATATAAATACTTTGAATACTTTGTTTGGGTGATACTTTGATTACTTTGTTTTTTTTTATCATGTTACTTGCAAGTAAGCAATTATTATTGTTAGTTATGTTTATGTGGAAAGACATGGCAAATACTTTATTTCTTATAGCCTAAAAAATTTGAATGTTTAAAAAAATAATTATAGAACACCAAATTGAGTATTAATCAAACCCTTATGAACTGTTAAACACGTAATGATAATGTGCTAAATAAGCCCATAAAACCACTTCACACGTATCTTTGAGAATAATAATATATATTTATATATATAAATATATAACATACATATAAATAACTATATATATAAAAAAACATAAAACAAATTTGTCGTCTTATTTATAGAAAACATTAAGACTCTAATAATATCGACGCTTATTGAAATTTGACTCTTTTAAGTCCTTTGTTTTTCATCAGATTAAGTTTAGTTGTGCTCAACATGACGAAGTAACATGTACTAGAGCGAAGGGAGGCTTCTGTGAAAAACAAAAATAATTGGCCGTGAATGTTAAATAATTAGCCGTGAAGGTTAGTTTTATGTAAAAAGGTGAGACATGAAGATGACGAAACAATAAGTGTATCATAAAAATGACGAAACAATACCCGCAGAGCAAGCTTTTTCATCTTGTTCATTCTAACAATTTGTTTCAGCCTAGTCAGGGCAGCAAAATCAAGGGGCTTATCCAGTTCAGATCCATTAGGTTTGATCCAAAGATGGTCTGCCATAATAAACAAACAAAATATTTCCAATAAGCAAAATATATTATTCTAAATCATTTAGAAGAAATTGAAACTAAGAGTGAAGGAAATCAAAATCAAAACATTGTCAAGTATTTAAAAACCTTTGTCGTTCTGACTCCGACTCTTACAATGAAGATTTTTGATGCATAAAATTAAACAACATAAATAAATCCAGACTTATGCACCTGCGTGAAATTCAAAATATAAGCCAAAAACATGGGTAACAAAAGGGTTTTCCAAACATGCACACATTCCAAGGACATGCCCAACAAATGATAACCGAAAGCATACAACAACTGCTATCAAAGTAATACACTCAAGGAGAACTCCAACGGTAAACTTAAAATATACGTGATGACTAACCAAACCGGATGGCTAGACAAAGTAAGAACAAAAACATATTTGCTTACTTAACACTTCATTCGTTGTTAGGCGTTGATTGGGGTATTATGTCAACATTTTTTTAACAAAATCCTTCGCTGCACTCGAAAAACTAGGCCACGGGTCACTGACAAAATCAATGTGGCCTTGAAGAACAACCTTAAAGATTGCGTCATAATTTTCTTCAAGAGAAATACGCGAGCATCAAGCGTCACATCAATGAACCATGCTAAATTGTCTGTCATTTTCCCATCCTAGCCGTAAAAGCTATTTGCCTGATCCTATTAGGCTCAAAATGTTTGTGCTTCATAAGCTTGGACAAACTTGTTACTAGACAAGCAAGCCCAGTCATACTTTAACTTAGGAACACAGTAGATACTATTTGGAATCATCAGTACAAACAGAAAATTAGGACAAACGGAAAAGTTGGTTAACTCACTAGGTTAGAAGAGGGGCACTCCACAGAGTAGAATATAAACAATGTCACCATTGCTGCATGCCTCTGCTTCTGGGCCATACTTACGACGGAGCACTTGCAGGTAGTCCTGAATATTTACACAAATTAGGTCATCACTTTCAATCCAAAACTTTAGAAGGAGGTTCATTTCGATGTTTGTATTCTCATATTGCAAATTAGTTTTATATTTTTTCCGAAAATAAGACAATCAAAGTAAAAGCTTAACGAGAAAAAATGTGATGAGAAGGTCATAGATAACCTTTAGTGCAACATAATATGCAGAGCCCACAATGTTTTTAAAATCTTATCCTGCAAAGCAAGAAAAGCCCATTTCAGATTCGGATAAAAGCTCTCTAGAACAGAAGAACATTCAAAACAATAAAAGACGAATAAACCCCAAAAATAAACATAAAAACAAGAAAGAATGAAATACATGTTTACAATAACTACAATAATGAGAAGGGAAAATTTGAATAATGCAAATTTATCAGCTTAATACTCAAAGCAAAAATTAGTGTCATCCTCTCATGACCAGCTAAACTCCAAATGTCATCAAATAGAGGTAGTGTAAAACAAAGCAAAGGGAAAACAGACAAACCTGGCTTGAAAAATTTGGATAATCCAAAATCTCTTGTTTTAAGAGGTGAATCCTCGTTATTCAACAGAAGAAAGTTTTATAGTTTTAAATTCATGTGTATCACGCCAAGAGAATCACACCTCTCTACCACTTAAACAATTGTAAATTAACTCAGTGGCTCATTTTTCACAGCAATCTCCTCTTGCAATAATTCAATCAAAAAACTCCCATCCAACACAAATTATATAACAATGTGAACACTTTGCTTGTCTTCACATGGTCCTCTCATTTTCAAAAGAGGATAAGCTGAAGTTGACATACACGATCTTTGACTTAGAATACATATTGTTCCCGTAGGCAAGGTTCTCACCTACTTGGCATTTTTCAATTGATAATCTGACAAGTGTGCAAACTTATGTCAATCAATGTCAACCAAAACATACTAATGTGAACCTATGTAAACCAATGTAAACTAAAGTCAACCAATGTCAATCATTGTCAACGAATGTCAACGAATGTCACCCAATGTCAACAAATGTTAGCCAATGTCAACCAATGTCAACCAATGATAACGAATGTCAACCAATGTTAAGCAATGTGAACCAATGTAAACCAATGTAAACCAATATAAACCAATGTAATCCGATGTCAACCAATGTCAACGAATGTACACCAATGTAAACCAAAGTCAAGGAATGTCAACCAATGTCAACCAATGTAAACTAATGTCATCCAATATAAACCAATGTAAACTTAAGTAAACCAAACTCAACCAATGATAACCAATGTCAACCAATATCAACCAATGTCAACGAATTTGAACCAATGTTAACCAATGTAAACCAATATCAACCAATGTCAACCAATGTAAACTAATGTCATCCAATATAATCCAATGTAAACTTAAGTAAACCAAACTCAACCAATAATAACCAATGTCAACCAATATCAACCAATGTCAACGAATGTCAACCAATGTGAACCAATGTTAACGAATGTTAACCAATGTCAACCGATGTAAACCAATGTAATTGAAAATGAACCAATGCTATCTAATGTCAGCCAATGTCAACCAATGTCAACCAATGTTAACGAATGTCAACAAATGTCAACTAATGTCAACCAATGTGAACGAATGTCAACTAATGTTAACCAATGTGAACAAATGTCTGCCAATGTTAACCAATGCCAACCAATGTAAACGAATGTCAACCAATGTTAATCAATGTCAACCAATGTAAACCAATGTAAACCAATATAAACGAATGTAATCGAATGTCAACCAATGTCAACCAATGTAAACCAAAGTAAACGTATGTAAACCAATGTCAACCAATGTCAACCAATGTCAATCAATGTAAACCAATGTAAACCAATGTAAACCAAAGTCAACCAATGTAAAGCAATGAAAACCAATGTCATACAATATAAACTAATGTAAATCAATGTAAACGAAAGTCAATCAATGTCAACCAATGTCAACAAATGTCATCTAATGCAAAAAATATCAACCATTGTCAACCAATTTCAAACAATGTAACCTAATGTCAACCAGTGTAAACCAATATAAACCAATGTCATCTTATGTCAACCAATGTGAACTAATGTTAACCAAAGTCAACTAATGCCATCCAATGTAAACCAATATAAATGAAAGTCAACCAATGTCAAAGAATGTCAACCAATGATTGCTAATGTCAACCAATGTCAACGAATGTTAACAAATGTAAAAGAATATCAACCAATGTCAACCTATGTCTACCAATGTAAACTAATGTAAACCAATGTAAACGAATATTAGCCAATGTCAACCAATGTAAACCAATGTAAACTAATGTAAATGAATGTCAACAAATGTCAACCAAAGTAAACTAATTTAAACCAATGTAAACGAATGTCAACCAATGTCAACGAATGTCAACCAATAATAGCCAATGTAAACCAATGTCAATTAATGTCAACCAATGTCAACCAATGTAAACCAATGTCAACGAATGTCAACCAATGTTTACCAATGTAAACCATTGTTAACGAATGTCAACTTATGTCAACCATTGTACACCAATGTAAACAAATGTAAAGGAATGTCAACCAATGTCAACCAATGTCATTAAATGTCAACCACTGTTAACCAATGTCAACCAATGTTAACCATTGTTAACCAATGTCAACCATTGTCAACCAATGTTAACTATTGTTAACTAATGTCAACGAATATTGTCAACCAATGTCATTCAATGTCAACCAATGTCAACAAATATCAGCCAATATCAACCAATATCAACCAATGCAACGAATATAAACCAATGTCAACCTATGTCAAAAAATATAAACCAATATAAACTATTGTAAACCAATGTAAATGAAAGTCAACCAATGTCAACCAATGTAACCTATTGTCAACCAATGTCAACCAGTGTTAACTAATGTCAACGAATATTGTCAACTAGTGTTAACTAATGTCAACGAATATTGTCAACCAATGTTACCAAATATCAACCAATGTCAACCTATGTCAACAAATGTAAACCAATGTAAACTATTGTAAACCAAAGTCAACCAATGTAAACCAATGTAAACGAAAGTCAAAAAATGTCAACAAATGTCAGCCAATGTCAACCAATGTCAACCAATGTTAACCAATGTCAAAAAATATTAGCCAATATAAACCAATGTCAACCAATGTTAACGAATATCAACCAATGTCAACCTACTTTTACCAATGTTAAACAATGTCAAGAAATGTTAGCCAATATAAACTAATGTAAACCAATGTAAACGAATATCAACCAATGTCAACCAATATAAACCAATGTCAACCAATGTCAACTAATGTCAACCAATGTAAACGAATATCAACCAATGTTAGCCAATGTCACCCAATGTACACCAATGTCAACCAATGTCAGCAAATGTCAACCAATGTAAACAATGTCAAAAAATATTAACCAATCTCAACGAATGTAAACCATCGTACACCAATGTCAACGAATGTCAACGAATGTCTGCCAACGTCAACCAATGTCCACCAATATCAACTAATGTCTACCAATGTCATCAAATGTCAACCAATGTAAACCAATGTAAACTATTGTCAACCAATGTCAACAAATGTCAACCAATTTCAACAAAATGAAACCAATGTCAACCAATGTCAACCAAAGTGAACCAATGTCAAACAATGTCAACCAATGTCAACCAATGTTAACCAAATGTAAAGCACTTTCTCAATGGAACTCAAACAATGTGGAACACTGTCAACCAATGTTTTATATAAAATGTATTTTTAATAACATTTGTTTTTCCTAACAAGACAATTGTAAGAGCACAAGAAGATTTAACATAGTTGAGCGCTAAGCTCCATGTTCCGTCGACATTCGTTAGAAGAGTTTATTTAATTGGATATTTTTATATAAATGTCGTAAAAAGAACAAAAATGAAAGTAAACAAATAAATCGCGCCGATAAACGGATTGAAACTGAAATTGTAAATTAATGTACCACAAACAGATCCAAAATAAACAGATCCCATCAAACAAAATAACACTTCACAATATACATCGCATCGAGACGAAAAGATTAAGAAACATCTTGGTAGAGATGGTTGCGGCAACAATCCACACCATTTAGATTTGAAGATGTGAAAACAAACCATTGTTGGCTTCGTGTTAACAAAAAGAGGTGAAACTAAGCGTATAAACATTATATCGGTGGGAGACAGCCACGAAACTCATCAGTCGGTAAAATCAAATAAGATAAACATAAAAAAATAGGCAAAATAGTGGCATAATTCTATTCTGTACTAGGAATACATTGCTCAAAATCTATGTTCAAATTAGTGTTACTAAGAATATTTGGTCAAAGTAGCCTATACTAGGCCACATGGCAAAAAATGATTTAGTGTAGTTAATTTCATATTTGAAAAGTCACAAACATTTAGATATCTTTGATGAAAGACATGGATTTGAAAACACTTCCATTTACACACAACAAAGAGATAAAAGTCCCATGTAGTCAAAAATCTGGGTGCAGACGACAAATAAAAATAAAAAATGTCAGTTCTTTTATTTTTATTTTTTCAGTATTGTTTTTTTTGTATATATATATATACATACATATGTATATACATACATATATATGTATATATATGTATGTATATAAAATTATGTAGTCTCCATTAACCCATAGAATGAGCAGCCTATGTAAAGCCTCTAGGATAATATTTTTGCCTCTATGATAATATTTTCCCCTTCCACTTTCCCACTGAATAAGTGCCACCCAGGCACACAAATATTCTAACCACCCTCATCCCTGTGAGGACAAGACTCCCTTGAGTCAAACGCAAAAAGAATCACTGAATTTGCTCCCCTGAGCAGTAAGTTATGGCTGGTCAAAGATGACCTTTATAGTTACAAGCTCTCTTAGAGAGAGGTACCTAAATACCACTAAGTCTTGGTCTGCCTACTCACGACTACCTACTACTAAACCCTAGTCCAATAGGAACACTATATAGTACAAGAAGGTACAATAGGAGATGTACTTATTGTACGACCATTGTACGACATAGTCTACAAGGTGACACTTGTCAAATCGGGAGCCATGGTTCCTCCTCCCATCTTCTGCGGTATCAAATAATGTGGCACCAAGTGGCACCGCGTGACGCTATCTCCAAATGACGCCAAAAGCTCACTTCGCGTGGCGGCTACAATGCCGGCCGTTCGATCAAAACATATTTTACACGGTTCAGATTCGCGTACATGCATGAATTGCTCCTTTTGGTTAGTCTGCTGTTAATTAGCTGTTGCGTTAATGTTTATATATCTTTGAATCCCGTCACGTGTATCGTTTCGATAACGCCTTAGTGGTTAAGACGTACGACTATATAGAGGTCCACAAACCCAGGTTCAAAATTGGACTTAGGCAACATTTTAGTAAAATATCCTCTACTTCAAAATCTGCCACTTTCTAAATATGGCGGCAACTATGGCGTGCCTTTGATCCTCACTCTCTTTCTTTAAAGTAAAACTAAAATAGAGAAGTGAACTATTAATTACCTCTTTTCAACACTCCCCTTAATTCCTAGTCACTTTTTAATTTTAATCCACAATTTTCTCTGCAATAAATCAACTTAGGGAAAGGCACTGGTTTTTTCATCATGTTTGCAATCATTTCTCTATCAGTTTTATGAACCAGTTTAATAATTTTATTTTCAACCTTCTCTTTGACAAAGCTTAGTCTAATATCCATATGCTTAGCTTTGAAGTGATGTTTCGGATTAGCTGCAATAGAGATAGCAGGTTCATTATCACAAAAAACATTTTGAGTTCCAAACTTCATGAACCCAAGTTCTTCAAGAAGAGATTTAACCCACATTAATTCTTTGGTGGCAGCATATGAAGCCATGTATTCAGCCTCCATAGTGGATTGAGCAACTACTTTTTGTTGCTTGCTACTCCAACAACATGCACCGGATCTAATTTGCAACACATATCCAGTCGTACACCGCCTTAAAGGCACATCTCCATAACTGGCATCACTCCAGGTGGTGATGTCAGTGTGCTCCCCTCCCAAATGCAACTATAATTCCCTTGTCCTCACCAGATACCTCATCACCCTTTTGGCAGCCTCCTAGTCTCTCTTTCTTGGTTCATTTAGACTTCTACTAAGGACACCTACAACTTCAACTATATCTAGACGGGTACAATTCATAAAATAAATTAAACTGCCTACAATCTGCCGATGAGGGATATTTTCCATAAATTTTCTTTCTATCTTATCCATATCATCATTAATGATCAATATTCCTCTCTCTTCACTCCTCGAAACACTTTCTTCAAATCCATAGGAGTAGTACATCGTTTGCTTTTTCCATCTGAAATTTTTCTAGCATATTACCGATTGTTTTTTTTTGAGTAAGTCTTATAATTCTATTCCCTCTATCTCTCTCTATCTGAATTCCCAAAATATACTTTGCTACGCCGAGATCTTTCATATCAAAACTGCTTCTAAGATCCCGTTTTAGTTTGTTAATTTTATCTAAGGACTTGCTTAAGTCCAACAAATCATCCACATAAATAGCAATAAATATCACTCCATCCTTATCCTCAAATAAATATATTGAGTGATCTGAACTAATTCTGATATACCCCAAACCAGTCAGAATTTCGTCGAGCTTTATATTCCACTGTCGCGGGGCTTGCTTAAGCCCATAGAGTGATTTTATCAGTTTGCAAACTTTGTTTTCTTCCCCACTTTCCACGAAACCTTCGGTTGCCTTATGTAAATTTCTTCTTCCAACTCTCCGTGCAAAAAGGCAGTTTTAGTATCCATCTGGTGTATTTCCATATCCTCCATTGCGGCTATACTCAAAAGGATTCTAACAGAAGGAAATCTGACTACAGGTGCAAAGGTTTCTTTGTAGTCTATCCCTTTTTTTTGAGTATAACCTTTTGCAACTAACCTAGCTTTGTACCTCTCAATGGTATTATCGGGGTTTAATTTAAGTTTAAAAACCCACATACATCTGATCGGTTTTCGGTCCGGTGGACAATCTACCAACTCCCATGTATTGGCTTCCATGATAGAGGCCATTTTTTCATTTATAGCTCTGATCGACTGACTACTTTCTGGGTTGTTTATGGCCTCTAAGTATTTTTGAGGTTCTTACGGGTGAGACATCTTTGTGAGTTGGTTATTTACTTGTCTTTTCTTGAAGTCGTTTACTAGTACTTCTTCCCCCGTCAAAATCGGAAGCTGGTTTGGAAGGCATCCTTAGGTTTCTTTTAGGAAGATTTCCAGCTCCCTTATCTTCCAATTCCGGTGTCCCATCAAAATCCTCATCGGTTTCCATTTCGTATTGTGGCGTTGCCTCGGATATTGTCCTTTCCTCCTCCTTTGGTAGATCTGCAGATTTTCATTTTTCTCCATCTTACTTCTCTTCATTTTCAGAGTCAAAGTCAAAAAACAGATCCGTTTCAAATCTGATTTTGACTTCCTTATTATATTCGAATTAATCAATGGACTTAACGTCATTCATCACCACTATGTGTTTTACCAAAATTATATCTTTCTTTTTCAAGTATAACACCCGGTATCCTTTTGTGCTCTCATCATATCCTACTAGATATCCTAGTTTCCCTCTTCCATCTAACCTCCATTTAGTCTTATCGTAATCCAAACTACAAACTTGACTTCGGAACACTCTCAAACTAGACAAATCAGGCTTTCTTCCTGTCCACCTCTCATACGGAGTTTCCTCCTTATTTGTTGAAGTTACGACTCTATTTTTGATGAAATTAGCATAGTTTATAGACTTAGCCCAGAATTGCAACCCTATCCTCTTGTCACTTAACATACTTCTGGACATTTCTCCTAAAGTTCTATTCACTCTTCCTGCTACTCCATTTTGTTTTGGATATTATAGGGAACAATTTTCTCATGATGAATTCCTTCTTCTTTAAGATATTATTCAAATTCCCTTGAGGTGTATTCTTTCCCATTATCACTTCTTATCTCTTTTATTGAGGTTTCATGTAGCTTTTCACTCCATTCTTTATACTATTTGAAACATATAAAAACCTCTGACTTAAGTCTTAGAAAGTATACCTTCGTGTATCTAGACCAATCATCTATGATGGTTAACATCTACTTTCCCCCCCATGTGAAGCATACCTTTGCAGGTCCCCAAACATCAGTGTGAACTAGATCTAATACTTTTTCTCTCCTAAATGTGGTTGCCTTTGGAAATGGAAGTCGATGAATCTTCCCTTGGGCACATCCACTACAATCATCAAAGGTCTCATCATCCTCAAAAATAATACCCTCCACTATTCTCTTTTTCTTCATTTTCTTTAATCTATCTAGATGCACATGCCCCAACCTTTTATGCCAAAGCATCATCTCACTTGCACACAAGTAGAGAACACTCATTTCATTGCAAAGAACAATTCTGAACATTCCTTGACTGCCCTTCTCAGCTATGAAATAAACCTCATTATCAAAGCTTGCTGTGAAGATTCATTTCCTAGTTCCTGTTTTAAACTCCTTTTCATCTAGGACAGCTGTTGAGACTAGGTTTTTGCTAAGTTGTGGAATGTAAAGAACGTCTGAGAGTGTTACAATTGAGGCCTTTCCATCAACCAGAACCTTCAAGTCAGCAGTTCTAACAAGACTTGTGGTTTCTACTATACCATCTCCGTACCCTATCTCAACTGTTGGGATCTTTCTCAGTTTAGTGAACCACCGCTTATCTTTGCACATATGGATTCAAGCCCGTGAGTCTATGATCCACCCATCCTTGGGTGGATCCCTCTTACCTCCGAAAGCACACTTTTGTCTGTGTGGAATGTCGACATTCTTTTCAGTGTTTTTCGGATTAAGAAAAGCTCCTCAAGCTCCTCTTCTGGTTCAGTTTTTTCTTCCACTTCCTCATCATGTACTTGAGTCAGGAAAGCTTTTTTCTTTCCTCCATCCCTTCAGGTTCCTTAACCATCTTTCAGTCGAAGATCTGCAAGTTTGACACAATCTGCTATATAGTGTCCTGGTTTCTTGCAGAAGTGACATAATCCTCCTCGAGAAGTTCCTCTCCTCGTCTATCAAATCTGCCACCTCCTTGTCCTCTTCCACCTAAGTTTCGATAGGGATCTTTCCCTCTCTCCTCATCACGCTTCCGCCAATCAGCTTCTGCAGACAATGCTTGAACACTTGGACTCCCTCTCCTAAGCTCTATGGTGCTTTCTTTCACTAAAATCATTCCCACTGTGTCATCCTAATTCCAATTGTTATCTGCTATGTCCTGCAATCGGTTAATGATATTCTCATACTCTTCAGGTAGTTTCATCATTAATGTGTTCACTATTTGTCTCTCAGACAAGGAGTTACGTGCACTTTCTAACCCTCCAAATAATGCTCCTAAATCATAGCAATAATTATTAATACTTCCTCTTTTATAAGTATAAGCTGCAATCTTATTTTCCGCCAACTATTGTTGCTGCAATGATCCACTCTTATATTTGTTAACTAGTGATATCCAAATCTGAGATGAAAATTTGACATGTATAAGAGGAATGGCAATGCCCTTTGCTACACTTTTAAGAATTAAGAGCTTAGCAACCTTGTCTTTGTAGTTCAACTTTTCATACTTTGATCTTTCGGTCTGAACCCTTGTCGCAGTTGCTGGTGGTGTTGCTGCTGGTATCGCCTTCGGCAATGGTGTAACTTGAGTTGCAAATCCTCCCTTTTCTTCTTCCATGACAATCTCCTCTCCTTCCTCATCTCCATCCTCGGTGATGGTGGCAGCTTTTCTACCAGCTATAGAGGTGGAGGTGCCAAAAAAACGTGTCCCTCCAAACCCAGGTGGAGGTGGGCAGCGAATTTGTCCAGACACTATGCCCCATAGATGCTTCTCAAATAGTTCTCCCTCCATCATCATTTTCCAATAAAAATATTATGATCCATCAAATATGGGCACCCTAAAGGGTGGGCCCATAACGTGAAATTCTGTGGTCTCCATTGACCCACAGAATGAGCAGCCTATGTAAAGCCTCTAGGATAAATTTGCCCCTTCCACTTTCCCACTGAATAAGTGTCACCGTGGCACACAAATGTTCTGACCACCCTCACCTTTGTGAGGACAAGACTCCCTTAAGTCAAACGCAAAAAGAATCACTGAATTTGCTCCCCTGAGCAGTAAGTTATGGCTGGTCAAATATGACCTTTATAGTTACAAGCTCTCTTAGAGAGAGGTACCTAAATATCACTAAGTCTTGGTCTGCCTACTCACGACTACCTACTACTAAACCCTAGTCTAATAGAAACACTATATAGTATAAGAAGGTACAATAGGAGATGTACTTATTGTACGACCATTGTACGACATAGTTTACAAGGTGACACCTGTCAAATCGGGAGCCATGGTTCCTCCTCCCATCTTCTGCGGTATCAAATAATGTGGCACCAAGTGGCACCACGTGACGCTATCTCCAAATGACGCCTAAAGCACACTTCGCGTGGTGGCTTCAATGGCGACGGTCTGATCAAAACATATTTTACACGGTTCAGATTCGCATATATGCATGAATTGCTCCTTTTGGTTAGTCTGCTGTTAATTAGTTGTTGCGTTAATGTTTATATATCTTTGAAACCCGTCACGTGTATGGTTTCGATTTTCTTTAGTGGTTAAGACGTACCACTATATAGAGGTCCACTGACCCAGGTGCGAATCAAGACTTAGGCAACATTTTAGTAAAATATCCTCTATTTCAAAATCTGCCACTTTCTAAATATGATGGCAGCCATGGCGTGCCTTTGATCCTCACTCTCTTTCTTTAAAGTAAAACTAAAATAGAGAAGTGAACTATTAATTACCTATTTTCAACAGTATATAGATATATATATATGTATGTATATACATACATATGTATGTACATACATATATATGTATGTTTATACATACATACATATGTATATACATACATACATACGAACATATGTATACACATACATACATATGTATATACATACATACATATGTATATACATACATACATACATATGTATATACATACATGCATACATATGTATATATATGCATACATTCAAATGTATATACATACATACATAAATATGTATATACATATATACATACATATGTATATACTTACACACATATGTATATACATACAAACATGTGTATATACATATATACATGTGTATATACATACATACATGTGTATATACCTACATACATGTGTATATACATACATACATGTGTATATACATACATACATGTGTATATACATACCTACATGTGTATATACATACCTACATATGTATATACATACATACATATGTATATATTCATGCATATATACACACATATATATATACACACACATATATATATATATATATATATATATATATATATAATTTGCTGTTTGTGGGGGACAGTGGCATACACTATTTGAATCTTAACTATCATTGCGCCCTCACAATGATTCAAATATACACATATTATGCGACGCAACGTAACGTAAAGTGACGTGACATGATAATGACAATAATAATAACAACAACAATAACAACAACAATAACAATAACAAAAAACACAATAACAACAACAATAAAAACAATAACAATAATAATAATAATAATGTACTTTATTCATGTTTGCAAATGTAGCTTGCTTTGGTCATTTTGATCTCGTCATCATTTGATTCCAAACCACTGGAGACATTTCAACAACAACATGAAAATCAAACTCACCACCCAAAAAAATCAGAAAACCACCAAATATTAACAGTTTGACTTCCCCAATGAACAAGAGGTGGTAAACGCACGTCTACATCTCTCACCACAATTTTAGTTTCTCGGCTTTTATTAACGGATGTAAGAATCATTGCCTCTTTTTAGTTTCTCTAGGAACCATCATCACATAAAATCAAAGTATCGGTTGATAAGCTAGAGAATACAATGCCCATTGCTATGAGTGTTAATCCACTCCAATTTGGGTGTGTTTATTTTCCGACCCACAACCACAAATTAGTGTTAGTGCCACTCTTTAGTCAATCACCCACAATGATCCGCGTAGCAATAAATAAATAAAAAATACAGATGATTATTATCGAGTGTTAACACCGATAACTCATTAATGCTAAAAGCAACAAGCAAGGTACTAAAACAGGAAACTGGCCTCGGTGACAAAGTGTCACCGATAAATCCAAGCATAAATTGCAACTCAAGGTGCTACATTCCAAAATAACTTGTGAAAAAAAAAACACAAAATCGATGAGATTTCCTGCTGCAACTATCAACTATTTGTCAAACAGAGATATGACCCTCTTTGACATTTCTTTGCAGTTTTACAAAAAACAAAATGATTCGCTCGAGAATGTTTTTGTTATTACTGTGGAATAGAAATAATTAATATTCACTTCTAAATTTAGACTCTATAGTGAAGAGAGAGAGAGAGTCACCATGGCTGCCGCCATAGTAAGAAAAAAACAGGCAGACATGCAAACAGATTGATAGATTACCAAAATGTTGCCCCAAACAAATTGATAGATTACCAAAATGTTGCCCGAAACAGGATTTCAATCTAGGTCTACGAAGTTCTTTATAGACATGCGCTTTAACCATTAAGGCATTAACGAAACGATACACGTATGTGGTTTGGTGATTAATTAAAGGGTTACACAAACATCGCTTTCACTTAAACATACCAAAATTGACGCAACGACATCTATAGTCAAACTACGCTCGCGGACGCGAATCTAACCGTGTAAAATACATGATCCGACGGATGTCGCCACCCCCCCCAAACCCGAATGAATCTATGGCGGCTTTTAGACATAGCGATGCGTTGTGCCACGTGGCGCCACATCATTGAACGCCGGAAAAGATGGGAGGAGGAACGATGGCTCCCAAGTTGAAAAGTGTCAACCAGAAGGCCATGTTGTACAATGGTCGTACAAGAAGTACAATCGGCCACTTTACCTTCTTGTACTATACACTCTTTTGATCGGTCTAGGGTACAGTAGTAGGTAGGTGTGAATAGGAGTTGAGGGACTTAGCGTGAATGAGGCGCCTCTCTCCAAGTGACCTTTTGTATTTATAGGCCATCTTTGGCTAGCCATAACTAACTGCTCAGGGGAGCAAATTCAGTGATTTTGCAAATATAGTGATTCTTTTTGCTGCGGACTCAGGTGAGTCCACGCTACACAAAAGTGTAGTCCGTCAGAGTTCTTGTTTGCCAAGGTGGCGGCATTTTTATGGGAAAGTCAAAGTGGGGAATGTTGTCCAAAACACATGTTCAAGCTTTGAATTCTGTGATAAAACTGAGCACACAGAACGTCTTCTTTCACACAAGTGAAACAGTATACGAGTTTTGACTATCAAGGTGTCATTCATTTGGGGTTTGTATAAACTTGGAGTTGGCACTATCTAGATAAGCTTATTTAGGTCTGTGATTTCTGTGGGGAAATGGAACCCATAGTATTTCAATTACAAACTAATAAAAATTGATCCTTCGTGAAAAAATTCACCGTTGCATATAAATATATGCAATACCTTGTGAATAATAAAAGTACAACATTTGCATCCCATCATAAGACATCACTACATAGCCTTCTCAAAATCTTCTATTAATTTTACTTATGGAACAAAAAACAAAAAAAAAACAATAAAAACATGGAAAAAGACATTTTGAGCTCAAAGTGGCAATATAAACATTTCACGGAGAGGTTACAAGGAGCATATACCTTGGCACAAGCTCCTCACATTGTACGGTGGCCATACACCCAAATGGACATCGTTAAATTGGAAGAGGGGGAGAGGGAAATTTGAGGGAGGGGTTAGAGAAGAAAAAGCGGGCAGCGAGAGAGGAGGGAGTGAGGGAGGGAGAGGGAAAGTCTTTTAAAAATCAGATAAGTTCGACTGCGATGTAAATGGTGAAAGAGAAAATAGCTTTGGTTACGAAGGAAATGGAGAAGAAATTTAAGAAAAAAATGGAGGAGAAATTAACAACGGTGAAGAAACGAGTCTAAGTTGTAGAACAAGAATAAGAAAAATAATTTTAACAGGGTAGTAGAAGAAGGGCAGGACCGAAAGACAATCTACGAACCAACAATTGTAGTACCAAACGTCAAACTTCCAAAGTAGGACGTTAATAAAACATTTCCGTACCGCCGGCACAATGCAACATTTTGAAATCGGTCGTGTAACTTCCACAGTACACCCTTAACGATATATTTTGCCGTACCGCCAACAAAATGTATCGTTTGGAAACCGCAAAAAATGTTGTCGATGCTAGATTACGTCCCGCCAAACTGTCGAGATACAAATATCAGCCCTATAATGTACACTATTGTACTTTTCATTTTGGCTTGAAGTTTGAATTCCCAAAGGCAACTGTGTGGAGCGGCTAGTGCTATCGCGTCACACCATGCCACGTTGTTTTCCCAAAATCCGTACAGTACAGTATTGTGCAGAACCATAACTACAGTGATAGTGTCACGTAAAGTGTTCGTACATAATAGGCATAGTACTATCGCATTACACATGGTACCGACGTCATTTTAGGATTTCCGTACATAATAAGTACATTGCTATCGCATTACACATGGTACTGTACAAAAACAAAAGGCCATTGGCAATCAAAAGGAAAAGCACCGGGTCGCCCACGACTATTATTTCCTTTGAATCTGATTATTTTCCTCGTCTATTTTTAATTTTCCATTTGCTTTACGAATTGTCACTGTTTTCATTCATTTGCGAAGGCTTGAAATCTTCAATAAGTGGCTTTTTACATATTAAATGATTTATAGTGGTTTGTGTGATGTTTATCTTATGTTTTTTTTTAATGTATGTTTTATGTTTTACTTTAAATCCTATTTTGTTTGTCTATTTCCTTATTTTTACATGTTTCAGAAAGTTTGTATTAAAATCATATTTTTTTGTTATTTCATTTGTTTATTAATGTTTATTTATTTTTTGTTGTTCATGTGTAAGTGTTTTTTTTTCGGCATTTAGGAATTCTATTTTAGGTAATCTCATTATGACACGAAAACCTCTTTTTCAATTATATGTTACAGAGTTTGGGAATTGTTTGTTTTGTGTTTTTTCTTTATTATTGTTTGGTTGTGAGTTTAAAAATTCTTTTGTAAAAAAGGTAATTATTATTTATTTATTTTGTCAATTAGATGAGCATGTTATTATTATTAGTTGTGGACATGGCATTTAATTTATAGATTTTAATCATTAACAAACGTATATATCCGTTGATAAAGTTTAGGGCAGTTGTGGTGAAGTTCGTGTTGTTGCAGTTGTGGTGAAGTTTATGTTGCTGCAATAATTTTTGATACTATTTTTCATATTTGGAATACTAATTTTTCTAGAGCATTGTCTGCTTCTAGTCAAAGATGGGCTGATGACGATGACGATGATGATGATGATGATGTAATGATGATGATAATGATGATGATAAAGATGATGTTGATTTAATGATGATGATGATGATGATGATGATGATGATGATGATGATGTTGACAATGTTGATGACAATGATGATGATGATTATGTTGACGATGATGATGTTGACGATGTTGACGACGATGATGATGATGATGATGATGACGATGATGATGATGATGATGATGACGATGATGATGATGATGATGATGATGTAATGATGATGATGTTGTATTGATGATGATGTTGATGATGATAATGATGATGATGATGATATAATGATAATGATCTTGATGATGATGATGATGAAGATGATGATGATGAAATGATGATGATGATGATGTAATGATGACGATGATGATGATGACGATGATGATGACGACGATGATGATGATGATGATGATCAGGATGACGTTGACGATGATGATGGCGATGATGATGATGATGATGATGATGATAAAGTAATGATGATGATGATGGTGTAATGATGATGATGATGATGATGTTGATGATGATTGTAACTCTGAGACCTCCATAGGTCCTTACAGTAGGCAGCTCACACGAAGCCTCTAGGATAACCCGTACCCCTTTGTGTTTCAGTAAGAATAATTGCCACCTTGGAAAACAAAAACTCTAACCACCCTCACCGTTGTAAAGGCAAGACTCCCCCGAGTCTATAGCAGAAAAAATCTTTGAATTTTCTCCCCTGAACAATAAGTTAAGGATGGTCAAAGTTGACCTATGTATAGAAGCTCTCTGGGAGAGAGGGTCCAATCTATCAAATTTTTCTAAATCCTATCTCTCTCTCTAAAACTCTATCTATTGAAGTACGGCACCAATCATAATGTTGTGTCGTACATAAAGGTACAAGTGCCGGTGTACTTTCTGTACGACCATTGTACAACATGGCCAACAAGTCAACACATGTCATTTTTGGATTTGTTCCTGTAATCCCCAAAGATGCCGTAATCCAATATGGTTTTGCCACGTGTCAATCGATGTGACGTTAACCTTAAACCACCGAAAAACAAATCCGCGATCTTGGCATGCTTCGCAGCCTTCCGATTAAACCGGATTTCAATCGTAGCTGTCATAAATTTATGCGCGATATTTGTTTCGCCTTCGAAACAAATTGCGCGGTATTTGTTTCTGATGCTCCATACGCCATACAATTCAAAATGTATCTATGTCCAAATATAACGTTAAATGAAATAGCCTCTGTGTAAATATTTATGGAATTATCAAACCCTATATCGTATAACCTTGATCTTAGACTAATTGGCTAAGGCTGCCAATTATCGGTGGCTCTAACAGACGGCACGTACCAGGTTCAAATCCTGGGTCTGTCAATTACTATTTTGGTAAATCTACGAATCTAATGTTTGTCCCCGTCTGGATAGCATAGACGGTTAAGGCTCTATCTCCCTCTCCAACTTTTAGTGACTACGACAAGTGTGGGAGCTAGAGAGAGGGAGTAGAGGCAGACTGCCTCTGCTTCTTTTCTACATTTTACAAAACCTAGATAATACTAAAATAACCTTTAATTTCTACACTCCCCTTATTTTCTAATCACTCTTTATTTTATGACCACACTTCTCCCTTCAGAAAATTAGTTTAGGGGAAGGCACACGTTTGGTCATCATATCTGCTACCATTTCACTATCTAGTTTATACTCCAAACTGATTATCTTGTTTTCTACTTTCTCCGTAACAAAGCTTAGTCTAATGTCTATGTGTTTGGCTTTAAAGTGATGTTTAGGATTGGCAAAAATGGCAATGGCTGCCTGATTATCACAAAACATTTTTTGGATACCACTCTTAAGATGACCAAGCTCACCAAGCAAAGACTTGACCCACATTAACTCTTTTACAAAGAGCAAGAAGCCATGTACTCAGCCTCCATGGTGGACTGAGCAATGACCTTTTGCTGCTTGCTGCTTCAGCAGCAAGCCCTATCTCCCACATACAATACATATCCAGACGTGCATCTCCTCATAAAGGCATCCCTAAAGCTGGCATCACTCCTTGTGGTGATGTCACTATTGTTCCCGCCCAAATGTAACCATAGATCTCAAGTCCCTATAAGATATCTAAGCACTCTCTTAGCTGCCTCCCAATCTTTCTTAGTGGGAGCATTCTGACTCCTACTTAGTACTCCTTCAGCTGCGGCTATGTTCAGACGGGTACAATTCAGGAAATATATTAGGCTGCCTACTACTTGTCTATAAGGGATGGTTTGCATAAATCTTTTCTCTTTCGGGCCTACCTCATCATCTAAGATTATAACTCCCTCTTCCACACTCCCCTCACTTCCCTTGTTTAATTCCATATGAGTGGTAAAACTATTAGCATTGTCCATTTGGAATTTTTCTAACATGTTTCCAATGGCCTTATTTTGAGTTAATCTTATTATCTTTCTATCTCTGTCTCTCTCTACCTAAATTCCCAAAATATACCTTGCTTCTCCTATATCTTTCATCTCAAATCTTCCTTTTATATCATTTTCAACTTATTAATTTTATCCATAAATTTTCTTAAAACAATCAAATCATCAACATAGATTGCAATTAAAATAATTTCTTCCTCCTCTTCAAACAAATAAATGGAGTGATCTGAGCTGATCTGAATATATCCCTAACCTGTAAGAAACTCATCGTGCTTCTTGTTCCATTGCCAAGCGCTTGTTTCAGCCCATACAAAGATTTGATCAATCTGTATACCTAGGTTTCCTCCCCTTGCTTCATAAATCCCTCGAGCTGTCGCATAAAAATTTCCTCTTCTAACTCTCCATGTAGGAAGGCCGTCTTCATGTCCATCTGATGCACTTCCATGTCTTCTGCTGCCGCCATACTGAGAAGTATCTGAACCGAAGGAAACCAGACGACCCGAGCAAAAGTCTCCTCGTAGTCAATTCCCTCTTTCTCGGTAAATCCCTTCGCCACTAACCGAGCCTTGTAGCGCTGAATGGTGTTTTCCAGGTTGAGTTTTAGCTTAAATACCCACTTACACCCAATTGGCTTCTTCTCATAAGGACAATCCACCTATTCCGATCTATCCGCAGCCATAATTGACGCCATCTCCTCATTAATGGCTGTCTTCCACCCCTTTCTCTCAGGACAAGTCAAAACCTCATTATAAGTTTGAGGTTTATCGGGGTGAGATAGTTTGGTTGCCAAATTGTTAACTTGTCTCTCTTGCAATCTTTTGCTACTTCTTCTTCCTCCCGCAAACTCGGTTGCCGGAATAGATGGCTCTCTTAGATTCTTCCAAATAGTTTGTACTTCTCCCCTTTCCCTTACATCCGGGTGGATTTCACCACGTCTTCCGCTTCGGTTGGAGTTATTACTAGGGGTTCCACATTTGGGTCATTCTTGTTGTTTTGGAAACCTTGAGTCCTCTCTATATCTTGCTGCTATTCTGCCATGCAACGCTAAGTCTGACATCGCAGCTAGAAACCTTGAGCACTCTACCCTTGTTGCTGTGCTGCTATGCTGCTCTGATCTGACATCGCAGCTGCGTTGCTCTAATATCATAGCTGCGCTGACAAATCATAGTAGTCATAGTAGTAATAACAGTCGTAGCAAAGTCATAGCAGCTATAGCAGTTTGCGCAAGAAAGGTGTTCTGAATATGAGTCAGTTTGTGTGAAGATAAATTTAATGGGGACATGATTTAGTGAGTATGAAACTCGAAAGAGAGTACACAGATACGGTGCACTTCAGGCACACGTGTCGGTCCGTGAGAAAGTCAAGTTTGGTTGTTCTAGAAGAAAAGGTACAGTTACATTTGAGAACTAAAGTTACACGTGGAGGTTCATCTTCGGTGATGAAAAAATATGTGGAAAGCGGACAAAGTCCGTCGTCATTTTTGAAGAGAAGTATTGACTGTACCGTCATTTCAGCGGACGAACTTTAACCGCGTACTATTTTATTTCTAGCGGCTGTCTGATCGGTGTAAATATTTATGTGCATTCGACGGCGGGATTTTGTTAATGAAGAGTAGTGTACCAATTGACCACGCTAGTTGTAGTACGGTGTGATCAAGTGTAGGCTCACTTGTATATATAGGACTTAGATTACTTTAGGAAAAGTAGGATTGTTGTGTAGGAAAACTGCGCAGCAGGTTTTTGGTGTGTTTGAATTATAAGATCATTGTGATCTTTTGGCAGAACTTTGTGAAATTTTTGCATGTGGTTTCTTTGTGTATACTCTATATTATGGCAAATTTGCAGACCTAGGATGTGTCTGTTTTGCTTGGGGCTTCATTGTGAAGTTGGTTGTTTGTGGGATTTCGTGAGAGTTTCCTCTTTGCACAATTGATTATCATGGCAACTGTTGGTGCTTCTTCATCTTCTTCAGTGGCACCAACTGCCTCAAATCAATAGGTTATGGGCCCACCCTCACGGATCCCGGTGTTTAATGGGCAGAAGCATCTTTATTGGGCGGATTTGACTAAGACTTATTTGAAACAAGTGAAATTATATGATGTGATTTCTGGTATTCTTCCGGATACGGATCCGGAGTTTGGAAAGAAAAATGAAGATGCATTGCATGTTTTGAAGTTACTTTTGTCCGAAGATCTTAACATGACATATATCAATATCTCTACGGCATCTGAAATATGGAAGGCTTTGAGTGAATCTTATGTCTTAGCTAGTGAGCAGAATGAGGTTGTTACTGCTGGAAAAATTTTGGGACTATAAATATACTGGGGGTGACATGAACTCATATTGTTATGGCTTGAAACTTCTATTGTCGGAGAATGCATGTTCCAGGGGGAGTTTTCCTCCTTATCATCAAGCTATGATTCTAATGAGAGGGCTTCCTACTGAATATAAAGAAGCAGTGGAGCAGCTAAGAAGGTTAGAGAAGAGTAAATGGAATATAGCAGTAGCTCAGGCTTATATCTTAGACGAAGAGGCAACTCAGATAACATTAAATGGTGGTCAAACAGTAGTTGCTTACAATGCACAGACATATAAGCCGGCTGGATTTTCTGGAAACATAAACTTTACCCCCAATCCGAATTATAGGCAATATGATACGTGTGTCTATTGCTTTGGTCAAAGTCATGTTTTCTGGCTGTGTCCTCATTTATAAAAGCGTGTGAAACATTAATTTTTCGTGCGGGATGGAGGGTGCGATTGGAGGATTCATCACCAAATTTCTGACATCAAAACTGCCGATTAAAAATGCGGCGTTCCTTGCATTTGATGAGACGTCACAAGATGAAGGTCTGGAAGGAAAGGAAGATGTGGTCATATTTCCGCAATCGGATGATGACGAGTTCTTTGCTCTTGCAAAAGATCTCATGGAGGGACCTCGAGAGAACGGATGGATTATGGACTCAGGATGCTCCTCCCACATGTGCGGCAACCAGGCTTACTTCAAAACGCTTACTCCAATTCCCACTCGTCGGATTTATTACGCGGATGACAGCGGTGTGGAGGCTACGGCAAAGGGAAGCGTGGAGTTAGCATGTGACATCAATGGTCAGATTGTAAAGAGAACCTTGCATGATGTTCTCTATATCCCAAAGTTTACAAAAAAAATTGTTTTCCACTTCGGTAGCACAAATGAAAGGTTTTGAAATTTTACAAAAGAATGGGAAAAAGGTAGTAAGCAAAGATGGGAAGGTAGCTTTGGTAGGAACTAGAGGCCCAAACTTGTTGTACCAGATGGACTTGGCTAATGAAATTGACTTTGCATACTCTAGTGTCCTTCCGAAAAATGTTTTGTGGCATAAGAGGCTCGGTCATGTTCATCATGAAATGCTTGATAAAATGGTAAAGCAAAATATGATAGATGGTGTTAAATTAGGACAAACAGAGTCCCATATATGTGATGGATGTGCTTAGGGAAAACTTCATAAGCTGCCACTACCTCAGACAGCGGATAACCGGGCAATGGATTTGCTGCAAATTATTCATTCGGATGTGTGGGAACCATCAAAAGTTCCTTCACTCAGTGGCAACCGGTTTTTGGTCACTTTTACAGATGACTTCTCAAGACATAACAAGGTTTACTTTATGAAAGAAAAGAGTGAAGTGCTCACTCACTTCAAGCATTTTTGGGTATGGGCCGCAAAACTTCATGGGAAACCCATCCTTTCCCTTCGGTCTGACAACGCAGGGGAATATATTTCTCATACATTCCCTGAATATTTAAAAGACAATGGCATTTTTCGGCAATTTACAGTTCCTTATACCCCGGAACAGAATGGAGTATCCGAAAGACTAAACCAAACTCTAACGGAAAGTGCAAAGTCTATGTTAATAGATAAAAGAATAGATTTCAAATTTTGGGATGAGGCGTTCTCGTGTGCGTCGTATATTAGGAATAGAATAAAGACTAGAGCAGTAAAAGGGAAAACACCATATGAAGTGTGGACCGGAAGAAAACCGAATGTTAGTCACTTCCGGGTTTTAGGGAGTAAATGTTTTATTTTGGATAATCTCCCTATTTATAAGTTTAGTCCGAAATCGATTCCAGGAATTTTTATAGGTTATGATGAGGAATCCTTGGGCTATAGAGTATTTAATAAAGATAGGAATACTCTTCAGACTGCTAGAAATATTCAGGTTAAAGAAGAGAGCAGATCAGTAGATGTTTTTGGTATGACAGATTTTGAAAAAGATTCCAAAATCAAATAATATGTTATTTTTGAAAGTGTTCCTCTCACTTCTTCTAGTCCCACTTTGGACACTCCGGCTGGTCCACGTGTGGAGAATCCTCCACCTCCTCCTCCACCTCCTCGTCGGCGGCAACCCACGGATCAACAGTTCCAGCTTCAGATTTTCCGGGGGGAAAAGGCAAAGTAGTAGGCTGCGAAACTGCGAAGCAGCGATGTTACGAAGCTGCAAAGCTGCGACGCTGCAAAATTGCGAAGCTACGAAACTGCTCTATTATCTGCCAGGATGATGGAACCGGTCACAATACAGGAAGCCTTTTCAGCTCCGGAAAAAGATCAATCGATCGCTGCGGCTAAAGATTGAATGCGATCTATAATGGAGGCTCAAACTTGGGAGCTTGTGGAGCATCCACCAGACCGAAAAGCCATCGGCTGTAAGTGGGTTTTTAAAGTAAAGTTGAATCCAGATAACTCTATTGAAAGATATAAGGCTAAGCTTGTTGCTTAAGGCTATAGTCAGAAGGAGGGAATTGACTATGAAGAGACTTTCTCTCCGGTTGTCCGGTTTCCAACTGTTAGAATTTTTTTATCCTTGGCGGCCATTCATAATATGGAACTACATCAAATGGATGTTAAGACAACTTTCTTGCATGGAGATTTTGAGGAAGTAATTTATATGAAGCAGCTTGGAAGGTATGAAGAGACTGTAAAAGCAAATGTGGTTTTTAAGCTGTTGAAATCCTTGTATGGTTTGATCAGGCTCCACGTCAGTGGAACCTAAAACTAGATGAGTTTCTAACAGGTCTAAGATTCGTTAGGATTAGCTCAGATCACTCAGTCTATGTTATGGAAAGAAAAGATGGGATTATGTACATTGCGGTATATGTTAATGATTTGTTGCTTTTAAGCAAGTCATTAAATGAGATTAACAAAATAAAGGCAGCTTTGAATTCAAGATTTGAGATGAAAGACTTAGGTGTGGCAAAGTATATTCTTGGAATTCAAGTAGAAAGGGATAGAGATAGGAGAACAATCCATCTAAGGCAGCGTGAAGCGATAGGAAATGTGTTTGAAAAGTTTGGCATGGTAGAGGCAAACGGAAGTGCCACTCCCATGGAATTTAAGCAGAAAGTGGAAGGCATGGAGACCGATGGAGGAATCATTTTTGACAATACCTTGGAGTCAAGGGAGGCAGATTTTATGGCCACCATTCAATAACGACAAATTGTTGGTAGCCTAATTTACTTCATGAACTGCACAAGGCTGGAAATTGGGGCAGCAGTTGGCGCTTTGAGTCGAAGTTTGCAGAATCCAAGAAAAACAGATTGGGAGGCCGCAAAGAGGGTTCTTCCGTACCTTGCAGGAACACGGAATCTTAGACTTGCTCTCGGTGGAGATGAAGTGAAAATTAAGACATGGAGCGATGCTAGCTATGGAGACATGCCAAGCCGCCGTTCCACCACTGGATTCATTTTGAAGATTAGAACTAGAACATGCTGTTGGAGCAGGAAGCTTCAAAAGGTATCAGTTTAGTCTACAATGGAGGCTGAATATATGGCAGTAAGCTTAGTTGTCAAGGAGTTACTATGGGTGAAGTCGCTCCTCCAAGAACTTCATTTTATGCAATCTGGACCTCAAATAGTGTGGTGTGACAACCAGGCAGCTATTGCGATTGCATCTAACCGGAGTCATCACTTCAAAAGCAAGCACATTGACGTCAAGTTGTATTTTGTAAGAGAGAAGGTGATGAACATAATTTTATAGCTAAGTTATCTTCCGGATGAGAAGATGGTAGCAGATATGATGACTAAGGCTTTACCTGCACCTAAGTTGAAGTTCTGTAGAGAGAAATGTGGACTCAATGGCTGAGAGAGTCTAAAGGTTTAGGGGAGTGTTGTTTTGGAAACCTTGAGTCCTCTCTATATCTTGCTGTTATGCTGCCATGCTGCGCTAAGTTTAACATCGCAGCTAGAAACCTTGAGCACTCTACACTTGTTGTTGAGCTGCTATGCTGCCCTGATCTGACATCGCAGCTGCGCTGCTCTAATATCACAGCTGCTCTGACAAATCATAGTAGTCATAGTAGTAATAACAGTCGTAGCAAAGTCATAGCAGCTATAGCAGTCTGCGCAAGAAAGGTGTTCTGAATATGAGTCAGTTTGTGTGAAGATAAATTTAATGGGGACATGATTTAGTGAGTATGAAACTCGAAAGAGAGTACACAGATCCGGTGCACTTCAGGCACACGTGTCGGTTCGTGAGAAAGTCAAGTTTGGTTGTTCTAGAAGAAAAGGTACAGTTTCATTTGAGAACCAAAGTTACACGTGGAGGTTCATCTTCGGTGATGAAAGAATACGTGGAAAGCGGACAAAGTCCGTCGTCATTTTTGAAGAGAAGTATTGACTGTACCGTCATTTCAGCGGACGAACTTTAACCACGTACTATTTTATTTCTAGGGGCTTTCTGATCGGTGTAAATAATTATGAGCATTCGACGGTGGGATTTTGTTAATGAAGAGTAGTGTACCAATTGACCACGCTAGTTGTAGTACGGTGTGATCAAGTGTAGGCTCACTTGTATATATAGGACTTAGATTACTTTAGGAAAAGTATGATTGTTGTGTAGGAAAACTGCGCAGCAGGTTTTTGGTGTGTTTGAATTATAAGATCATTGTGATCTTTTGGCAGAACTTTGTGAAATTTTTGCATGTGGTTTCTTTGGTGTATACTCTATATTGTGGCAAATTTGCATACCTAGGGTGTGTCTGGTTTGCTTGGGGCTTTATTGTGAAGTTGGTTGTTTGTGGGATTTCGTGAGAGTTTCCTCTTTGCACAATTGATTATCATGGCAACTGTTGGTGCTTCTTCATCTTCTTCAGTGGCACCAACTGCCTCAAATCAATAGGTTATGGGCCCACCCTCACGGATCCCAGTGTTTAATAGGCAGAAGCATCTTTATTGGGCGGATTTGACTAAGACTTATTTGAAACAAGTGAAATTATATGATGTGATTTCTGGTATTCTTCCGGATACGGATCCGGAGTTTGGAAAGAAAAATGAAGATGAATTGCATGTGTTGAAGTTACTTTTGTCAAAAGATCTTAACATGACATATATCAATATCTCTACGGCATCTGAAATATGGAAGGCTTTGAGTGAATCTTATGTCTTAGCTAGTGAGCAGAATGAGGTTGTTACTGCTGAAAAAATTTGGGACTATAAATATACTGGGGGTGACATGAACTCATATTGTTATGGCTTAAAACTTCTATTGCCGGAGAATGTATGTTCCGGGGGGAGTTTTCCTCCTTATCATCAAGCTATGATTCTTATGAGAGGGCTTCCTACTGAATATAAAGGAGCAACGGAGCAGCTAAGAAGGTTAGAGAAGAGTAAATGGAATATAGCAGTAGCTCAGGCTTATATCTTAGACGAAGAGGCAACTCAGATAACATTAAATGGTGGTCAAACAGTAGTTGCTTACAATGCACAGACATATAAGCCGGCTGGATTTTCTGGAAACATAAACTTTACCCCCAATCCGAATTATAGGCAATATGATAGGTGTGTCTATTGTTTTGGTCAAGGTCATGTTTTCCGGCTGTGTCCGGCATTTATAAAAGCGTGTGAAACAGGAATTTTTCGTGCGGGATGGAGGGTGCGATCGGAGGATTCATCACCAAATTTCCGACATCAAAATTGCCGATTAAAAATATGGCGTTCCTTGCATTTGATGAGACGTCACAAGATGAACGACTGGAAGGAAAGGAAGATGTGGTCAGATTTCCGCAATCGAATGATGACGAGTTCTTTGCTCTTGCAAAAGATCTCATGGAGGGACCTCGAGAGAACGGATGGATTATGGACTCAGGATGCTCCTCCCACATGTGCGGCAACCAGGCTTACTTCAAAACGCTTACTCCAATTCCCACTCGTCGGATTTATTACGCGGATGACAGCAGTGTGGAGGCTACGGCAAAGGGAAGCGTGGAGTTAGCATGTGACATCAATGGTCAGATTGTAAAGAGAACCTTGCATGATGTTCTTTATATCCCAAAGTTTACAAAAAAAAATGTTTTCCACTTCGGTAGCACAAATGAAAGGTTTTGAAATTTTACAAAAGAATGGGAAAAAGGTAGTAAGCAAAGATGGGAAGGTAGCTTTGGTAGGAACTAGAGGCCCAAACTTGTTGTACCGGATGGACTTGGCTAATGAAATTGACTTTGCATACTCTAGTGTCCTTCCGGAAAATGTTTTGTGGCATAAGAGGCTCGGTCATGTTCATCATGAAATGCTTGATAAAATGGTAAAGCAAAATATGATAGATGGTGTTAAATTAGGACAAACAGAGTCCCATGTATGTGATGGATGTGCTTTGGGAAAACTTCATAAGCTGCCACTACCTTTGACAGCGGATAACCAGGCAATGGATTTGCTGCAAATTATTCATGCGGATGTGTGGGGACCATCAAAAGTTCCTTCACTCAGTGGCAACCGGTTTTTGGTCACTTTTACGGATGACTTCTCAAGACATAACAAGGTTTACTTTATTAAAGAAAAGAGTGAAGTGCTCACTCACTTCAAGCATTTTCGGGTATGGGCCGCAAAACTTCATGGGAAACCGATCCTTTCCCTTCCGTCCGACAACGCAGGGGAATATATTTCTCATACATTCCCTGAATATTTAAAAGACAATGGCATTTCTCGGCAATTTACAGTTCCTTATACCCCGGAACAGAATGGAGTATCCGAAAAACTCAACCGAACTCTAACGGAAAGTGCAAAGTGTATGTTAATAGATAAAGGAATAGATTTCAAATTTTGGGGTGATGCGTTCTCGTGTGCGTCGTATATTAGGAATAGAATAAAGACTAGAGCTGTAAAAGGGAAAACACCATATGAAGTGTGGACCGGAAGAAAACCGAATGTTAGTCACTTCCGGGTTTTAGGGAGTAAATGTTTTATTTTGGATAATCTCCCTATTTCTAAGTTTAGTCCGAAATCGATTCTAGGAATTTTTATGGGTTATGATGATGAATCCGTAGGCTATAGAGTATTTAATAAGGATAGGAATACACTTCATACTGCTAGAAATATTCAGGTTAAAGAAGAGAGCAGATAGGTAGATGTTTTTGGTAAGACAGATTTTGAAAAAGATTCCAAAATCAAATAATATGTTATTTTTGAAAGTGTTCCTCTCACTTCTTCTAGTCCCAATTTGGACACTCCGGCTGGTCCACGTATGGAGAATCCTCCTCCTCCTCTCCACCTCCTCGTCGGCGGCAACCTACGGATCAACAGTTCCAGCTTCAGTTTTTCCGGGGGGAAGAAGGCAAAGCAGCAGGCTGCGAAACTGCGAAGCTGCGATGCTGCGAAGCTGCAAAGCTGCGACGCTGCGAAATTGCGAAGCTACGAAACTGCTCTATTATCTGCCACCATGATGGAACCGATCACAATACAGGAAGCCTTTTCAGCTCCGGAAAAAGATCAATGGATCGCTGCGGCTAACGATGAAATGCGATCCATAATGGAGGCTCAAACTTGGGAGCTTGTGGAGCATCCACCAGACCGAAAAGCCATCGGCTGTAAGTGGGTTTTTAAAGTAAAGTTGAATCCAGATAACTCTATTGAAAGATATTATGCTAAGCTTGTTGCTTAATGCTATAGTCAGAAGGAGGGAATTGACTATGAAGAGACTTTCTCTCCGGTTGTCCGGTTTCCAACTGTTAGAATTTTTTTATCCTTGGCGGCCATTCATAATATGGAACTACATCAAATGGATGTTAAGACAACTTTCTTGCATGGAGATTTTGAGGAAGTAATTTATATGAAGCAGCTTGGAAGGTATGAAGAGACTGTAAAAGCAAATGTGGTTTTTAAGCTGTTGAAATCCTTGTATGGTTTGATCAGGCTCCACGTCAGTGGAACCTAAAACTAGATGAGTTTCTAACAGGTCTAAGATTCGTTAGGATTAGCTCAGATCACTCAGTCTATGTTATGGAAGGAAAAGATGGGATTATGTACATTGCGGTATATGTTAATGATTTGTTGCTGTTAAGCAAGTCATTAAATGAGATTAACAAAATAAAGGCAGCCTTGAATTCAAGATTTGAGATGAAAGACTTAGGTGTGGCAAAGTATATTCTTGGAATTCAAGTAGAAAGGGATAGAGATAGGAGAACAATCCATCTAAGGCAGCGTGAAGCGATAGGAAATGTGTTTGAAAAGTTTGGCATGGTAGAGGCAAACGGAAGTGCCACTCCCATGGAATTTAAGCAGAAAGTGGAAGGCATGGAGACCGATGGAGGAATCATTTTTGACAATACCTTGGAGTCAAGGGAGGCAGATTTTATGGCCACCATTCAATAACGACAAATTGTTGGTAGCCTAATTTACTTCATGAACTGCACAAGGCCGGAAATTGGGGCAGCAGTTGGCGCTTTGAGTCGATGTTTGCAGAATCCAAGAAAAACAGATTGGGAGGCCGCAAAGAGGGTTCTTCGGTACCTTGCATGAACACGGAATCTTAGACTTGCTCTCGGTGGAGATGAAGTGAAAATTCAGACATGGAGCGATGCTAGCTATGGAGACATGCCAAGCCGCCGTTCCACCACTGGATTCATTTTGAAGATTAGAACTAGAACATGCTGTTGGAGCAGCAAGCTTCAAAAGGTATCAGTTTAGTCTACAATGGAGGCTGAATATATGGCAGCAAGTTTAGTTGTCAAGGAGTTACTATGGGTGAAGTTGCTCCTCCAAGAACTTCATTTTATGTAATCTCGACCTCAAATAGTGTGGTGTGACAACCAGGTTGCTATTGCGATTGCATCCAACCCGAGTCATCACTTCAAAAGCAAACACATTGACGTCAACCTGCATTTTGTAAGAGAGAAGGTGATGAACATAATTATATAGCTAAGTTATCTTCCGGATGAGAAGATGGTAGCAGATATGATGACTAAGCCTTTACCTGCACCTAAGTTGAAGTTCTGTAGAGAGGAATGTGGAGTTAGTGGCTGAGAGAGTCTAAAGGTTTAGGGGAGTGTTGTTTTGGAAACCTTGAGGCCTCTCTATATCTTGCTGCTATGCTGCCTTGCTGCACTAAGTCTTACATCGCAGCTAGAAACCTTGGGCACTCTACACTTGTTGCTGTGCTGCTATGCTGCTCTGATCTGCAATCGCAGCTGCGCTGCTCTAATATCACAGCTACGCTGATAAATCATACCAGTCATAGCAGTCATAGCAGTCGTAGCAAAGTCATAGCAGCTATAGCAGTCTGCCAAAAAAGGTGTTCTGAATATGAGTCAGTTTGTGTGGAGATAAATTTGAAGGGGACATGATTTAGTGAGTATGAAACTCGAAATGGAGTGCACAGATTCGGTGCAGTTCAGGCACACGTGTCGGTCCGTGAAAAAGTCAAGTTTGGTTGTTCTAGAAGAAAAGGTACAGTTACATTTGAGGACCAAAGTTACACGTGGAGGTTCATCTTCGGTGATGAAAGAATACGTGGAAAGCGGACAAAGTTCGCCGTCATTTTTGAAGAGAAGTATTGACTGTACCGTCATTTCAGCGGACAAACTTTAACCGCGTACTATTTTATTTCTAGCGGCTGTCTGATTGGTGTTAATAATTATGTGCATTCGACCGGTGGGATTTTGTTAATGAAGAGTAGTGTACCAATTGACCACGCTAGTTGTAGTACGGTGTGATCAAGTGTAGGCTCACTTGTATATATAGGACTTAGATTACTTTAGGAAAAGTAGGATTGTTGTGTAGGAAAACTGCGCAGCAGGTTTTTGGTGTGTTTCAATTATAAGATCATTGTGATCTTTTAGCAGAACTTTGTGAAATTCTGCATGTGGTTTCTTTGGTGTATATTCTATATTGTGGCAAATTTGCAGACCTAGGGTGTGTTTGGTTTGCTTGGGAATTCATTGTGAAGTTGGTTGTTTGTGGGATTTCGTGAGAGTTTCCTCTTTGCACAATTGATTATCATGGCAACTGTTGGTGCTTCTTCATCATCTTCAGTGGCACCAGCTGCCTCAAATCAACATTTCTCGATCTGATCTGTAACTAGAAGATCATCATCTTCTTGAAATCTTGGATAGTTAGGAAGCTCAAAGTCATCATAATTTTTTGAATCAAATCTGATTTTGACTTTCTTTGTATGCTTAAAGGGATCTATAGATTTCCCTTTATCCATAACCACTAGATGCTTCACTAGGATAATATCCTCTTTTTTGAGATCATAGACTCTTTATCCTTTTATATCTTCATCATATCGTAGTAGATATCTTGGTTTTACTTCTGGGTCTAACTTCCAGTTTGACCGATCTGTGTCTAAACGGAACACTAAACTACCGAAAACCTTTTAGTGTGAAACATTTGGTTTTCGGCATGTCCATCTCTCATATGGTGTTTGGCCTTTTACTGCTGAAGTAAGAACTCTATTCTTAGGTAATTTGCACAGTTCATTGCTTCGGCCCAAAACTTCCTTCCTATCTTCTTATCTGACAGCATACTCTTAAAACTATCACTCTGTGTTCTATTTAATCTTTCAGCAACACCATTCTGCTCAAGATTTTCACGCATTATCTTTTGGTGATGCACTCCATCTTCTCTCTAAAAATCCTCAAACTGGTTAGGGGTATACTCTCCACCATAGTCATTCCTTACTCTATTGATTGAGGTTTCATGGAGTTTTTCACTCCATGCTTTATATTGTTTAAAACATTCGTGAGCCTCTGACTTATTTTTCAAAAATACGCCCTGGAATACCGAAACCAATCATCGGTGATAGTCATCATAAATCTCTTCCCCCCAGGTGATGGCACTCCGGTCGGCCCCCAAATATCTGTGTGTACTAAATCTAGAATCTTTTCTCCCTTATAGGTGGCAATTTTTGGGAAGGGTAACCAATGTGCATTACCTTGAGCACATCCACTACAATCACTTAGATTCTCACTTTCACTGAACTAAATCCCTTCCACTTTTCCCATCCTTTTCATCTCTCTTAACTTATCTACATTCACATGCCCAAGCCTCTTATGCCACATCATTATATCATGAACACCAGCATAAAAAAGTTTCTTCTTTTCATTGCTTAAATTCAGCCTAATCATCCATTGGCTACCTTTTTTAGAAATAAAATAAACTTCCTCCTCAAAACTAGCAGTAAAGACTCATTTCCTAGTGTTAGTATCAAAACCCTTATCATATAATACCGACGTAGAGATGAGGTTTTTGTTCAACTCTAGAATAAATAATACATCGGAGAATGTAACTATGGATGTCTTTCCTTCTACCAATACTTTGAGATCTACCTATCTTACAAGAGTAGGAGTGACTATCCTCCCATCCCCGTACTCTATCTCTACGGTGAGAATTTTCTTATCTTAGTGAATAGGTGTTTATCCTTACACATGTACATGAAGGCACCTGAATCTACGATCCAGCCTGCTTCACCTTTGAATCCACCAAAAGCACATTTTTGCTTTCATGGAATTTCGACCTCGTTTTTCGCTTCGAACTACTCATTCAATAGAAGTTCATCGTTATCGTCCTCGAATTTCGCTTCATGTAACTTTGTCATAAAGGCCTTTTTCTTTCCTCTCGGGGGTCTACCGCTCTGCCCCTCCTTTAACCGCAGTTTAGTTAATTTGGTGCACTCAAATATATAGTGACCTGGTTTCTTACAAAATGGCACAAACCCTTAGGAGTCCTTAATCCTAACTCCTCGGTCTGATTTTTTGCCCCTCCCCTCTAAAATTTCCGACCAGTTTCCTGGAATCATCGTTCCTCCAATCGGTCCCAGCTGCCAAGGCTTACCCACTCTTTCCTACCCTTCGGATCTCAATCATATTCTCCTGAACGAGAATCATCCCTACCATTGAATCCCAAATCCACCTTTAGTCCGGAAGTCCTGCACACGGTTGTCTATGTTCTCGAACTCATCTGGTAACTTCATGAGCAAACAGTTAACCTTGACCTTTTTAGTTTAAACCTTTCCAACACTCTTTAGCTGATTGATAAGTGTTGTAAGCTCATTACAAAAATCCAACATCTTCCCTCGTTGTATATATATGTGTTAATTTTTGATCAACCAACTGTTGTTGCTAGATCGTACCACTTTGGTATAGCTTCATGAGAGCCACCCAAAGATCGAATGCCCTCTCTACCTGCAAATGAGGAGATGTAAGCCCTTGAGTAAGATGGCGGAAGATGAAGTGCTTAGCCGAAATATTGTTGTAGTCCCAGGTATCGATATCATTCTCCTCGTTCCTCGGAATAGGTGCCATGAATGCCGAACCGGTTGTTATTGGTGTGACCGTCTCCTCTCCTTTCTTTTGTCCACCACCTCCCCTTCCTTTGACTTATCCGTTGAAGATGGATCTGCCTCTCTGGTGAATATGCTTCTTGTAAACCCTCGAGGGATCCCAAAACTTGATGGACGCCTCGCTTGTCCACTCACTATTCCCCAAAATCGTTTCTCACACAGAGCACCTGTCATCATACTTTCCAAGTATAAGAAGCTAGTTCCATTCAAGATGGGCACCTTAGAGTTTGGGCCCATAACCAGTAACTATGAGACCTCTATAGGTTCTCATAGTAGGAAGCTCACACCAAGCCTCTAGGATAACCCTGACCCCTTTGTGTTTCAGCAAGAATAACAGCCACCCTAGCAGACAAAAACTCTAATCATCCTCACCCCTGTGAAGGGAAGACTCGCTTGAGTCTATAGCAAAAAGAATCTCTAAATTTGCTCCCCTGAGCAATAAGTTAAAGATGGTCAAAGTTGACCTTTTGTACAGAAGCTCACTGGGAGAGAGGGTCTTATCTATCAAGTTTTTCTAAGTCCCATCTCTCTCTAAAACTCTATCTGCTAAAGTACGACACCAATCATAATATTGTGTTGTACATAAAGGTACAAGTGCCGGTGTACTTTTTGTAAGACCATTGTAGGACATGGCCGACAAATCGGCATATGTCATTTTTGGATTTGTTCCTGTAATCCCCGGAGATGCCGTAATCCAATATGGTTGTGCCACGTGTTAATCGATGTGACGTTGACCGCAAACTGCCGAAAAACTATTTTGGGATCTCTGCATGCTTTGCGGCCGTCTGATTAAACCGGATTTCAATCGTAGCCGTCATAAATACATGCACGATATTTTTTTTGCCTTCGAAACAAAGTGCGTGGTATTTGTTTCTGATGCTCCGTACGCCATACAAAACAAACTATATCTATGTCCGAATATCCCGTTAAATTAAATAGCCTATGTGTGATTATTTATGTAATTATCAAACCCGATATTGTTTACCTTGATCTTAGACTAATTGGCTAAGGTTGCCGTATACGGGCGACTCTGACAAATGGTATGTACCAAGTTCAAATCCCTGGTCCGTCAATTACAATTTTGGTAAATCTACCAATCTAATGTCAGTCCTTGTCTAGATAGCATAGGCGGCCATGGCTCTATCTCCCTCTCCAACTTTCAATGAATGCAACAAGTGTGAGAGCTGGAGAGAGGAGTTAGAGACAGACTGCCTCTACTTTTTCTGTGAATTTTAAAAAACCTAGAAAATACTAAAATAACCTTTAATTTCTACAATGATGATATTGACGATGAAGATGTTGACGATGTGTATGACGATGATGATGATGATGATGATTGTTGAAAAAAAGTAATTAATGTTCACTTCTTAATTTAGACTCTAGAGTGAAGAGAGAGAGAGAGAGAGAGTAACCATCGCTACCGTCATAGTCAGAAAAAAACAAGCAGACAGATTAATAGATTCCCAAAAAGTTGCCCTGAACAAGATTTGAACCAAGGTCTGCATAGTATTACATTGACGTATGCCTTAACCTTTAAGGCGTTATCGAAACGATACACGTATGAAGTTTTCTATAAATTTAAAGTGTTACGCAAAACGTCACTTTCAGTTAAACAGACCAAAATTGAGGAAACGGCATCTATAGTCAAACGACACTCGCGAACGTGAATATACCGTGTAAAATACATGATCGCACGGACGTCGTCCCCCCCCCCAAAACCGAGTGAATCTTTGACGGCTTTTGAACATAGCGGCGCAATGTGCCACGTGGCGCCACATCATCGTGACGCCGAAAAGGATGGGAGGAGGAACGATAACTCCCATGTTGACAAGTGTCAATTAGAAGGCCTTGTTGTACAATGGCTGTACAAGAAGTGCAATCGGCCACTGTACCTTCTTGTACTATACACCTTTTTGATTGGCCGAGGGTAGAGTAGTAAGTTGTTGTGAGTAGGAGTTAAAGGACTTAGCGTGTTTGAGGCGCCTCAGTCCAGGTGACCTTTTGTATTTATAGGCCATCTTTGGCCAGCCATAACTTATTGCTCAGAGGAGCAAATTCAGTCATTCTTTTTGCGTTTGACTCAAAGGAGTCTTTTCCTCACATAAATGAGAGTGGTCAGAATATTTTTGTTCCTGGGTGGCACTTATTCAATGGGAGTTGAAAGGGTCAAATATTATCCTAGAGGCTTTACATAGGTTGCTCATTCTGTGGGTTATTGGAGACCACAAAATTTCAAGTTATGGGCCCACCATCTAGGGTGCCTATATTTAATGGATCAGAATTTCTTAATTGGGAAATGATGATAGAAGGAGAACTTTTTGAGAAGCAACTATGGGGCATAGTGTCCGAGCAAATTCGATGCCCACCTCCACCAGGGTTTGGAGGAACACGTTTTTCTGGCACCTTTGTCACAACAGCTATTAAAACATCAGTCACCATAACGAACGATCACGAGGAACGGGAGGAAATAATCATGGAAAGAGAAAAGGGAAGAGTTACTCTTGAGGTACTCCATTTTCAAGGACGATACCGGTAGTACCACCACCAGCAATGGTGACAGGGAGTCAGACCGAACAGTTAGAATACGAAAATTGGAACTATAAGGACAAGTCGGCTAAGCTTTTAATTCTCAAAAGTATAGTGAAAGGTATTGCCATTCCCTTTATCCATTTTAGATCTTCCTCTCAGATTTGGGTATCTCTAGTAAACAAATATAGGAGTGGGTTATTGCAGTAGCAACAGCTAGCAAAAATTAAGATTTCAGCTTATACTTACAAGGGAGGATGTATGAATGATTATTGCAAAGACTTAGGATTATTATTTGGAGAACTAGAGAGCGCTAGTAACTCATGGTTTGAGAGACAAATAGTTTATACACTGATAATGAAACTACCTGAAGGTTATGAGAATATCATTAATCGGTTGCATGATCTAGGTGATAGCAATTAGATTTAGGATGATACAGTGGGGATGATTTTACTGAAAGAGAGTACTGTAGAACTTAGGAGAGAAAGTTTGAGTGTTCAAGCATTGGCTGCAGGATCTGATTGCCGATAGCGTGATTAGGAAAAGGGAAGGGACCCCTATCAAAACTTTGGAGGAAAACGACAAGGAGGTGGCAGATTTGATCGACAGGGGAGAGGAGCTCCTCGAGGTGGATTATGTCACTTCTGCAAGAAACCGACATTATATGGCAGATTCTGTCAAGCTTGCAGATCTCCGATTGAAAGATGGACAAGGTTCCTCAAAGGATGGAGGAAAGAAAACAACTTTTTTGACTCAAGTTCATGACGAGGAAGAGGATGACATAACCGAATTGGAAGAGAAGCTTGAAGAGCTTCTTCTTAAACCAAAAACCACTGAGAAGCATGCAAACATTCTACGGAGACAAAAGTGTGCTTTCGGAGGTAAGAGGGTGTTGTTTTTAGGAAGATTTAGTTTCGTACATGCGTGTGCGTATTTGTGTGCGCATGTAATTATTGGAATTACTGTGGAGGCTTGAACATATTTTCGGATTGGGGGAGTTTGTGTACGAGTGAAATTTATGTGACGTAAGGAAAAAATTGAGTGGTGTGGAATGCTCTGGGAAATAGACGGCAGATCGCGAAGCGATCCGATATGAAATGTTTGAAATATTCAAATTGAATGCCGGCCGTACGGAACCTAATGTGACGAGCGACAATTATGGAAAGTACACGATGGTACAAAAGAATCTTTTTGGAAAAGTATACTTCAATTTTGACGTGCGGCATTTATGACGAAGTACGCAGTTTTCGGTACGAACAAGATTTTAATGGTACCGTATTATTTCAACGAGTTGATTGTGTTGTACTTTGAAGGCGGACGGCCTCCGCCGCATTTTGATGGATCACACTATTTTGAGGATGTATGATCAAGTGGGCCGTACGTATGTGATATCGGCTTGCTGTGTGGACCTATCGACAAATGAATACGCAAGTTGTCCCTTATGACGCGGATTTGTGGATGCGTCGGTGTAAATATTTGAAACATCAATGTTTTGTCTTATTAGAAATAATGATTTAGTGTTGATTAAAATAGGTATATTTTACGTGATCAATGAGGGTATCGAAAGTTTAATTTGTGTGTTTTTATGTGTCGTATTTGCAGACAAGTGTACGCTTATGATTGCTTGAATTTCAGGTGTGACCTTACAATTACTTTATTTCTTAGTAATGGGCTATTATGGTTAAATATAACTTAATGACAGTTACGTAATTTATGTTGGTTATTTTAACACTTAGTGATTCGTTGACAGCTCACAAGTGTATATATATGAATGAGCTTTGTTAGGAATTAATCATCAATGCTGGTTAGAAAAGTAGGGACCAAAGATGTAGTATTTTAGGGTTGTCGATTAGGTCATGCACTTTGAATGATATAATGATTATTTGATTAACTTTGATTATACTTTTGTTTATGTGTGATGCATTCATTTGTTATTATTTCTTTATCTTATTTTATATATTTTTGATATGCATTGTTTATGCATTTGTCCTAAGGTTTGTTTATGTTGATTAATCCATCAAACCTTAATTGAAGTATGTTAAATGGAGGATGCATTTCAAATGATTGTTCATTAGCCCAGCTTCGCTTAGCTTTTTGCATGATAGTTTAGGTGGCTTCAGCGGTCTATTTTAGACCAAAGAACAACATAGGGATCCACCTGATGATGGGTGAATCATAGACTCAGGGTCCTCAATGCATATGTACAAAGATAAGAGGTGGTTTACTAAATTAAAAAAAATCCAACAGTTGAGATAAAGTATGGAGATGGTAGAGTAGAAACCACAAGTCTTGTTGAATCGGTTGATTTAAAAGTTCTAGTTGATGGAAAGGCTTCAATTGTAACACTCTTAGATGTTCTTTACATTCCACAGCTTAGCAATAATCTAGTCTCTACGGTTGTTGTAGATGAAAAAGAGTTCGATACCGTAACTAAGAAAGGAATCTTGACATCTAGCTTTGATAATGAGGTTTATTTCATAGTTGAAAAGGGTAGTCAAGGAATGTTCATAATTGTACTTCGCAATGAAAAGGGTGTTCTCTACTCATGTAGAAGCGATATGATGCTATGGCACAAGAAGTTGGGGCATGTGATTCTAGATAGATTAAAGAAAAAAAAAAAAAATAATAGTGGATGGAATTGAGTTTGGAGATGATGAGACCTCAAATGATTGTAGTGTATGTGCCCAAGGGAATATTCATTGACTCCCCATTTCCAAAGGCATCCACATTTAGAAGAGAGAAATTATTAGATCTAGTTCACACTGATGTTTGGGGACCAGCTAGGTATGCTTCACATGGGGGGGAAAGATGGATGCTTTTTTATTACAGATGATTGGTCTACATACACTAAGGTATATTTTCTTAGATATAAGTCAGAGGTACTAAGATGTTTCAAAGAATACAAAGTATGGAGTGAAAAATTACATGAAACCTCAATAAAAGAGATAAGAAGTGATAATGGGAAAGAATACACCTCAAAGGAATTTGAAGAATTTCTTAAAGAAGAAGGAATCCATCATGAGAAAAGTGTTTCTTATAATTCGGAAACAAAATGGAGTAGCAGGAAGAGTGAATAGAACTTTAGGAGAAATGTCCAGAAGTATGTTAAGTGACAAAAGGATAGGGTTGCAATTTTGGGCTGAGTCTATGAACTATGGTAACTTCATCAAAAATAGAGTGCTAACTTCTGCAAATAAGGAGGAAACTCTGTATAAAAGATGGATGGGAAGAAAACCAGATTTAGCTAGTTTGAGAGTGTTCAGAAGTCAAGTCTATAGTTTGGATTCCGATAAGACTAAATGGAAGTAAGAGGGAAGAGGTTAACCAAGATATTTTGTAGGATATGATGATAGCACAAAAGGATATCGAGTGTATGACTTGAAAAAGAAAGATATAATTTTGGTAAAACACATAGTGGTGATGAATGAAGTAAAGTCTATTGATCCATTCAAATATAATAAAGAAGTCAAAATCAGATTTGAATCGGGTTAGTATTCTGACTTTGACTTGGGAAATGAAGAGAAGGAAGACGGGGAGAAAGAAGAACTTGCAAATGTACCAAAGGAGAAAGACGAAACGACAACATCCAAGGTAACACCACGATACAAAATGGAAACCGGCAAGGAACTTGATCAAACACCGGAATTGGAAGATAGGGGAGATGAAAATCTTCCTAAACGAAACCCAAGGATGCCTTCCATACCAGTATCAGATTTTGAAGGAGGAAAAAGAATTAGTAAACGGCTTCAAGAAAGACATGTAAATAACAAACTCATAAAGATGTCTCACCCAGAAGAACCTTAAACATACTTCGAGGCCATAAATTCCCTAAAAAGTAGCCGGTTGATCACTGCCATCAATGACAAAATGGCCTCTATCATCGAAGCCTATACATGGGAGTTGGTAGATTGTCCATCGGACAGAAAACTGATTAGATGTAAGTGGATTTTTAAGCTTAAACTAAACCCAGATAATAGCATTGAAAGATATAAGGCTACGTTGGTAGCTAAAGGTTATACTTAGAAAGAAGGAATAAACTATGAATATACCTTTGCTCCCGTAGTCAAATCCCCTTCTGTCAGAATCCTCTTAAGTTTAGCCGCAGCAAAGGATATGGAAAAACGCCAGATGGATATTAAGACCGCCTTCTTACATAAAGAGTTGGAAGAAGAAATCTACATGAGGCAACTAGAAGGATTCTTGGAAAGTGGAGAAGAAAGCAAGGTGTGCAAAATGATAAAATCACTTTATGGCCTTAAGCAAGCCCCGCGGCAATGGAACATAAAATTGGACGAATTTCTGACAGGTTTGGGATACATTAGAAAACGTTCAAATCACTCCATATACATTTTTGAGGATGAAAATGGAGTGATTTATGTTGATGATTTGTTAGTCTTAAGCAAGTCCTTAGATAAAATTAACAAACTCAAACATGATATAAGAAGTCGGTTTCACATGAAAGATCTCGGCGAAGTAAAATACATTTTGGGGATTAAAATGGAGAGGGATAGAGGGAATAGAATTATAAGACTCACTCAGAAAGAAGCATTTGGTAATATGCTAGAAAAGTTTCAGATGGAGAAAGAAAATGGGTGTACCACTCCCACGGATCTAAAAAAAGTATCGGAGGGGAGTGAAAGGGAGGGATATTGATTTTGAATGATAAGATGGATGAGGAAGAAAAGAGGTTTATGGAAAGAATTCCTTATAGGCAAATTGAAAGCAATTTAATTTACTTCATGAATTTTATACTTACGAACATAGCTGCGGCTGTAGGCGTTCACAGTAGAAGTCTAAATGAACCTAGGAAAAGAGACCGGGAAGCAGCCAAAAGAGTGATGAGATATTTGGTGGGAACAAGGGAATTATGGTAACATTTGGGAGAGGAGCACAGTGACATCACCACTTGGAGTGATGCCTGTTATAGGTATGTGCCATTGAGACGATGTGAAACTAGACATGTGTTGCAAATTGGGTTTGGTGCATGCTGTTGCAGTAGCAAACAGCAGAAAAGTAGTTGCTCAGTCCACTATGGAGGCTGAATACATGGCTTCATGTGCTGCCACTAAAAAATTAATGTGGGTAAAATCTTTACTCGAAGAACTTGGGTTCATGAAATCTGGGACTCAGAATGTCTTTTGTGATAATCAAGCTGCTATCTCTATCGTATCTAATCCAACAAACCATTTCAAAGCTAAACATATGGATATAAGACTAAGCTTTTAGAGAGAAGGTTGAGAATTAAATAATTAAACTTGTTCATAAAAGTGATAAAGAGATGATTGAAGACATGATGACAAAAATGGTACATTCTCCTAAGTTAAAATTCTGCAGAGAAAATTCGGGACTTAAATTAAAAGTTGACTAAGAATTAAAGGGAGTGTTGAAAAGAAGTAATTAATATTCACTTTTTAATTTAGACTCTAGAGTGAAGAGAGAGAGAGAGAGTCACCATGGCTACTGCCATGGTCAGAAAGAAACAGGCAGACATGCTGACATATTAATAGATTGCCAAAATGTTGCAATGAACGAGATTTAAAACTGAGTCTACATAGTATTACATAGACGTACGCCTTAACCATTAAGGCGTTATCGAAACGATACACGTATTCAGTTTGCTATATATTTAAAGTGTTACACAAATCGTCACTTTCATTAAAACATACCAAAATTGACGAAACGGCATCTATAGTCAAATGGCGCTCGCGGACGCGAATCTAATTGTGTAAAGTACATGATCGGACGCACGTCGTCGCCCCTGCCAATTCCGAATGAATCTTTGGCGGCTTTCGACATAGCGGTGCGTTGTGCCACGTGGCACCACATCATTGGACGCGGAAAAAGATTGGAAGAGGAACGATGGCTTTCATGTAGACAAGTGTCAACCAGAAAGCCATGTTGTACAATGGCCGTACAAGAAGTACAATCGCCCACTATACCTTCTTGTAGTATACACGTTTTTAATTGGCCGAGGGTAGAGTAGTAAGTAGTTGTGAGTAGGAGTTAAGGGATTTAGCGTGTTTGAGGCGCCTCTCTCCAGATGACCTTTTCTATTTATATGCCATCTTTGGCCATCCATAACTTATTACTCAAGGGAGCAAATTCATTGATTCTTTTTGCGTTTGAGTCACATAAGTGTTTCCCTCACAGAGGTGAGGGTGGTCAGAATATATGTGTGCCTGGGCGGCACTTATTCAGTGGGAAAGGGAAAGGGTCAAATATTATCCTAGAGGCTTTACATAGGCTGCTTATTCCGTTAGTTAATGGAGACCACAAAATTTCAATGATGATGATGATGATGAAGATGATGGTGATGATGATGATAATGATGATGATGATGATGATGATGATGATGATGTAATCAAAGTATCACCAAAACAAAGTATTCAAAGTATTTGTATTGTATTTTATACAACAAAAAAAAATTAATATGTGTAATGTTGTTCTTAAAAAAAAAAACAAAGTAATCAAGTTTTCAGTGAAACAAAGTAGTCAAAGTATTTGTGTTGTATTTAAAAAAAATTATATACCAATGTTTGAAATGTTGGTTAGGCTTTGAGCTGATAGTGATGTTTAACAACTTTCTTGGTTTTTAGACAAAGTTAGTTGATCGAAAAAACAAAAATATGTAATCTAACAAATAAATATTATGAATGAAAACAAGTGTTTGTAATGTTGGGGTGCCTTGTTGCTGATAGTGATGTTTATGCAACCTTCTAAGTCTTAGGACTAAGTTGGTTGATCACAAAAAAAGAAAAAGAAAAACAAAATACTCAAAGTAATCAATCTACTATTATAAACAATGAAAATTAATAAATAATAAGTGATTGTAATGTTAGTTAGCCTTTGAGCTGATAATGATGTTTCTGCAACCATCTAAGTCTTCGACTAAGATGCTTGATCGAGAACAAAAAAAGTACTTAAAGTAATCAACATATTGTAACTATCAAAAAATATAAAAAAAAAATACGTGTTTGTAGTGTCAGTCAACCATCGAGCTGATAATGATCTTGTTCCAACCAACTAGGTCTTTAAACTAAGTTGGTTGAATCCTAGTTAAGTCTGATGTTTTTTTTTTCTTATTATTTTCTTTGATATGTTTACATTTGTTTCTTGCGCTTTTGTAATGTGATCAAGGTTGTATTGTGGTTACTGTATAAATTAATGGTTCTTTTTTAAGTATTTTCTAGGTCTAAATTGAAATACAGAAAGAAGCCGAGGCAGTCTATCTCTAACTTCTCTCTCCAACTCCCACACTTATCGCAGTCACTGCGAAGTGGGAGTGGAAGCTAGAGCCATGGCTGCCTAGGCTATCCATAGGTTTACGGGAAATAGATTAGTTTATTTACTGATAAGTTTATTTACTAAAATGGTAGATGTCAGAACCAAGATTTGATCCTGGTACCTGCAAAATGTTGGATATCCGTTAGCCGGTAGTCCTAACCGTTAAGTCTAAGTGTACTGATTTATGATAAAGGGTTTGATATTAATTAAAATATTATTACGTAGGATAATTCATTTAACTAGAACTGTTTACGGGATACATAGATCCAGTTATGTAAAAATACGGATAACGATATGTATAAGAAACTAGTACCGCGCACTTATTTCTTTAAATGAAACAAATACCGCGCATGTATTTATGACGGCTACGATTGAAATCTGCATTCAATCGGACGCTCGGGGAGAAAGCTGAGATCGCGAAAGAGAATCTCGGCAGTTTGTGGTCATCGCCACATCAGATGACACGTGGCAAAATTACCTTGGATCGCGGCATCCCCGGGGATTACGGGATCGAACCCGGATATGATATGTGTCAACTTTTAGGCCATGTCGTACAGTTTCCGTACAGAAAGTACACCCGCAACTGTACTTTTGTGTACGGGAGTGTAATGTGATTGGTTTCGTACATCAGTAGATAGAGTTTGTGAGAGAGATAGGACTTAGAAAAATAGGTAGATAGGATCCTCTCTCCCAGAGAGCTTCTGTACAAAAGGTCAACTTTGACCCTTCATAACTTACTGCTCAGGGGAGCAAATTCAAAGATTCTTTTTGCTATCGACTCAGGGGAGTCTTTCGTTCACAAAGTTGAGGGTGGTCAAGGTTTTTGTTTGCAAAGGTGGCAGTTTTCTTGCTGAAACACAAAGGGGTGAGGGTTATCCTAGAGGTTTCTAGGAAGCTGTCCACTCTGAGGACTTATGGAGGTATTAGAGTTTCAAGTTATGGGCCCACCCTCTCGGGTACCCATCTTTAATGGAACTGGCTTCATATACTGGGAAAGTATGATAATAGGAGCTCTATGGGAAAAAAGGTTTTGGTGGATAGTGCGTGGACGAGTGGGGCGTCCATCTAGTCTTAGAGTCCCTCCAGAGTTTGGAGGAAGCACATTCACAAAGAAAGCACATCCATCTTCAACGGAGGAGACAAAGGAAGGAGAGGTGGTAGACAAAGCAACAAAGAAGGAGAAGACCTCACCAATAGCAACTAGTTCAGCATTCATGTCACCTATTTTGAGGAACGAGGAGAATGATACTGATACCTTGGACTTCAACAATATGGCGCCAAATCACCTCATCCTCCGCCATCTTACTCAAGACTTGCATGTCCTCCTTTGCAAGTAGAAAGGGCATCTGATCTTTGGATGGGTCTCATAGAGATGTACTGAAGTGGTACGATTCATCAACAACAGTTGGCTGATCAGAAAAATAAGGAGTGTATACAAAGGGGGGAAGATGTTGGATTTTTGCAATGAGCTTGCTACCCTCTTCATGGAGGTAGAGCGTGCGGGAAAAGATTTTAGTGAAAAAGAAAAGGTTAAATGATTACTTATGAAGTTACCCGATGAGATCGAGAACATAGTCAACCGTGTGCAGGACTTGCCGGACTCAAGGTGGATATGGAACTCAATGGTAGGGATGATTCTCGTTCGGGGGAATACGATTGAGATCCGAAGTGGAGGAAAGAGTGGGCAAGCCTAGGCAACTGCGACCGATTGGAGGAACAAGGATTCTCGAAAATTGGTCGAAAACTATGGGGGGAGGGAGCAAAAAAATCAGACTGACGAGTTCGGACCAAGGGCTCCCAAAGGTTTATGTCATTTTTGTAAGAAACTGGGGCACTATATGGCACAGTGCACTAAGCTAACCGAGCTTCGGTTAAAGGAGGGGCAGACCGGTGGAACCCCGAGAGGAAAGAAAAAAACCCTTGTGACACAGCTACATGAGGTGGAATCCGAGGACGAGGATGATGAGCTCCTATTGGATAAGGAGTTCGAGGCAAAAAATGAGGTAGAAATTCCACGAAGGTAGAAATGTGCATACAGTGGATTGAAAGGTGAAGCGGGCTCGATTGTAGATTCAGGTGCCTTTATGCACATGTGTAAGGATAAGAACCTGTTCACTAAGATAAGAAAGATTCCCACCGTAGAAATTGAGTACGGGGATGGGAAGATAGTCATTACTACTCTTGTAGGATCAGTAGATCTGAAAGTGTTAGTAGAAGGAAATACATCTATAGTTACATTCTCCGATGTATTGTTTATTCCAGAGATGAACAAAAACCTCATCTCTAAATCTGTTTTGAATGATAAGTGAAACTCTGAGACCTCCATTGGCCCTCAGAGTAAGCAGATCCAAAAGAAGCTAATCTAGATAGTGCCGACTCTAAGTTGATATAAACCCGAATGACTGACCCTTTGACTGTCAGACCCCAATATAGATTCACCCTTGTGAAATAACACTTTCTGTGTGCTCAGTTCCACCACAAAACGGAAAGTTAGAATATAAGATTTGGACACATTCACCCACTTTGACCTTCCCTTAGAAATACCGCCACCCTGGCAGAAAAAAACTCTGACCAATTACACCCCATTGTAGCCTGGACTTCTGTGAGTCCGTAGCAAAAAGAATCACTGAAAATGGTCAAGTAAATTGATAGTTATGGCTGGCCAAAGTTTGCAATTTATACAAGGTGCTCTCTGGGAGAGGCAGCTACATACCCAAAATTTTCTAAGTCCTATTCCCTCTCTAAAACTCTATCTCCTGAAGTACGGCACCAATCAAATTAGTGTGTCGTACAGAAAAGTACAGGTGCCGGTGTACTTTTTGTACGGCCATTGTACAACATGGCTAAAATGTCGACACGTGTCATAGCCGGATTTGTTACTGCAATCTCCGGAGTCGCCGCAATCCAACATTGTCGCGCCACGTGTCACATGACGTGGCAATGACTGAAAAACGCCAAAAGTACATAATCCCTGATCGCGGCGCCTATCGTGGCCCTCCGATCAAACCGCATAAAATTGTAGCCGTTGAAAATATACGTGCGATATTTGTTTCGCGTTCGAAACAAATGCGCGGTATCAGTTTCATAAAATACATTAAATCGTACTTCGTACTATACAAAACTATATCTATGCATTATGTATCTATTCCCATTAGACGAACTAGTCTACGTGTACAAATATAAATATTTGTCAAACCTATTGTACTCTAGAACTGTATTTAGGCTTGTTGGTTAAAGCGAACGGCTAGGTTGACGAACAGCAGGTACCAGGATCAAATCCTGGGTTCATCACACCTTTTAGATAAATCTATTAAGAATTGCCTTCCTGTCCACTTTGGACAGCCTAGGCAGCCATGGATCTAACTCCTCTTCAAGTCTTCAGTGACTGCGACAAGTGTGGGGACTTTGTAGAAATTAATGGTTTTTAAGTATTTTTTAGGTCTGAATAGAAATAAAGAAGCCGAGGCAGTCTACCTCTAACTTCTCTCTCCAACTCTGAAACTTGTCGCAGTCACTGAGAAATTGGAGAGGAAGCTAGAGCCATGGCTACCTAGGCTATCCTCAGGTTTACGGGAAATTTATATAAGTCTAGGGATTAATTACTAAAATATATGTGTCGGCGACAGGATTTGATCCTGGTACCTGCCGGCCGTCACAGAGTAGATAGCCGGTAGCCTTAGCCGTTAAGTCTAGAAGTAGTGTTACATGGTATATAGTATGATAATGATTTAAACATGTACACGTAGGATAAGTCATTTAACTATAACTGTTGACGGGATACATAGATATGGTAGTGTAAAAGTACGAATTGCGGTACGAATAAGAAATTAATACCGCGCATTGATTTCGTAAGCGAAACAAATACCGCGCATGTATTTATTACGGCTTCGATCAAATGCGAGTTTAATCGGACGGCCGGAATAAGCGTCGAGATTGCGGAAGGAGAATTCGGCGGTTTGTGGACATCGCCACATCGGATCACACGTGGCGATGTAACATTGGAGCGCGGCATCTCCGAGGATTAAAGGAGCGAATCCGGATATTCCACGTGTGGACATTTAGGCCATGTCGTACAATGTCCGTACATAAAGTACACCGGCAGCTGTACTTTTGCGTACGGAACTGTAATCTGATTGGTTCCGTACATCAGTAGATAGAGTCTGTGAGAGAGATAGGACTTAGAAAAATTAGAAGATAGGACCCTCTCTCCCAGAGAGCTTCTGTACAAAAGGTCAACTTTGACCCTCTATAACTTACTGCTCAGGGGAGCAAATTCAGAGATTCTTTTTGCTATCGACTCAGGGGAGTCTTGCCTTCACAGGGGTGAAGGTGGTCAGAGTTTTTGTCTGCCAGGGTGGCAGTTATTTTTGCTTAAACACAAAGGGGTCAGGATTATCTTAGAGGCTCTTGGAAGCTCTCCACTCTGAGGACTTATGGAGGTCTCAGAGTTTCAATGTGGATCGTCCCACACGGCCACACGGCCTCCAAAGGCCGAAAAACGCAAGGTTTAGGTATTGTACAGTACATCGTGTAAACATAGATGTCCTATGCGCATTAAACGCACGGAGTAAACTAACGAATACTTCGTAGAGTGCGCATAAAACAATTTCAAACTTTATAAACTTCGTAGTAAAATTCGTACTTTTTTGTACTTTTAAAATTTGAATATTTAAATATTCAATTTCTAAAACTTAAACGTGCAACAAACCAGCGACCAGACTGCCTTGTCGCTCAACTAGCGACCAGACTGCCTTGTCTCATAACAGCAACCAAACTTCCTGGTGGCTAGTATACAAGGACATAGTGGGTTGATGTTAGAATAGAGCAGCTCATATAGTTGCGATATGGTAGACTAGCGCAACATGGTAGCATAGCAACGCAACAATAGCAACGCAGCTGCATACCAACGATATGCTATAGCGTAGCGTAGCATAGCAACGCAGCATGTCCATGGTAGCATAGCAACGCAGCAGAATGTGATTTGATTTTGTGCATTGCTAGTCTGAGTATAACCCCCCTTGTGTGTTATTTCATCACCCCTTTTGCATGGATGAACTATCGACCAAAGTGACTCGTTGCTGAACTAGCGACCATACCGCCTCGTTGTTGGTGCAACATGGCTTTGTTAAAAAATGTCAGCGATAAAAAAAACCATGTCCACAATCAAAAATGACAAAGTTCACATTGAAGCAAATAAAAGCAAACTTTGTATTAATTGGAGGGATATGGTTAAATTCTCACATTAAAAATATGTCAACTCATTGTACGTTGTGAATATGTATCTCCCATATCTCTCTTTACTCCAAATCTACGTCAAACATGTCTTCATCAAACTTTCTTCCCCTACCTCCTCTTCTTCTTCCTCCCATGCTACCATTTCCTCTTCAGAATTAACATCTCGGTGTTTTGTAAAAATCTAAGATTGCTAAAAACCCAAACCAAATCATAGGCTATTTTACCTGTTAACCGGTTCTTCTTATTAGAGTGAATATGGTCATATGTTGACCAATTCCTCTCAAATGAACTGGCAACTGTGCACTGAGCAATGATCCTAATTGCTATTTTTTGTAAGATAGGGGTGACAGCCCCAAACTGTTGCCGCCAGTTCCACCCTGGCATCTGCTTTGCAGAAGGCTTTGTCACCTCCCTCCCAAATATGCCTTCAAAACCTTTATACTTAGACAACTCAAAGTAGGCCGTGTATTTCTACGACCATCGGTGCAGGTGGAGGAGCAACAGTAGTAGTAGAAGTAGACATGATACACTCTCGAAAGCTATCAAGAATCCTACAAAACAGTTATTTTCAAGTGCTCACCAAATCTTATACAAGAATCCAAACCTCACAAAACTATATCAGAATATAGAGTAGCATAAACACTAGCAACTCCCAAAGTTTCAGCACAATTGACCCGACAACACTTAAGATATAATGCTCAGAAGTTTCCTAAAATTGTTTGTAGTTTTACAAATTGAAAGTCTGGATACATGATGTGTTATGAGTCCTAAGTCTTATACTTGTGTTGTTTTGGCGATACCAGTGTACCAGAGAGGTACGTCAAACCACCAAGCTAACACTAATCTGTCAAGCTACCACTGAGTTACCACTAAGCTACCACTAAGCTACCCACTAAGTTAACAAGAATCGTATCTATCGCAGTTGCTCTGTACTGTACAGAATCACATTAAAATATCGGACGCTGCGTTGTCCGTACGGACCATATCAAACGTAATCGCAGTTGCGTTGTCTTAACTTCGTCGCTGCTGCTTTGTTCTGACTGCGTCGCAGCTGCGTTGCTGCATCGCAATTGCGTTGTTGCATCGCAGCTGCGTTGTCTCCCCTCAATGTGTGACATGTATATGTGGAAGTAAGTGCCAATCCAAGATACCTATAATGTGCTTTAAGTGATGACGCGTGTCTTTGTAGATTTGTCTTCCTGTCGTCACACTAATTTATTGAGACTTAAAGCTTTCCAAAATCAACACTCCCCTAAAGCTTTATACTCAATGTATCAAGGAAGCTGCTATGTCACACTTAGCGAAGCATGGCAGCATAGCAGCGCAACATGGCAACATAGCACCGAAGCAAACAAACTAATCACTTGGTTCCACTACACCCTAATTTGGGGCTAGCGCAGCATGGCACTATCATAGTGCAGCAACTCATATCTTCACCCAATCTTACTGCATCCCTACAATACTTCAGCTAGGGAGCAAGAAGAGCTTTAGTAAGCATATCAACAACCATTCTTGCGTCTGTCAGATAGCATAATTTGATCGCCCTACAGAATACTTTTTCTCTTACAAAGTGTAATCTTACATCCATGTGCTTACTCTTGAAGTGGTGACTTAGGTTAGAGGCAATGGGAATGGTAGCTGTAGAAATTAATGGTTTTAAGTATTATCTAGGTCTGAATAGAAATAAAGAAGCCGAGGCAGTCTACCTCTAACTTCTCTCTCCAACTCTCAAACTTGTCGCAGTCACCGAGAAATTGGAGAGGAAGCTAGAGCCATGGCTACCTAGGCTATCCTCAGGTTTACGGGAAATTTATATTAGTATAGGGATTAATTACTAAAAGGTATGTGCCGGCGACAGGATTTGATCCTGGTACCTTGCAAAATGTTGGATAGTCGTTAGCCGATAGTCCTAACCGTTAAGTCTAACTGTACTGATTTATGATATAAGGTTTGATATTTATTTAAATATTATTACATAGGATAATTCATTTAACTACAACTATTTACGGGATAAATAGATCCAGTTATGTAAAAGTACGGATTATGCTATGTATGAGAAACTAGTATCGCGCATTTATTTCTTTAAACGAAAAAAAACCGCGTATGTATTTATAACGGCTACGATTGAAATCTGCATTCAATCGGACTGTTGAGAAGAAAGTCGAGATCGTGGAGGAGAATCTCGGCGGTTTGTGGTCATCGCCACATCGGATGACACGTGGCAAAATTACGTTGGATCGCGGCATCCCCGGGATTACGTGACCGAACCCGGATATGACATGTGTCGACTTTTAGGCCATGTCGTACGGTTTCTGTACATAAAGTACACCTGCAACTGTACTTTTGTGTACGAAAGTGTAATATGATTGGTTCCGTACATTAGTAGATAGAGTTTGTGAGAGAGATAGGACTTAGAAAAATTGGTAGATATGATCCTCTCTCCTACAGAGCTTCTCTACAAAAGGTCAACTTTGACCCTCCATAACTTACTGCTCAGGGGAGCAAATTCAGAGATTCTTTTTGCTATCGACTCAAGGGAGTCTTGCTTTCACAGGGGTGAAAGTGGTTTGAGTTTTTGTTGGCCAGGGTGGCAGTTATTTTTGCTGAAACACAAAGGGTTGAGGGTTATCCTAGAGGCTTCTTGGAAGCTATCCACTTTGAGGACTTATGGAGGTCTCACAGTTTCAGTTATTTATTTTGTTTGTCTTTCTTTTGTCTTATTCTTTTGTGATATTATGTATTGATAAAATAAAATATAAAAAATATACATGCAACACCTTAATATAAAATATATACAAAAACCATTAGTATTCTGTTTAAACGAATAATGGTTGAATAATGTTAATGGTCTAATGTGTATTCTAGATTTAACATTAAAATATTTAATACTATATGATGTATTCAGTCTATTCATTCATATTGTTTAGTAGATTTAGATCGAACGCTCAAATTAATGTGAAACTTTTACACTTAATCAAACCCCCCACATGAACGAAACGCGAATTAAACCATCCACTTCGCATTGTCAAGGTATTTACCATGTACAATTTTATAGTAGAGTACGTACCATGTACGAACATTGTACGTGATCGAAACACTGAAATTATGGTATACTGCGAATCGTAATTAGAGTAAAAAAAAAAATAGGGTAAAATTTATAAAAAAATATATATATATATATATATATATATATATATATATATATATATATATATATATATATATATATATATATATATTATTAGAGTTATAAACGCTAATTATTTTAAAGAACCTTTCATAGAGGAAGTTTACTCTCATTTATTTAAGAACTCTTGATTAGGTTATGTCGGCAATAATTATTCGTGCTGTAATTATGAACACTACATTATGTAGACATACAAAAAGTGTTAGTCCGTATTTATCGAGGTAATTATGACGTTAGTACTATTTGTCTCATATATTTATACTATTTATCTCAACTCCTACTGTTGTCGTTTAACTTTAAACTTTTCACATGTAAAATCATGTAAATGTTCACACGGACGAGAGTGCTGTTGACAGACGAAGCTATGTGAACGTGTTTTTCGAATGCGATTTAACTTTTTTTTTTAGTACAATTTCACATGCGAGACCGATTCTAATAAATTATTATTTGTACCTTTTTACTTATAAAATTACAATTTTGCACAGTCAGACGTTGTCTGTACTCCACACTATTTAAAACGAACCTATCTTATATTTTTTTACGCTAATTAAACGTTACATTAAATAGTATAATGAAAAAATCTGAATCACTTACTCTATTTAACGTGATAGAGTCGAAATTTAGGGCGACCAAATTGGCGTTATGTACTCCAATTACTTATGTTGGGTATCGGGTAAATTCATGTCGCGATAATCTCGATATTTGATATATCGAATATCGATCGAGCAAGATCCTCGATATATCGTACAGCGACCAACATAAATTATCGCGATATATATCGCGATATATAGTATTTTAAAATTTTTATTTTTTATTTTCTAATATAATATGTTATTTTAGCGAAAAAAGTCAAATTGTCTAATACGCCACGTACGCCGTGATTTTCGTTGCGTGACTTAAATATAGACGCCGCAAAATGTAATCGACAAAAAAATACTAATTCTGAAATTGTAATGATTAATTATTTGGGGTATGGTTACACGAGGAGGTCTCTGTAATAGTACGGACAGCAAAATTTATATATTACAGAGGCCTCGGGTACATCGCGTATCTTTTGTCAAAAATTTTTACATACGTGTTCTGATATGAGTGGTTCCACGTAAGCTGACTACCAAATCTAAAAAATCATCGAATATCTAAAAACCGTTATTTTTCGTCTGGAAAATTGTACCTGCGTATGACGTACGTGTACTTCACAAGTGTACCTCGTCAATGTACCTCAGAGATCTCCTTCACTCAGCTGACTTTCAGGAAAAAACCGTATTTCTTTGCGGCAAAGATTTTACAGTCACTTTGTCCGAAGTCACGAGAATTTGAAAACCTGTGGTATTTTTTTTTTTTAGCTTCGATGTATCGACGATACGATATATCGGCGATATATTGGCGATATATCGCGATAATTTGAAATTCGATATATCAAAGCGATATATCGATTATTGAGTACCTGAAATTCGATATATTTCGAATATCGGCAAACAGTCCTCGATACCCAACACTACCAATTACGATTCGCTGTGTAGTGTACGCATATTGATAACACGATAATATGGCATGATGTGACGAGATCGCACGCGTAAAAGTATGAAACTGTACATCACTGTATCGGTACGATAAAACGTCGCATCGTACGTCACGCCTGCACTGAAATAACAGTAGTGTACGGATTTTGAGTACACGACAACTTCGCATGATGTGACAGGATCGTACGCGCAAAAAGTTAAAAGTACGATACTGTACGTTACTCAACCGGTATTGATATCACGACATTTTGGCGTGACGTCAATTTTGTTTGGCCATTTATCATATCACTACAACCACGCGAAATGCAACAAATAAGAGTGTACCACGCGTCTCTTTTCATTACATCAAAATGGAATATGACAAAGCGAATCAATGATCAAATCACTCAACGGCTCACGATCTTACACAAAAAAAATCGACGAACAATCATTGTTTTCACCAGAGACGCCAATCAAAACTCATAACACTTAACGGCCAAAGATCTTCACAAAAAAATCGACGGTCAATTATCGTTGTCACTAAAGACGAATGTGACCAGAATGCTTTGCCCTTTTAGAAAAAGGGTAAAGTAAAAACGAAAAAGAGCTAAATAGATAGTGGACCGTTGAAGTACAGTAACAAGTCATTAATCTCCAGCCACACAGTTTGTCTCTATTCAGATGCACATTTTCTTCAACTAAGCATTTGTCCTTTCCATAACTTCTGTTGGTAGCACCTGACGGCGTACGCTAAAATGCCACTGGTGGGAAGTCGCGTTTCACACTATAAAGTGTGTGTTAGAAGGTTTGCCCTCAAGTTTTGATGGTTTTGCGCATAGTTGAAAAGTAGGTGAAAGTAGACCCATACAATATGCCTAATGTACGCAAAACATACAATATGACCTTAAGACCCATATTGTATTGGTCGCAAAATAAAAAAAAATAGTAACAAGGTTAAGTTGCACATCGATCGATAAAGAATTAAAGGTCATGCCTAAATTTTGAAAAACATTCGGACAAAATATTATTTTTCTGTGAGTTTTGAGGTATTTTTTATTTAAACCGTCAATTTTGGACGATCGGACGGGCGCTGATAAAAGTAGCGATCTAAAAAGATCACATAAAAAGCCCATAACACAACTAACAATAGGAATATTGTCAGATTTGGAGGATCGGACGGTTGTTGCTCAAAGTAGCGATTTAAAAAGATCACATGAAAAGCCCATAACAGAAGTTACGATAAGGGCCCGACAAAAGGCCTACTTTGAACTATCGTTTTGCGATTGCGAAAGTTTTGAGATCTTATGGTTATCGTTAGTGTTGTGTATCGGTAAAAAAATTATCGCGATAACATCGATACTGATAGTTATTGGTGAAACTCTGAGACCTCCATAAGTCCTCAGAGTGGACAGCTTCTAAGAAGCCTCTAGGATAACCCTGACCCCTTTGTGTTTCAGCAAAAAACAATTGCCACCCTGGTGTAGAAATTAATTGTCCATTTTAAGTATTTTCTAGGTCTAAATAGAAATATAGAAAGAAGCCGAGGCAGTCTACCTCTAACTACTTTCTCCAACTCTCAAACTTGTCGCAGTCATTGAGAAATTGGAGAGGGAGCTAGAGCCATGGCTACCTAGGCTATCCAGAGGTTTACGAGAAATTTATATTAGTTAGGGGTTTATTTTACTAAAAGAGTATGTGCCGGCCACAGGATTTGATCTTGGTACCTATCGGCCGGCAGACAGCAGTTAGCCGGTAGCCTTAACCGTTAAGTCTAGAACTAAAGTTACGTACTATATGGTTTGATATTTATTTAAACATAAATACGTAGGATAAATCATGTAACTTTAATTGTTTACGGGATACATAGATCCGGTAATGTATATGTACGGATTACGGTACGGACAAGAAATCAATACCGCGCATGTATTTATTACGGCTACGATTAAAATCGAATTTAATCAGACGGCCGGAATTAGCGCCAAGATCGCGGAAGAAGATTTCGGCAGTTTGTGGCCATCGCCACATCGGATGACACGTGGCAAAATTACATTGGATCTTGGTATCTCCAGAGATTATGGCACCGAATCTGGATATGACATGTGTCGACATTTAGGCCATGTCGTACAATGTCCGTACATAAAGTACACCGGCAGCTGTACTTTTGCGAACGGAACTGTAATCTGATTGGTTCCGTACATCAGTAGATAGAGTCTGTGAGAGAGATAAGACTTAGAAAAATTAGGAGATAGGACCCTCTCTCCCACAGAGCTTCTGTACAAAAGGTCAACTTTGACCCTCCATAACTTACTGCTCAGTGGAGCAAATTAAGAGATTCTTTTTGCTATCGACTCAAGGGAGTCTTGCCTTCACAGGGTTGAAGGTGGTCAGAGTTTTTGTCTGCCAGGGTGGCAGTTATTTTTGCTTAAACACAAAGGGGTCACGATTATCCTAGAGGCTTCTTAGAAGCTGTCCACTCTGAGGACTTATGGAGGTCTCAGAGTTTCATATTATGGGCCCACCCTCTAGGGTACCAATCTTTAATGGAACTGGCTTCATATACTGGGAAAGTATGATGATAGGAGCTCTATGCGAAAAAAGGTTTTGGGGGATAGTGAGTGGACGATTGGGGCGTCCATCAAGTCTTGAAATTCCTCCAGGGTTTAAAGGAAGCAGATTCACCAGGAAAGAGGATTCACCTTCAA